>CAJINU010000010.1:1068437-1545655 GCA_905178165.1 Amoebophrya sp. A25
CCAGGAAACCAGGAAACCAGGAAACCAGGAAACCAGGAAACCAAGAAACCAGGAAACCAGGAAACCATGAAGCAATGGAATTGAATTTCGGGGGAAAGGGCTTAAAGTCAAAAGTTTTAGGATCTTAACGCTTCAAACTCACGAGACTCAATCTCAAAACGACGACAAAACGCGGAAAGTTTTCGAAATTTGAAAAACGCGAACCCAAGGAATTAAATTGCAGAGAAAGGGCTTAAAGTCAAAAGCATTAGGATCTTAGCCCTTCAAAATCAAAGGACTCACTCGCAAAATGAGGAAAAAGGGGGAAAACTTTCGAAATTTGAAAAACGCGACGCCAAGAGATTGAACCCCAGGGAAAGAGCTTAAAATCAAAAATTTTGGGATCTTAACGCTTCAAACTCACGAGGCTCAATCTCAAAACGGCGCCAAAATGTGGAAAATTTCCGAAATTGGAAAAACGCGAAGCCAAGGCATTGAATTTCGGGGGAAAGGGCTTAAAGTCAAAAGCTTTGGGGTCTTAGCGCTTCAAACTCACGGGATTCACTTGCGAAACGACGAAAAACGTGGAAAATTATCGAAATTGGAAAACCGCGAAGCCAAGAGATTGAATCTCAGGGAAAGGGCTTAAAGTCAAAAGCTTTGGGGTCTTAGCACTTCAAACGCACAGAATTCAATCCCAAAACGACGGCAAAACGTGGAAAATTTTCGAAATTTGAAAAACACGAATCCAAGAGACTGAACCTCAGGGAAAGGGCTGAGAGTCAAAAGCTTAGGGGCTTTAGCGCTTCAAACGCACAAAATTCAATCCCAAAACGACGGCAAAACGTGGAGAATTTTCGAAATTTGAAAAACGCGAAGCCAAGGCATTAAATTTCAGCGAAAGAAAGGGCTGAAGGTCAAAAAGTTTTGGGATCTTAGCCCTTGACTTCAAACGCACGGGACCCAATCCCCAAACGATGGCAAAACGTGGAAAATTTTCGAAATTTGAAAACGCGTATCGCCTACATCTTTGCCTTGCTTAGTTTCTTACTTTGGGGACGAGGGGGATCCTAGTGGGAGGGATGTTATCGGACGCTCCAAGCTAGAAGTATTACAACTGTTATGTTTGGTAATACCTTGATGTGATGATACGAATCTACTCGGCTATCTGCCTAAGATTTCCCTGACGAATTCTTGATAAACTTGTGACTAAGATGAAAACTAGTACTAGTTGCCCTTGCCTTGAATTTAACACTACTAAGATGCGAGTATTGCTAAATATAGTCTCCATTGACCTGCAAGTGTGAGCATTTGACTCACCGCAACTTCTAGGGCGTCCCTTGTTGTCCTTTTCTCAACGCGGTCACTCAACAGTGCTCGCCAACTTCCAAGTAGTGCACTTGGAACTTCTATCTCAAAAGTAGTTGTAGTAGACGTCGAGCCTGCTTTTCGTTGATGATGTGAAGACTCTTGTGGTTGTAACTGCAAGGACCCAGATGAATATGACACGAAAAAGTGTACTCATACGCAAGAAAAGAGGCTTCTTCCTACTTCTTAAAAAGTGCCTACTTTCTTGAGGATGAGTACACTTTTTCGCTTCATAATGAATGAGCACCTTTCATTTCAAGAGCATTGGCTTTGAGCTGTTGCAACTTCCTTTGAATTTGTCTTTCGATAGCGCGACGCTCTCTTGCGGAGATGTTACATGCATCGTCGTGTTCATCTCTGTGATTATTGCTCTTGTTGGTTATACTACTAGCACATGAGAAGTCGAGAGCCACCCCAATATGAAAAAGTCGCTCGCTTAGTCTTAGCACACTCTCCTTGCTCAGAACAAAACGGCGAGGAGACGAAGCTGATCCTGATCCTACCGCTTGTAGTTGATACTCTTGATCCGTCCACCTCTGATGTAGGGTTTTGGTATGGGCATTAGCATTCTTGGAGAGACCCAGACCACTCCTAGACTTAGCAACACCACCACGCGTAACCATGGCCTTGGACGAGTCCTGCTCGTGTGCTGTTAGTCTAGTCTGTAGTGAAGAGACTCTGTCTACATCCTCGCTTCCATAGTCCTCCTCCTGCTCTTCATCGTAACTGACAGCAGTATCGAAATTCCACCCTGTTGTAGACTGTTCTTCAGCTCGTCGTTTCGATGAAGTTCTAGTTGTAACTCTCTCTCGCGTTCCTACTTTGCCCTTGCACCCACCACTAGCCGATCTTGCAAAATCTTCATGCTGATTCCCATTGTGATCGTCGACGTCCCCCGCAGCTACTGGAACAAAAGCCCCTATGTCTAGTACTTGTTCCAACATTGCCCTTGCGAAAGAGCGCATCTCTTGTTCTAAATCCCATAGTCGCTGTTTGTCCAGAATCAAAGAAGTAGAAGGAATGGAGGAACTCGAACTAGATGTGGATACCAGGGCCAGTTGTTTCTCCAATGCGAGGATCTGCGCCTTTAAAAGCACAGTCCGCCTTTCATCCTGCGATTCTAAGTTTCGAGTTTCTTGTACCAAAAATTCAAACAACTTACGAGGAGAAGTCGAAGCCTCGCATTCCCGTTCGAGATCTTTCACGCGCTTCCTAAGAAAAGCATTTTCTTTGCGAAGACGCTGAACATGTTGATCAATGTTTGCGTTTTGAATCTCCTCTAGTTGTTGTACTTGTTGAGCTCCTTGATGTGTTTGAGAGGAAGAAAACCTAGAGGTTGCATCATGCGGTTCGCTTGCAGTTGTGCTATTCGTCGCACTACGGTGTGTTACTACAAAAGGCCTACTAGTCGTTGTGGAGTTAGAGCTACCGCGTCGCATCCCTGAGCCCATAAATTTGGTGTCTCTTTTCCCCTTGAAAAAGACGCCAGGGATGGTGCTGAGGATGCTTCAGCGGTAGCCTTAATGGAGGTCTGCTTGTTATGTTGATCTACTTGTTCGTAAATACAATCATGTCCATCTCCAGTTGTAGCAACAATATGATCTTCAGAATTACTAGTCGCAAAATCCGAGTTCCAGGCTGGTCTAGCAGAGAGGTCTGGTGCAGCTTTCTTGCTACAACTTCGAGAGGGCGCCCCATGCGATATTGATCGCGAACGAGGTCTACTGGTACTCGTTTTGCTCGTGATGTTCGCTCTCTGCGGTCGTAGCTCCTGCTCCTGGTAGTGGTCGGAAATTCGAAGAAAAAAATTCAAATTTTTTTCTGGTGAAGTGAGACCTACCAAAAACTTTTTAGACTTATCTTATGGAAACCAAGTAGACGTCCTCGTAGACCATGACCAAAAAGTAGAACAATGATAATGACTACCAAAAAGAACAATGATAATGACTGATGATCGTGGTGCTCGGAAATTAGAAGAAAATGACCAAGCTCGTGCTCGTGGTAGTGGTCGTCAATTAGAAGAAAAAAAAATTCAAAAATTTGTTTGACCAAAAAGAACAATGATAATCATTGAAGTTTCTCCTTAACTCTACTTCACCCTGAGCACCAACTGCAGGTGCGCGTAGTGCCAAGGGTCGGTTGCGGGAGCCACTTGGTCGAGACGTAGAGGAAGTAGATTTTGATGTTGTAGAGGTAAGATTGTTGTAGTACATTTTGTTGTCTTGTTTAGCTCGTAGCTGCAGCTCATGAAAAATCTTGACAATTTATTGATATACACGACAACTTAGCAGGTTTATGCGAAGAAGAAGATCAAGATGTAGGCAATTAGATTATCATTATGCTAGTAAGCGATGGCTGTGCATGATCTCGTCGTCGTTACAGGCACTCAACATCATGATCTTTTCATCTCATTCTTCAACATCAACGATCGGATCGTAGCGTCTTTTGCACTTTGGTTCTCGTGAGAAGATCCCTACTGTTGACATGCTGGAACATCATCTATACCACAACCACCTATTTCGCTGAAAATGGCCGTTTTTGCTTGCTTTTCGCGCTGTTTTTCAGCAGGTTGACATATTGCTTGATGCCGTTGTGCTACTTACGAAAAAAAGTCTGTTCCATGTCAATCAACATTGGACAAAGTTTCGAAAAAAAAGCAGAAAGAACTTCTTTTCCGGATGAACTAAAGGCTGGTGTGAATCATAAACTCCTACTCCTTATTTGGATGCAGTAAATGGGCAAAAAGGTGGCTACCTCGGCCACGGGGTTGTGAGTGTTCGTATGCGAATGCGTAAGTTCGTAGTACAACTCTTAATTTGTACTTGTAGTGGACGAGCCCTGCTATTAACTAGGAAAATGTACAAAAAAAGGACAGAGAAATTCAAATTATCATGCTAAGAAGTCGAAGTACTCATTGGATCACAAGCCTGATCCCGGACTTGAAGATTCAACGTCAAGTAGTATAAGTTTTAATTTCTGAGTCGGAGTCTGAATTCAGTCTACTGCAACGCTCCTTATGCTCTTTAATTTCTTCTAGAAGTAGATGATGTACAACTAGATGCGAAAGTACATGCAGAAGTGAAGTGCTGCGTTCTTTTTTTCTAACATCACGTTATCGATCCACCGTCTTCTCCTCCCCCACCAGAAGAGAGACCGCCACCTCCTTCAGCACCATCCCCATTTCCGTCAGCAACGGCTTCTTGCTCAACACTTGCGATGCCAGCACTTTCGTCCACTACGTGTTATTAGAGGAGCTCATCTAGTACGTCTGCTTATTTGTTGTAAATGAAATCCTGTCATGAATCATTTTCTAATGATATCCTGTCATGAATGTAGTTCGATATTCTTTCCTGTCATGAATCATTTTCTAAGTACTTAGAAGGTCACGCCATGCGTCCGTTCCGTGTTGCGATCCTTACTCGATCACCTACGGAAGAACTGTATTACATAGACGTTCTAGAGGTAGAGAACTAGCTCCTAAGTAACATACTTATAGTCAACAAGCGTTCAGCTAGTGGCAAACCCCACTTAGAAGGTCATTCTCTTTCTCGTTCTCGACAACCTCCAGCATCTTCAGGAGAAGGTGGTCATGGTCACATACTTCAGGGTCGGCTTTTACTGGCCGTTTACGAAGCAAAACTTACACAGAGGTGAACTCAGTCATGGTAAAAAGTAGGAATTTACAGCGCGGTGCGGATTAAGTATACATACAGTTACAGAAGTATACGCCTTAATACTCGTTTGCCTCGTAATGCTCCTCTCCTTCCTCTGCTTCGTCGACTGCAAGTCTTCCGTACTCGTGCTGGCACCACCTTATTTGGTGTGTTCAAGAACATCTTTTCACCGAATGCGATACAGATAAAGAACAACATTATCTGTAGTATGAACGGGAGAACTTGAGGACACTATCAAACAGAACGCAGAACAGCATCATCATCCTCGTCCTCGCAGAAAATACATAATGTATCAACGGGGACGGGGTATCTACTTCACGACACCATCACCACCATCAAACAGATGAACACATTCTTCTACCACACCTTCATTATAGTAGAAAACCAATTCAAATATACCTGTCCCAGTCCGACAAATGGGGCGTATCTGTGGTAGCTTGGTGCATTTGGAAAGGATCCCTGTGTTCCCACGCTAAGAACTTCTGCAAACTTATAAAAGTCGAAAAAAACGCGCTTGCAGCCTTCTTTGACCTGAGAAAATCCCCCAATGAATACGCACTGCCCCAATACGCCTCGTTGCTTTTTTGGATGGTGCCGAAAGTTGTGGGAGAGGTGGAGGAGCCGACTGTTAGAACAGGCCGATGATGATCCTAGACTGAGAAGATTGATAAGTGAACAGGCCAACGCCTAAGCCACCAGCGGCGCAGTTGGCTTTTTCGTTTAGGCGTTGGCCTGTTCACTTATCAGTGTACAAGAAGAGTGGTGCGGTTCTTGTATGATCGATCGATGAAGAAGAGTCAGTGGTCGACGTAGTTCCCTTCTTGTTATAATTCACATAGAAACCATCGTCAGTGGTCGACGTAGTTCCCTTCTTGTTATAATTCACACTACCAGGTCATCATCGCTTCATAATGGCACATTTCCGAATGCTGGAGTTTTTTGTTTTAAGTCCTCAAATTCCGGTTTTAGGTGGCCTTGTTTGTCCAGTACAAACTCCTTCACACGTCCCTGCATCATGTCTGAGACCTGACAGGCTATATCCTCGAAATGTATCGTGTCGTATTGCAGGAAATTTAACGCTTGTTAGAGGTGGAGCATTGTTGTTGGTGGAGGTGGTTTTGAGCTAGATGTTGAATTTCAATTTTTTTTATCTACCGTGCAGCTACGCTGACGCGGAAAAAGTGGCACTGCTCTACAAACATCGTCTTTCCCTTTCTTCATCAGACTTTATTCCCATCTGAAAAGCTTGAAAATAGGAAAGGCGTTTCCATCTAGTTTTAGTAGTCTTTCGACAAGAACGAGTACTACATCAAGCCATCCTACTCTTGATGCTTAACTCTGTGCCTGTTCTTCGAAAAAATGCCACATCTCCCATGGGCGGATGAAACCATCGCTATCTAGATCCATCACCGTGAACCAATAAGCCAGACTCCTGTCCTGCAGTCTGTCCTGGTCGCACAGCAGGAAATAAATGAAATCTTCGTAGCACATTCGTCCTTCATGACCGGAGGTGAACCTTGAAGTAGTAGTAGTAGTAGTAAACTGATTGATATATATGTAGTAGTAAGTTGATTGATTGATTGATTGATATGCCTGGCAAGAGGTTGGTGTTTGAGAACAAGTTCAAAGGAAGGTGCATGTCCTCAGTTGATGCAGGTAGACAAGCTTCGACGAGTACTATCTTTCGTACCCAAGTCCTCATCAATTGAAGCAAGTAGACAAGAAGCTTCCACGAGTATCGTACTCTCAATAAACAGCTCAATCATCATTCTCATCTCATACTCGTCATACACAGATGAATCAACAGCAAGTCTAGAGACAAAACTACTTTCTCGGTATCTCAGCGAAGATTCGATCGGCGGCTTTTCTTGACAAAGCATGCGTGTCATATTTGAGTATGTCGTCTTTGTCCAGTAAGCAGTCGTGATCGTTATCCAGTTCCCAGAAAGTGCAATAGATGACGTAAAAATGCTCGTACGAGAAATATTTCCGGACCATCTTTCTGTTAGAGTTGATGATTTTAATTGGCTTGTAGTTGTTACATAGTAAAAGTAATCGGACTTTTGGACTTTTTTCCCATTCTCGAAGACTTTTTGGAATATCTGTATTTGTTGATCATGTGAGCTTTCACTTTTACTCCAAGTCCTCTACTTAGTTGTACGAGCATCGGCCTACAACTAGGTACCAGTAGCATCCGTCTTCTTCTAACGACAGCATCCTTTCAGTTTGTTCACTAGTACAATGCTCAACACGACTTAGCCATAATCATGTCTTCTATATGGTCGAGATCGGTCCAGGTTTCGACTATACTCGGTTTCCTCCGTCTCAAATCGGACAGCGGTATACGACCGTCGTCGCGATAGTTTATGGTGAAGAATATCCGTGCTATCACGGTATCCGCGTACTTCTCCTGGAACTCGCGAGTGCCCTAAAAAAAAAGGTGATTATGTTGTTTTTTTTGCACCTTCGAGTTTGTTCAAGAAGAAAAAGAATATCTTCATGTATGATGTTGAACGTTGTCCGTCAGTAGTACTTTGAGAAAGTCCAAGCCCGGATGTTCCTCCAGAACGGTGTCTATGAGCTCTCTGAAGTCCGCCTTCGTCAGGTAATTGTGCCGCTCAGACTTTGCGATGTAGAAGAAGGTGAGGTCTGGGTCGTCTGGGTCGCAATACTTGGAACAGTAATCCTCCAACACTTCGAGAGGTATCTGGTAAGCAAAATTAAAGCTCAGCATTCAATGGTCACTGACTCTGAAAGAAATGGGCCCCATGCCTCTCCCTTTGCTTTTCCTTCATTTTCCCCTGTTCTCTCAAGAGGGACCTCAGTGACCCCAATCTCAATGGTGACCATTGAAAGCTGAGCCTTAACAAAAGCTTCTTGTTCCGCTTCCTCCATCTTTCTGCCATCTTCCGCTGCGGTGGGAGGAGATTGATTTTTAGAGGTAGCGGTGGTCCTTGCAGAAGGAGTCTTGCAGATGCAAAATTGCTGTGTGAGTGTCGTGTTGTCTTGATGTTCTTCTTCGTGCTAAAATTTTCAAGAGAGATGCAGATGTTGTCATCGAACGGAAACGACCCAATAAGCCATCCATAAGTCCTCCTTGAGACGACAGTGGTGTCCGACATTCTGGTGGTGCTATAGCGCACAGCTGTCTCCAGACCCTTTGTGCCAAATACTTTGATAGTTTCAGGAATTTCTGCAAAAATGGGACTAGATCATCAGCCTTTGTCAAGACTATGTATTAGAGAGGGGGTGTTGTGCTTGTGGTAGATATTGAGGTGGCTCTTCTTCTTGAGGAGTTCGAGAAGGTATTGGCTTGATTTTCAGGGTAGTAGTTTCCAGAGGACGCTCTTTTCGAGAAGGTATTGGTTTGATTTTCAGGGTAGTAGTTTCCAGAGGAGGACGCTCTTTTTCTTCTCATTAAGGATAAAGACAGCTTGCTGAATTTTCTTTGAGATTGTCCAGAAGTCTCCTCGTCCAAGGACTTAGTCTTGTTGTGAAATACGGAACTCAATGATATGGATATGAACTTTTGTGGAGCACTACTACACCAACATCACCAAATGTCCTTAATCACCCGATGCCGCTGTTCCCCCTGGCCAGATATGTTCCTGACACACCTCTCGCAGTAACTGTCGTTGCTCTGGACTCAAGGCAGAAGGTTCTTGTTTGCGAGGTTCGTAAAAGCGGACTAACTGCGCGTCTCCTTCTCGAAAGCGGCCAGCCACAGTGTTCTCCAATAAGCAAGACGAACTCCGACCCCAAGAACTCCGATCTCGAGCGCTGCTACTGCTGCTACCTAGATGTGGGAACTAGTGATCGTACCTTGGAAATTTACCTAGCTGCCTAATGAAACTATTGAGCCCTACTAGTGCAAGACATTGCAAATAAGAAGGTCGGAGGAGCTGTTGAGCCCTACTTGTACAAGACATTGCAAATAAGAAGGAGCCATCAAGAAATAAATAGAAAAAATAATATCTACCGCCTTCCACTAGGGATCCGGCATTGCCTATCGGCCATTGTTCGTTTTGTTGTGCACCGTCAGGACTCCCGACACCACTTGAAGATGGCTCTACACCTCCTGCATTGCCCGGTCCGGGATCTACTTGCTCTACAATCGGTGTTGGTCGCACGGCCCAGCCTTTGGTTAGAGCTGAGTAACACCAATCCACCTTATCATACTTAATTTCTATTTTTAAAAAGTTCTATTATGGGTCGGGGTCCTGCTTCTGCTCTCGCATGGCTTTCTATTTCGTTAACAACGACAAAAGCGCAAGTGAGAGTATCAGTGACTGTATGTAATCATCCGGGGGAAATAGTTGTAACTCATCTACTACCGGATAAAGTAGATGCAAAAATAATAGCTTCTAGTCCTCGTGTTCACAGTCACACTCCACTTCTAGGTCCAAATCCAATTCACAACGACCATAACTCATTGTACTGTTTCTCTGGTGAGATCCTTTTCTTTTGTGGCGACGCAGGAGGGCTTTGGACTTGCTCTGAGGTTGGCGAGCGCGCTATTGATGATGTCGGAGGTGGGCTAGATCCAGGTGGATGCTGATATTGATGTTGATAGTGGATGAGTGTGTAACTGTAACTGGACAAACTTTTCCATTTGTTTGATTTTGTAAATCATAGACTGTATGCAATATGTACGCGTATGAGTGGTCCTCGTTGTACCTACCAACATCAAGAAGAAAGATGAAATTCGAATTCAAATTCGAATTCCAATTCGACTTCACGAGAAGTGCGAAAGCGAAGCTAGTTGTAGTACTTTGTTCACGTGACTATCCGGTAATAATGGCTTGCTAACGCCGTAGTTGTGCTGTTGGTTGCTTGCGGTTTTAGCCCCTGCAAAGGATCCTGTGCCAGTATCTCCAATTGCTTCTATGTTAGAAGAACTACAGATCCTCCAGAAACAGAGATGAGCAGGTTCGACCCTCCTGAGACGCAGAGAGGCCCTTCTGCTGCCGAATGGCTTGCTGGTCTTCCACTGTCCGCCAAAACGTCCGAAATCATAGCAAAAAGCATGACTCTCACTCGCGCCGCCAAGACCACCATCTCAAATAAAAGCAATAGATACCCTGGTGGCGGTGGGGGCTCCTGATGTTCTTGATCCTCCCAAATAGGTATTTGATTGATCGTAGCATCCATGAGATAATCTAATCCAAAGCCTTAACGCCAGTACTTGTTTCCAACTGCTTGAGAAAATTTGCTGTTTCAGGCTTCGACAGCCACTCGAAAAAGAACTCCAGCAACTTTGACTGCACTAAGTCTGCAGTTTTTGATGGTGCAGGAGGTGGAAGATATCCGCCCGCTCGTCTACTTGTAGATTTACCTCCAAAACTGTTCATGTTCTTTGAAGGATGTGTGGAAGAGCTACTTGGTGTTGGGCGTGACATCACACCGCCACTCAGATGCCCATGGGGGGCTCCACCATGCATCCTTGGATCACCACCTGCTCCGGGAGACGGTGTTCGACCTGTTGTCATCGCGGAGACGAGACTGCTACTTGAGAGACGACGAAAAGCGTGTGCTACTACTGGAGTCCTGTACAACTTGTGGGCCACGTACTAGGTCTTGCTTTGTAGTAGCACGTCCTCGACGGCGTATATCACTCCTGGTTATTATTGTTCATTGAAACCACTCACAACATCTCTACTTTTAACCGCTCGTTTTAGTCGTACAAGCGATTGCGATCAGATGTTGATGTTGCGAATCATTTTCGTTTTCACCCATGTTGCCTACGATTGATCTACTTATACTGACAAAGGTAACCTGGCGGGTTACGGGCTCGCTAAGAGTTTGTAGATGATAGAAGATTCAGATTCAGTATAAAGAAGATAATGATCATCTTCATGGCACCTATGTATATCTATAACGATCATCATATTAGCCAAGCCCACAGTGTGTATTGCAATTACTTATACATGATGTTTGTGTAGACTAGTATGCCCTGATGCTTCTTTCCCTCGTCTTTTGTTTGCACAATCTTTTGCATTATTTCTTCTCACCAGTGTCTCGGTTGCATCAAGTACAACGTGTTGTATTTCTCTCGCTGTTGGTCGCTAATTCAATCGCTATATTACAGTTACAGATGTTGAATTAATACTGCCTCAGCCTGATATTGAGAGCAATGCATTTGGCGTTCTCAGTGTCGTCCACCTCCATGTTTTTGAGTAATAAACAGTAAATGAAGCACTAAGTGTCCACGCTGTTGCTGTCATTGTAGGAACACAAAGGGGAGAGCCTACAACGCTCGGAGGCCCTGACCCTATTAAGTAAGAAGAACGTCTTACTTTTATTCTTGCTTAGTGGTCGTTAGTGAGCGGATTTAGCACTTCAATGGTTCGGTGCAATGCTTGATCAATTTCAGTGTTCTGCGCAATGGTCGTTGGAGAAATTCGGATAGTTCATATTTCCCAGATGAAAAACAATAAAATTTAAGGTTTCCAGTTCCAGCGCGACAACAGCACTGAAGACATCATGATCCTCACGTTATCGGTAGCGGTACATACTGTCAACATAATATAGTACATACTGTTACTGTCAACTTAGATCTCATCATCATGGAGGAGCATATTTGGTATCCCCTTTTCAACGGGAAACGCCCGACCGCTTTCTGGGCAGATGAGGGCTCCGTCCATGAGTAAGACATCCTGCAAAACTAGATGCATCATTTGAAGAAATTCTTCATTAGTCTCCCAATTCACCGGCATCTCCTTTGGCAAACTCGGAAGTTCAACCTTTGTACTGCTATCAGCGTTTATTTGCTGCGGTCCGCCGTCTTCTCGTACTATAGAGCAAGATCGGAGATCCCTGTTTTGTAACAAATTGGAGTTGTAGGTTTTAGTAGATGAAGAGCCAGTGTGCCAGTACAAGTAACTTTTCAAGTTCCTCATCATCGACATCATTACTATGATGTTCGAGAATAATTTCTGTTAGTTTGGTTCATCAAACATCGTAAAAAAATTCATAATTATCATATAATATCAGCAGTACTCTATCGCTTCCAAGAGTGCTGGGTATTCGATTTTCCTTATCATCGCTGTCGTGAAGGTTGGGTTGTACTCCGTCTCTTCGTAGATGACCCTTTGTGGCTTTATCTTCAACGGAAACCCGTTCTCCACTCCCTTCTTGTTGCACATCAACAGATTGTGAGTTAACAGCCTCATCTTTTTGGTGTGGTCGGTGGTGGTCCTTGTCCTCTTGGTGATGGACAAGCGTTGTGGTGGTCGTTGTCTTGGTGATGTGATTGACGTGGTCTAACACTAGAAATGATGAGATTGAAGCCCAAATGTTGTGTGATGAAGAAAGGATACAAAGAGAAAGTTACGTGTTGTAGCGAGACAAAGTAGCATAAGGATTGATGTTCGTGCAGTAGCGGAGAAAGAACAAATGCTGTTGAACAAGTACAAATATTATGCTTATGGGCTCGAAATTGATCAATGCTGGCGCACTTCTTTGTGTGTGATGGATGTCGTTGATGTACTGTTGTGGTTAAAAACGAAAATGTTGCTTATAGCTCAATTTAAACACAAATAAGATCTGGTCCTACTCAACAACAGAGAGACTCCTCCCTGCTGAAAATAAAACCTAGGAAAATTCTTCAGGATCTGCGTATCGCTATCGGTTGATAGCGATAAAAGTAAACCCTGTGGTGAGACAATCATGATCCATCTGGAGCTCCTCCACGACCATTAGTAGATGATCGTAACTATAAATTCTTGATGTTCAACATTAGATGATCTTCATTTTGGAATCTACAATGTATGAGCATTCGCATCCCGTTGCTGAGCTTTTGAACAATAAATTAGCAGGATCTTCAAGGGAGCATTGGATCATGAGAAGGAAAATGATCTACATCTTTTTATTTTATCTTATCAATTTCTACGCCTTATCCTTCCTGGTCCGCGAGGATATGATAGGATAGGAGTTGACTCGCCGTCCACAGTTTCACCTGTACAAAAGCAAAACGAAAAGGAAAACGAGTGATAATGAAAAAATCGATAACGACTACGAGAACCCATGGTCTTTTTTTAATTCAAAAATAATCACGACGTAGACGAACAACGAACCTTCGTACGTTGCTTGCTTCCTATGAAAAAAAAGAAATATTAATGATGTCTGTCGGTGAAAGGAATTCAAAAATAAATCAATGTCTTCTGGTATTCTGGTATTACGGTAGGTCACGAGCACGACTACAAGACCTTATATATTATTACGGCTCCAACACCAACATCTAGACCGATGCGAATGCGCAACTTGACGAGGATGATTTCCTCGAGAAGATAATTTTCTACCCACTGTGCTTCTCTTTCGGGCATCAATTCCCCGACGCATATCCATGCCCCCCGCGTGTAACGAAGGATCTAACCCTACCAGTGTTGGGAACTTCAATACATAGCAGATTATATGACCCTCTGACCTTCTGATGTGATGTGGAAAACCCCCCCCTCTGGAGCTCCTCCACGACCATTAGTAGATGATCGTAACTATAAATTCTTGATGTTCAACATTAGATGATCTTCATTTTGGAATCTACAATGTATGAGCATTCGCATCCCGTTGCTGAGCTTTTGAACAATGAATTAGCAGGATCTTCGAGGAAGCACTGGATCATGTTGATCTTCTTATGTTATATGTGAAGACGGGGTAGTTGTACTACGTACTAATAGTTCAAGATCTGATCTTTTGAAAAATAAAATTTTCATACGGAAAAAAAGAAACCACATCATTCAAGTTCTTCATGACCAAAAATTCGATGCAAAATTTCACATCAAGAATTTCTACACACAAAGAATCCCCGCTGACTGACCGTCAGGCGTCAGATAGATCATTTTTCGAAATCAGAAAAATGGGTGACTAACTAATAAGGCGCAGCAGCTGGATGACCATTGACCAAGAGCAAGACAAAAGCAAAACTATACATGACCCCCTAGCGTAGGGGGGGCACCAGTAGCCCCGGGCCCCTCTTGAAGGCGTCTGCCGAGGGTGGAAGGCCTCAAAAGGGGGCCAAGGGGCCTCCTCCGCTCCCTTCCGGCTGCCTGGGTGTTCCCTCCAGGCCTTCCGAAGGTGAAAAGCTTCAGAAGCAGCCCAAGGGGCCGCCTGCGCTCCCTTCCAGGTGCCTGCCTGTGCCCTCCCTGCCTCCTATATGCTTCGCCGCCGCAGCAGTGCGCCGGATTTGAGAGGCCTCCGAAGGCGGCAAAAGGGAAGTGACTGGACCCCCTGAGCCGCGCGGCCGGTACCCTTCGGGCCCTTGGTCATCGGCTTGCTTGCTCTTGAGACAGTGCCCGCCTTCGGCGGCCTTTTACCCCGGGGACCTCCCGCCTGCGAGAGTCAGCAGAGGCCAGGAGGTCCCTGAAGGACACAGAGAGAGGCGCAAGGGGGCGCCCGCGCCTAGTTCAACTGACGCCTTCCGTAAATAGAATCCGCGAAAATCAGCGCGGAAAAGAGCGCGCGCGCCAACCCAGACCATACCACAAGGGGGGGCACCGTGCAGCCCTAAAACATATATAATAGAATAAGGCACTTTTTGACCCGTATCGGGTCGAGTTGCTCGGGTTGCTCGAGTTGCTCGAGTTGCCCACCCTAATTTTTTACGCGGCGCCCTTCGGGCGCGGCTTTATGAGACTCCGCGAAACCTTAGCAGGAGCGTACGACACTGCGAGCCGTGTCTCTGATCCTTGATTTAGACAGGAGCGAGTAACCGTCTCGGGCTCGAAACTCGTCGCATTCTACTCAGCCACCCGCCTGCTTGGTCATCTAGTTACTCGCGGCATCTAAGTAAAGACGACGAAACTAGTGCGATGATCCACTTCCAGCCCCCACTTCCACCCAGTGGAATGCTTTCTCTAGTCTACTCACCCCAAGCAAGGCTGGACGCGCAGCCCTATAAAGCGGACGGGGGCCATTCGCTCTCACCCCCGAAGTGGACTCATTGGGCACACATCCGAAGAAAAAAGGGAGAGATCGTCAGCGACTAGACGACACCACACGCCACCGCGACACTGACACCAAACAAAAACAACAAAGAGGCGAGTCCTTCGCCCCCTTGGCCTTGGTTGTGCTTTAATAAGCGCCCGGGCGCAAGCTACAAAAAAGAAGGCATAAGGGCTCAGGCGCCCTCCGTACCCGATTGCCCCCTTCATGAGCAACAACAAAAGCGGCAGCCTCCTACACTTCGCCACTTCGAGCGGCTAGGTTGGTGCTCGCACCGACCTGCTTCGCTCCATTTCGATGGAGCGGACACCTTCCGGCAACTCGTGGCAACTCGTTCCAGGGGTGAAGCTCTTCGCTTCGGCAACTCGAGCAACTCGTGGCAACTCGAGCAACTCGAAACCCGTTATTGGCCTTACTCTAATATAATATTGTAGTATGTAGCCATATCTACTGCGTACTCCTCGCACGGCTCCGATGATCTATCATATATGTACCAGGGAGGGAGGCCCCCCCCCGGTGGATGGATCGGTGGTGGACCACGCCAGAGGGGTCCAGCCTTGCCACCTTTGCCAGGTCTGTCGAGGGGCTGCCAAGCGGGAAGGCCTCAAGGCACCCACTTCTGGCCCCTTCCCGCTTCTTGCATGGACCCTACAGCGCCACCATGCCGGACGCCGTTGAAGCATTGAAGGGCGGGCTTGGAAGGCTTCCGGATGTGGCGTGTTGCGTGTACCCGACAGAGCTGGCAGAGGAGGCAAGGCGGGACCCACCCCCTTGGCGTAGGGTTGGGCCCATGCAACTCGCCAGAGGGGTCCACCCTTGCCACCTTTGCCAGGTCTGTCGGGTACATGCAGCACGCCAAGGGGGCGGGTCCCGCCTTGCCTCCTCTGCCAGCTCTGTCGGGCGCATGCAACACGACAAGAGGGCCCAGCCTTTGCCACCTTTGCCAGGTCTGTAGGGTACAGGCAAGAAGCGGGAAGGGGTCAGAAGTGGGCGCTTTGAGGCCTTCCCGCCCGGCAGCCCCTCGGCAAGAGGGTCCGGGGCTGGGGGCCTCCCCTCAAAAAGTTAGATCGAGGGGGGGCCTCCCGCCCTGAGCCCTGGAACATCTATATTATAAGTTTCGCTTTCGCCTTGCTCATGGTGATGCTAATACCTTCTCCGCTTTTAATATCTTAATAGCTTCGAATAGAAGATCATGATCAACAAGGTCTGTGCACTCAGTAGAAATACACAGACACCACGGCGCAAATTATAAGTTCTCACTCTTCCCTACAGGAAACAGTCTAAGAAGGATCGTCGCACTATGCCGCGTTCAGTGGCGTTTGTATCAATTTTCCGACCACGATAGCTTCTGGCATGTTCGCAGAATATGAAGATCCCCAAATGTGCTTCAAAATCATGTGCAGGGAATCCGGCAAGCCGAAGTATTCATCAACATCGCCCTTCCCGTCTGCGCGGAACTTCTTGTTCTTGTAGTTCATCCCTGCGGCATCCGACAGACTCGCCATTAGGTCAGTGGAAAAGGCTTCGAATTAGAGTCGCCGGCTTTTCTTCATCTCGGCCCCCTCTTGTCGACCCCTTTTTCCGTGAAATCCAAGGGAAAAGGGTATCGTTATCGAGATGCTGAGAAAGATGGATAAAGCCTGCCCTTAATTGAAATCAGCAGAATCCTTATAATTTGTCTGTGGAGTTCGAGTTGTAGTCGCGCGAACCTGCTCCTGCAAAGTCTTTTTCCAATGGCCAAGTCTAGAAAAAAGAAAAACATCCTGGATGCTCAACGTTCCGCTCCCGAAGAGAGTTACCCACTCCTTTTCCGATTGTGCGCCGGAGACTCCGATCACTGGGGTGAGCGGCGTCGTAAAAAAATTGCCATGCTCAGGCAACTTACCACCATCTTCAAGGACATTGGGCGGCGCCGTTGTTCCCGTAACCATTAGTTTGACAGCCTCGCTTTTGCTAGGCGCGCCCTTAATCACATATGGCGTCAGGATTAGGATATACCCGAAGTGCGCAGTCGTTTCTAGTTAGACCTCTCCCCAGTTCATCCCTGTGGAAATCCCTCAAGCACATGCGTCAGCACCTTTCTTTTATTGGGGTGCATACTGTTCTTGAAGGATCATCGCTATGTATAGAAGAGATGGATTAGGGGAAGCCTTAAGTGGGGAGGCGTGTCTTGTAAAGAGCTGCGACATCCAGAGCTCCTTTGGCCATATACGCATACGAGTCATGCTTCTTCGACTCCAACACCACTGCTCCAGTATTTCTGGCGCCCGCGCCTTCATCGTCACCAGGAGTACCAAGAAAAGAGGACTGCACCAAAGACAACAAAGTGCCAGCTGATATTTTCCGATAGAAAAGGGAAAAGTCGGAAAGGCGGCCAGACTTCGACATCGACATGTTGATCGGACCTATCAGAGGAGCCAACGACGACCTGCTTCCCGCGTCGTCCTGTTCGTTAACTTCAGGCAGCAGTTGACTCAACATATTCAGACCGAGGCGCTGACCGAAAGTCCGACTCGCTGGGTCGTACAATCGTAAGACGCTTTCGAATAAGAGCTGCAGAGGGATAAACGAAGACCGATGCATAATGAACCCATGATCTGGCACCCCCGCCACCTCCGGGAGATCCTTGTCCCATTCGAAAACCAAATCTTCGACTTCTGTGGAGAACTGGGATGGTAGAAACAGCGTCTGGAGAAGTTGAAGTTGTTTGCCATCGTGTTCGTGAGTAAAAAGATGGGAACTCCCAGTTAGTTTTAGGAACAGAAAAGCGTACTCCATGGCTAGCGCAGCTTGCACGCGCGGCGATTCCGGATTCGTGTCCGTGCGCACGTCGTACAACCAGTAGCAAAAGGAAGGGGCGGAGGGATCGCGGTTCTTATCATCGACGTCCGTAAATGACTTTACGGGCATCACGATGTATCCTGCCAGCCACTCTAGAAGAGCATCAACGCCCAAGGCAAGGCCAAATTGTGGGAAAACATCAGAAGGACGAGAATCCACTTCGACGTCGCATAGTCCTACTTTGTCAAAAATGTAGCCCTCTCCAGCGGCATCCGACGCGCCAGAAGGAGGCTTGGTCAGCAGCTGTCGCGCTGGCGAGGCCGCGTCACAGAATGCGTCAATCAGCGGCTTCTTCAAATTACGCTTTTCGAGGTCTGTATACCATTTGTTTACCAGATTCAAGCTTTCCTGGAAACGCTTATCAAACCATTCTCCATGGGCTCTCCTTTGCACCCAGGGGTCCTCATGCTCTTCTGTAATGTAGGCTTCCAGTGCCTTGTACATTTTGTCACTGTATTTTTGAGTCGTCCAGACGTGCCTTAATTCCAGCATTGTCCTCGTCCTGAGTACCTCCGCACGCTTGTTAATCATGTATTGGAGCACAGCCTCGTCTGCCCCCTTGTCATGATCTGCCTTGTTCGGTGCCTCCACGGCGGCTCGAATCTTCGTGAGCAACAGGACGGCAGAAGTCGTGTCTATCGTAAAAATGTACACCAACACAACGACATACCAGCCTGGAGCTGGTTTCCCGAGAACGGCGCCCATCTTTTGGTCGGTCCTACTACCCAGTGTTTCTTTAGTAGATAAAGATCCGTGCTAGTAAGTAGTAAAACTGAAATTCTTGAAATAAGTATGATCTAGAAGAGGACTAGTAGATGGGAGCGAAATGTTGAAAGTAGCAAGACTAGTAATGATAGAATATAAGTCAGAAAGAGCTAAATAGAAATACAAACATAGTACCTTGTTTTCCGTTTGACGATAATGTCAATGTTTATGCTGATGATGATCACGATTAGTGATGCAACGCTGAAGCAAGTAGGAGGCGTGTAATATATACATATTTAAATATGCACCAGGGAGGGAGGAAGAGCGACGAGAGCAGAACGAGCGACGAGGGACAAGAGCAGAACGAGCGACGAGGGACAAGAGAAGAACGAGCGACGACGAGGGACGAGAGAAGATCGAGATCAGAACGAAGGACGAGAGCAGAACGAGGAACGAGAGCAGAACGAGGAACGAGAGAAGAACGAGGAACGAGAGCAGAACGAGGGACGAGAGCGGAACGAGCGACGAGAAGCGCCCACCCGTGGCGTGGTCGCCTCTGGCGTATCACAGTGGGGGAAGAGAACGGCAAAAAGAGCCGAAAGAAGGGAGGCGCCCCAAGGTCCGTAAGGCACAAGCAACACGCCAAAGGGGTCCAGCCTTGCCACCTTTGCACCTTCGCCAGGTCTGTAGGGTAACTGCAACACGCCAAGGGGCTCCAGCCTTGCCACCTTTGCACCTTCTCCAGGTCTGTAGGGTACACGCAAAACGCCAAGGGGCTCCAGCCTTGCGACCTTAGGCAGGTCGGCCGGGTACATGCAACACGCCAAGGGGGTCACGCCTTGCCACCTTTGCCACATTCGGAAGCCGTCCAAGCCCGCTCTTCAATGCTTCAACGGCCTCCGGCATGGTGGCGCTGTAGGGTCCAGGCAAGAAGCGGGAAGGGGTCAGAGGTGGGCGCCTCGAGGCCTTCCCGCCTGGCAGCCCCTCGGAAAAAGGGTCCGGGGCTGGAGGCCCCCCCCCTCAACAAGTTAGATCTGGAGGGAGGGGCCTTCAGCCCTGAGCCCTGGTGGAACAAATATATATTATATTAGTATTTATAGTATTAGCAATTGGCGGAAATCTCTTAAGGAGCTTCCTTAAGGGGCTTCCTTAAGGAGCTACTTCCTTAAGGAAATCGATCTCCTTAAAGATTTTCTATTATAAAAAGTTATTATAACTTTCCTTAAGAAGCAAGTTACTAGTCGTGTACGAGAACGAGTACTTCTAGGCTATCACTTCTACTACAAGAAAGCGCTTATGAGTTGAGATGGAGTTTATTACACTTTAGTTTCGGAAATGGAACTCTAACTAACCGTTTGACTTGAAGGTTGGTGGGCGTTCTTGCGACTGGAATTTTTTGGGGCGGTAGTGTGGTCTTTGAGAAGTACCTTTTGATCGATCATCTCGAATATAAACGCGGCCGTACATAGAAGATCTTCTTGTCTCATCAGAGTCAGACCGTCCTCGACCTCGTCACATATCATTATAAATATACATAGTATTACTCTCGCACTCTCTTGTTGTTCGACCTCGCTCGATGTTGCTCATACAGATGGAGAAGATTCGGGCGTACTTAATCAGCAGATGTTTTTGTCAAATTGACAGACATTTTTGTTCACACTCTGAAACTCGGCTAGCCATCTTTTTGTTTTCCCGCTTTCCTCAACAGACTGCGCTTTGGCGCTCTTCCTCTCTGACAGACTCGTCAGCATCAACAGATTACACAAGTTAGACTCAAATCTTTTTTGAATCATCTCTCCCCTCCCACGAGTAAAAATATATCATTCGTGATCGTGAATTCTATTTCTATTCGCGAAATATCATTCGGTCTTCAACGATGAAAATGGTGCTTTTTTTCACTGTGCATTAGCCACCGTCAACATCTTGCATGACGAGTTGCTCTTGGAATTACAGGCTGCACCTTTACATCAGCATCGTTCATGTTCATGATTTTACCTTCAGTACGTGATTGAGCCTTGTTGTCGTTATCTATGACTTTTCACAATCACACTCACTGTACTTGTACATGTAGTTTGTAATCAGTTAAGAATTTTCTTACCACGTATGTAAAGTAAAAGTGTATTCCGGCAATTGTTTGGCTACAGGTTGAGGAGAACCAAAACGCGAAGGCTGTTCACCAGTATCCTTTCCTGCCCCCTTGAGATCTGTGAACATTACCACTAGCTCTTCTACTGATTCATTTTCAACAAAGTTTCCATCCACTGCTTAGTGCTTCCTTCAAATACCGCTTCCTTCAAATACCTTACCGCAGAGATGGACGGAATCAAAATACCCTATGATGTTTGGTTCTTCATAAAACTTCAATTTTGTAACGAGTGCTAAGCAGATGCGTGGTGGTTCATTTCAACTCTTCGCTCTGACACGCTCCATCGGTCCCTATTGACCCGAATTTATTAAAGGTTTCCGCATTACATTCTTTGGAACATCCTTCATTCTTCACCTATTTTCTACTTGAAAAAAGGCCAAGGATGGGAGTCCGGGATGTGATGTGGAAACCCTTAACGGATAAGACACGAACGCGGAAGTTCAGCCATGAATTTTTTTGTTATGCATCGGCCACTCTGGAGGAGATTTGAAGTTTGTTGGTCCTCAGGACTTATTGAGTTTCTGGTTCTACTGTCCTCGTTGGTCTCAGGTTCACGTTGGAGACCACAGGCAGAGGTGATTCTAGTTGTAGCTCCTGTTCCACCTGTGGCGCCATTCTTAGAACTCACCCTAATGCATCATGGGACTCATCTTAAAGCTGTTTTCCCCTTATCTATCTCTATGGAACACACAGTCGCAAGATGCATCTCCAGAAGCTGCATCTTAGATGCAGCTTCTGGAGATGCATTAGGAGAAGCCTTAACATTCAGCTCTAGAATGACACTTCTTTCGCCACGTCTGGCGCCCCGCTTAGCACTGTCGAGAACAAAAGCTTTCAACCGTGCCGATCGATTCAGGTAGTCGTCGGAAGGGATAAAAGCACTTGCTCAGTTGCCAGTTCTGGTCTTGTCACTAGTAGTTCTGGGTCTGGAGGTTCTAGTATCTTCCGTATCACAGCCACCCACCGTTGGGGGGTACTTACAAGCTAATGATTAGGGCCAACGGTTACGCCACAGTGACCACAGTTCGGACATTTTGATTATAGAGCTGAGCTCCATTTCCTTAGTATAATTCACCCTGAGACGCATCCATCTTGGTGCTCCTTTCCCCTTTGCCTTTGTTCTGGGGAAGCTTCAAGTAACTAAGATGCTTCAAAATAAGATGGATTGCTTATAGGGCAACAACCCTTGTTAAATTGAGGAAGATAAGTATTGACCTCATCCTGCATCGTAGCCCAGCCGCTGTCTTGCTTTTCTCCCTGAATGCGCTTCAAAGCTGGACTACTTGGACTCCCACTACTTTTTTTGTTATGTTTCTACTACTGATTTTTCTTCTTTCCTGACCTTCGTTATCGTTCCCCGTCAGACCTTCATAATCATACACTTGTAGTATTTGGTGTTGTATAGTGGGACTTAAAGTTTCTTTTTCGTGGTCTTCTGCAACGAGATCTATGATCAGATCTCCAGTGAAGTGGTGAACTCAGCGTAAGTCCGACTTCCAACGCCAAATACTTTGACAGGTGTGCTTCTGTGTAGATGTTGCAGACCTCCGCGTGGTGGTGCTTCAATGTCTTGTTATTCTGTAGAGCCGCTTCTCGATAGGTTTTGGTGTTTGAAGGACGCTGGTCAACATCGGTACTTGCATCTTCTTTAACTTAGAGGATTTAAGAAGCACCTCGTCCAAAAGAGTACCTAGAAGTTTCTCTTTTCAACTTCAACAATCATAAAAGAAGTCGGCAAATAAGAGACAGACAGAGTCAGGGACACAACGATGTGACTCAATCACAATTTTCCTCACCCAAGGCACATTGTATTCATTTGTCCAGCATCCATTCCATCAGCGCAGTATGAAGACTTGGAAGCGATCGTTTTTCGCAAAGATTAGAGCTGCAGGTTCAGCTTCAGGCTCAGGTTGTGGTTTTCCGAGACCGAGAACCACTAGTAAAAATATTAAAAACAGGTATTCAGATTCACTACGTGTCCTTCTGTGGGAAGATTTCATCAACCACAACAAAAGACGCCGAAGCTGCAAGTAAGGCGTGAGTATGCTCTGTGAACAACGTGAACATTTCTTGTTGATCTTGTTCATGTTCCACACTTGTGTTTTTCATTTTGACAGAAGATGAAGACGCATGTATTCAATGAAAAACACAAGGACCACAGGGACTTTCATAATTTTAATTTCAATATTGTGCCGTAGTTATCAAACGCATCACGTCCATCGTCCATCCGGTAGTGAAAATATAGAGCTCATGGTGATATGGTAGGGCAGCGGAGAGACGTGTGGGGACTGCAAAGATTGTCCTTTCGGGTGTTGACCTAGAACATTCTTGAGCCAAAGGATGGGAGGTTGTTCTCTCAACCGAGTCGACTCCCAAGCGGCTGCTTCGGAGTGGGCATGGCCTGGAAACAAATTATGAAAACAGGAACAGGCTGAACTTGTTCGTAGTACTTAAGAACATGATTGTCAATAAGTTGCGGAAGAAGCAACGGTAAATGTAAGACGGTGCTGTTGAGAGTATCAGGAGTGACTTGTAGTTGTAGTTGTACTAAGCAACAATTATATTCAACACTTTTTAAGCTTAATTATCTGATCATCAACTCATACTCGATATTACATCACCATAACATGCCAGGATATCGCTTCCGCAGGCATGTTTGCTCACATTCCACAGCTGCAGGATCCCCAAGGTCGCCTCCGATCACGACCAAGACACCATCCGCATCAGCTCGCACATCCGCACTACGATCCAGCAAATCGTCCGCCATGTTGGTGTAGTTGTATGCTGATGTAGAAAGTGATAGTAAATCTGTTCTCATCTTCCAATTGATGCTTCAAATCCAACATACATAATGTCATATCGGTGGAGCACACCTAACTAGAAAGCAAAAGACCGAAAAAAAGTCAAGTAATTCAAATATCTAATTAAATCTTAGTGGCCACGTTTATATTAGGATCCGTTTATATTAGGCCTCCAACATACATAATGTCATTATTCACGCATCAATCAGCAGCCAAAGCGGGAGCCATTCATTCCTTGAACGTTTCCCTTCATCGGATGCGCTTTCGTGATCAGAAACAAAGCATTACTTCTGGTATGGTATGGAGGAGAGGTGGTGGTCAGTTGTGGATTTCGGGAACAACACTTTTGTTTAGTACGTCAATATGGGAATGAGGATGCGTAGTGAGTGTGAGTGTGCTGTGAGTGATAATGAAGATAGATGAGTACTTCTTCTACGAAAATGAATGGTTACTTCAGGCTAGTGGGAAATGGTCTTACGACGAAATTATGATCATCATTCATGAAGATAGGGAAGATACTAGATTTTATCGTGTGAATTATCAGTTTCTTGTTTTTTTTATGGTATTTATATGTCCTTTTGCTGTCTCTAGTCCTTTCATTATGCATGCTGTACTTGTGAAATGATGATCTAGTTATATAGTTTAGACATAGTCATCTTCTGGCACTATTTTTTTAGTATTTGGTATAATTGGTGCAGAGGCTTAGGGTTAAGCTTTAATATGAAATTCTGTAAGTGGTGTTCGTTCGGGTTCGACGTCGTGTTCGTGTACAAATTATTCATGAGCATCATGCAGATCCTCATCTGGGAAATTGAAATGTTTTTCATGCAACATCTATTTTCAACTACAACTAGGTAATCTAAATTTTCGGTCAGTAAAATTCATTAACTCCACCTCGTTATGTGTTCTCATACCAGGTCCTTTCTTTTTCCACCTCCTCAGCTATTCCATTTCATTCTCTTCTGTTCACTATTTACAACAACTAGTATTAGCGTCCGCCAGAGAGAGCATCGTGCAAGGCCTTCAAGTAGCCATAAGCCAGTTTGATACCCCCTTGGCTCGTTGGGTGGATACCGACGACATCTGGGTAACCAGCAGCCAACCCGAGATCACGATGGACAGGGATCCGGATTAGAGAACGAGAGAAAGACGTTTCATTTTCTACAACATTCGATGGAGGGTGATCGACTATAGGTGAAGTGATCGAAAGCTACTAGAACCAGTACTATAAGTTGTCTTTGTTCTGTCTTACTTCACCATCAGTATCATCCGGATCTCATAGATTTTCTTATTCTTATCCTTATGTAACGTACAGTCATGTATTTATTATCACGTATGAGTAGTATGTAACATAAAAATATCATCATAAAGTAATCACTTTTACGCCCTGCCATTCTGCTTCGATGGCTTTTTTCAGCGCTTTGTGTTCGATGTCCACCATGTCCAAGACTTGCGGCATCAGGTTGGTCCACGACATGCCCAGCTGATGGCCTAATCCAGCCATCACGATGCGCATTCGCATATCCATCTCAGGGACGGCGTCCGATTAGAGGATGAAACAGAATGCTGGATGTCCTACAAGCTGAGGATGATGTTGAGGATGATGCTGAGGATGATGTTGAGGATGCTGCGTTATATTAATTTATATGCCTTGTTCTTTAAATACAGCATTGCGACTCCTCTAACTTCATGGATCAGCATGAGGATTCTTGCTTTGTACTAGGGTTATATTACAGTTTTTAGGGTTCTTGGACTATAGTAGATGCAGATTTTTAGCAAATCTCGGCCATAATATGTGGGAAGCACAATCGCACGAGGACGATGGAGGCCACACACGTACTTGATGTATATCATCTTCTGGACAAAAAAGACCTCATGCAGGAAAGCTGAGATTAGAAGGTTAAGATTCTTGGTCGTTTAAGCAACGGAACATCAGCATATCATATATCATACAAGCGAGTACCACATCTAAGTGGTACAACAGAGCCATAATTGAAGGGTTTGCTGAGAAGGATTTTCGTGATCCAAGACTTGGTCCCTCATGTTACGAGGATTCAGAAGGTCGTTGCCGCCCAGACTGACCACCAGGACGTCCCCACTCTGCATATTGGCACGCAAAAATTGATCATGACTGCTGAAACGTGATAGCAACATGGCGTCGAGACTGCCTGATGACCATGATGTGTTTAATGCAGATAGAGGATGTGGCTGTGATTGTCGCTGTGGTTGATGTGGTGATTTGAATGAAAATAAGTAGGTGGACCGAGGAAGACCAAAATACTGATTATATTCTTTTTACAGCAAATGGAAAACTAAACAGGCTCAGCCTAGAACTCAGAGCTCTCACCTGCTGCACTTTGCGAGAGTGTAGTATTCTAGACAGTGACAGGCCTTCATGATAAATAAAAAGCCTAGGGGAGAGTGAGAGAGATTTAATATCACATGGTGCCTGCACGAAATGAAAAAAGATTGATGCTGCTATAATCATACCTGCCATCATTCCCACAGTCGACAGTGCTTTTCCGACTTCACCTGCTCCAATAAGTGCGACCCTTTGCCCCATCTGACTGCCTGCGACAGCAGCATTCAGAGGCGCATAAGCTGGGGATTAGAAGGCAAGATGAGTGAGAGTTGGTTCTTGTTTTCTTTACCTTAGAAGACCCAACATACACACAGAAATCTAAATCGTACACGTTCACACCCACACGTTGACAGCCTTAAGAATAAGAAGAATCACTGGGACGCAGATTTGGCAGCACGTCTTGGCCCATTTCACGAAAGTCAGACACATCCATCAACAGTTGGCTCATCCACCAGGAGACGTCGCGCAACATCGCTTTGATGCCAAACGTACCAGGAGACGAAGCCGCTTTGCTTGTAGGAGCTGCGTTCCCTGGACCTGGCATGTTTTCTTGCGGTGACGCGTCGTGTTGTGATGAAAAGGGATAGTGCTTACGTGGAAGGACAAGCAAAAGGGATAGTGCTTACGTGAAAGCTTTTCTACAAGGCAGGCCCCGTCTCTTAGTTCGTAGGTTCGGGCCCCGTCCCCGACTCAAGCCACGTAAATAAATGTTGGTGGACTTCTTGTAGACAAGTAGACTGACAAAAAAAAAGGGTTCCGCGTAGAAGTGCAGCAAGGGAGAGTGACGTGAGAGTATTGAGAGAGCCTAAACACTAAAACGTTGGTCACGTAAGCTTATGGTAACTTTTTCTTTTGACCATGTAGTAGAAGAAGCTCTTCTTGGAGGTAGTTCTTAAAAACTTCTTCTACTACGTAGCTTTAGGTTTAGAACTTCTTAAGAACTTCTTAAGAATTCCTTCTAAGTCTGAAGCTTTAGGTTTAGAAGGATCATCATCATCAACATTAGCATTAGATATAATTAGTCAAGTACAAGTACTTTCGCAGCTTCCCATCTACAATATCATAAAAATGTTGTCATTCCCATCTGGACTTCGTATCCGTTGGAGGGGAGGGCCCATTGTGTCAGCGGATATTTCGGTCCCATCAAAACGAACTCTTTGGTGTTTTAGAAGGTGAAAGTATTTACCTCCAAGTCCAATACGAACTACTTGCTAAAGATGTCCTTGATACTCGCGTGGTACGAAAACGAACTACAGGTGGAGAATAGTTTAGGACCCTAAAGGGCTTGCAAACTTACCCTCGTCCCTACAACTTTTACTACAGCAATGTCTACAGCAATGCATCTTCTTGTTTTGATGATATTCAAATTCATAGATATTGAATGAATGAGTGTCTTTAATAATCGCTTTTATCACACTGAACCTGAAGTAATTCCTTAATTGTCAAGCGCCGAGTCACCGGTGAGAAAAATGATGCCCCTGCCTTCAGCACGAAACTGGGCAACCAAAGTCTGCAGCGTGTCCACGGGGTGGCCCAATTCCGAAAAACGCGATAGCTCGTCGTCACGATAGAAGTTAGAAGAAAAGGGAGGAGAAGAAGGGTGAACCTAAGTAGAGGGCTACGACTCAAAAGAAGGGCATGAGCATGACCGTTGTATCTTCTATGACCATGTATTCGTTCTGAAGATATTTTCGATTTCTTTGCTTTTCTGAATGGTTCTGGTATTTGGTAGCCTGAGTTTGATCCTAACCCTAAGGGAAAACAAGAAGAGAACCCTTAGGATCAAATTCAGGTTACCAAATACCAGAACCATACATTTTCAACTGGTACTACACTCTCTTTTCATAAAGAAAGGCTCATCAACCCAATGCCGGTCAAGCTTCTTCGGAACGAATGCAGTCGCGTCACCGGTCGTGTGCATATAGCTATGGAGCTCGCCTGTGGTTAGAAGAAGACCTCGAGCTAACTTAGGCTGATGAGGAGGCACAGGTAGACGTAGATCTAGATAAGTACCTGCAAGATAAATATTCATAAAGTGAGTTGTCCTGTGCAAGACCCTCAAGATTTATGTCTAAAACTTTCCTCATAAACTCGACAAGCTCGATGACTGCCACGCTCGATTCGAACCGCAGCAAGTGGGCAGTCGAGGAACACAGAATAGTTTGCAAAAACCAATGTGATGACACCAACCCGCTACCGTATCAAACACCTCTGGCGCACAGCAAGAGTAGAACAGCAAGAAACTGCAGACAGATGATTAGAAGAAGATGGCGGACGAGAGAAAGACTGTCATCCATCTCGATCTCTACGAAAACTTCTCGATTGATTTCATCCAGTCGTTCATGAACATTGATACGACCACTAGGGATCACACTCACATTCTTGAATCCACCATGATAGGGCGTCTCACAGAAGAAGGTAGCTGCCGCCATACACAACAAGTGCAGTAATGCAAATCTGTCCATGTGTAGTCCGAAACCCACGTCGATGTAGAAACTGCGCAAACAGAAAGCGCCATGTACCTTGGTTGGCCCCACTTGCAAGGGACGTTGTAGTTGCTGTTGCTGCTCCAGAAGTAGAGGAAAGGAAATTAGAATGACCAAGCAACTAAGTACAAGTACTGATGAGTCCAAAGAGGACAGAGAGATTGAGGTGATTTCTTCTCCTTCTCACTAGAACAACTTACTTCTACGAGTAACAAGTTATTCAGAAGTTTCAGTCATAACTCCTTCTTCAAAATTCTTGGATGAAGGTCCTTCCAGAGGTTCTCCACTCTCTGGGTCGCGTTTCCCAGCGTCCAAAGTGTCATATGCAGTCCGTCCTCCGTTTCATTTTAGAAGGTACAACTTCTACAAAATCTTGTTCTACTTTAGTACTTACTTAAAAAATGCAAGAAAACTTTCGTGGTACTTATAATTGTGGTGGAGCCGACCTAACTAGAAAAAAGACAGACCAGAGCAGGAAGATATAGAAGAGAAAGTGGTACTTATAGTCATACTTTCGAGTGTGCTCTTCAGAATCAACAGAACTTTCTCTTCATGAGAACATTTTGTAGGTCTAGGTGGATCTTCTATAAACAATCAGCAAGGTGATTCACCTTAGGTGAAGTTGATGGACCTTTTCACCTCGAAAAAAATCTCGAGCTTAACTTTGAAGACAGTTTCTGTCGTTCCCGTTCTCGGCCACTGCGGTCACCTGGGTTTTCGATAGCAGCGTCTAATTCCGTGCTGTCGTTTTCTTGCCCGTCTAAGGGACCCCCTCTGGCAGAGAGAGGGTGGTCATTATTCGACGGCTGAGGAAACAAGTCTGGCATTTTGCTGCTACCGCTAGAAGTAGGTTGTACGATGTCGATGATGAAGATAGGATCCTTCAGGTCTCCTCGGTGCTCGTGACTAGCTACAAATGATCCTCTATGTGGGTGGACTTAGACGACGTGCGGAGAGTCGTGTATGTATGAAGAAGACCGATTCCGATACTTCCTTCACAAAGAGAAAGATGTACATGATTAGGCTGCATAGAGGATGATACTGGCGAGCTTGCAATTGAGGGAAACAGTTTCTTCAGGTGGGTGTGCGTGTGTTGTTCTTCCGGCGTTCATCACTCCTACAGGTCTCATGATCCACCGACGTCGTGGTCGTACTCTAAGAGTTCACAGATGTTGTTAAGAACTTCACCAGTCGAACCGATCGGAGGTAGACGCTGCATAACCTTGAATTATTGTAGCTGTACCACATACCGAAGGTAGATTCAGCGAAGTAGTTGACTTGTACACCGCCAATGCATGATGTACCGACTTGTTGAGGTTTTGCGAACCGTGCCGTGCATCAGCATCACGTTGCTATGATTCATCTAACTGGATGTCCTTGGCGCTTCAGGTGCAATTTTCTGATGCTCTTTTTGTTTGCGACATCACGAGCAGCACATATACGACATTGTGAAGATCAAATCTGATATCTTTCGATATGCTCGTCGTGAAATTGTTTTATAATGTTTAGCGTTCTATTCTTGTTCATCGCTTCGTCTCATGATCTAATCCATGAGCATTTTTCTTTTTTCCACCACATCTTGAAGTCCGTTAGGCAAAATATATCATGGCTCTAATTCTCTTATGAATAGAGAGAACCTGTGGTCGGTGCGGTTGTCCTACAGGTAGGTGCGTTCTTCATATTCTGGGCAATGAATCGTAAATGTAACATAGTCAACATGATACTGTCTGAATAGTCGAAAAGTTAATTTCATGGTGAAAATTGATGGTTCATCGGTGTTTCATGTTCATCTACTGTCAATCTCGGTCATACAATGAATTACCAGTACCACTATCTACTTCTCCCTATCCTTGTACGACAAGCAGAAGAGAACAACCCTTTCTTTCTTACGCAAAGAGTTCCTTCACCTTCTTTTTAAAAGTTTCTAGGTCCACTCTTTCGTCTGGGAAAGTGAGCTGCGAAGCCAAATCGTGCTGCGCCTGCGTGTTGACCTGGGATGGTGATGGAGCGAGGAGATGGAGAGATCGACGAGTCGTAGTTTTTGGGTATCATGCAAATTCATGTTGTAGTAGTAGTAGTAGTAGTAGTAGTAGTAGTAGTAGTAGTAGTAGTAGTAGTAGTGGTAGTAGTAGTAGTAGTAGTAGTAGTAAACCCATTCTAGGGGTACATCGTGCTTAATCCTGTGGAAGGGTGTAAAAAAATCAAAAACAACTATGAAAACAACTAGCTAATTGGTAGAAGTACAATCGAGCAGAGTGCTTGTCGGCATTGGGAGACTGTGATTGTCCCTACTTGCATCAAATCCGCCATTCTAAAGACTGCTTCGATCTCATCCTCCTCGAAGAGCATGGATGCCTGACCAGACTGCCTCTTCTTCAACTCGTCTACCAGGAAAGCTTTTACCTGACGATGATGTTGTTTTATGATGTTCACGAAGGGTTATTAACTAGCACAGAACCTCCTTTAGTACGGTGATGTTTCTTCCAATATAGGTCGCGACTTCTTGTACAACTACTGAGTCGCCATTTGCACTACCACCTAGCCGTAATTTAATATTAGACCAAGATCACAAAGACAGTCAATGTATCAAATGCAGTTTTTCTAGACTGCCTCTTCTTCAACTCGTCGATCCGATAGTGGATTACTCAATCCTTATCAAATTCCTAACTTAACACTACAGTCACAACGAAAGTCACAATGTATCAAATTCAAATCCTGGTGTACGTTCTCCGGTTTTTTATAGCAGACAGCAGCACACAGGTCGTTAAACAGCTCATTTATCCTGTGCTTTTTGAGGTACTTCTCTGCCTCTTGCACACTCTCCAACTGATACTGTGCTCTTTGGTCCATTTTTTCTTTTCCGATTATAGGGACTATGTATTAGCAAGAGCTTTGCTAAGAGCTTCTTGTTCTACTTCGCGTTAAGGACAAGATACGGCATCCAGATCATGTTCGAGCAAAAAAAAGAATTAGCAGGGGTGTCCATTGGGTGTCGGTGGCAAACGGGTAGGTGGAGGGGGTGTCCGTGTTTGTTTTTGCAGGAGAACCGAAACCGATCATAGCACGTTCTTAATTGATTTCGTGTTGATAGAACCGAGACCACAGCCTTAAAATGGCATGAATAACCGCCTTTTTCTTTCCTAATGGCTTTTTCACAGTACTTTGCTCTCGCGTGACGCCGTGTTCGCCACTCTCTAGCGCAGGGAATCAAAAACAGCACTTCTTAAGGACGACAATCATGGTCATACACAAAACACGTCGCATCGTGTGACTGAAAGCGTCTGACGCTGGTCCGCCGTGGCTCAGGCGTGACTCTACTGCGGTGGCTGTCGGACTCGGATTAGAAGCTCAGTCGCGTTAATATTTTCGGTTTCAACATAAGAGAACATCATCAATACATCTTCAGAAGTCGTGAACCATTCCATTTCCAGTTCCAGTAGGTACGAACAAGAGAACAATAAATGAGAGATAATGTGGTCAAGTTGTAATGTGATATCTGAATTTCAGCGTTTTTGTTTTCATAGCGTCGTGAAATATTTGCAACAACTAGTACAGCAGAAATGAATTATTGAAGATGAGTGCACGTGCGTCGGTGTGCTTCACCTACTTCCTAGTGTAACGTCGTGTGGGTTTATGCGAAGAGAACTAGAAGCGGAATACAACAACTCTTGAGATGAACAAGTGGAAGTGGTACACCCACAACGACTCTTCATTACGTGCTTCTAGTGGCTTATGAACCGCCACCCTCTGCTGGCGCAGCGCCGCCTCCTCCTCCTTCCTGCTCACCGAAATCCCATGGCATTCCAGTGCAGTTCTGCATTGTCACAAGCGTGTATCTAGATCATGATGGTGGGGAATGTTGAGACAGTAAGTTACTTAGATACAGGACCGTGAAAAAAAAGATGATAATATTCTGCTGATCCTGATAGAGACTCTTCTTACACTTACCCTTACTTCATCTTCAACTTGTAAGAAGTATCCAGAAGTACTCATTAGCGGAGATAGCGACAAGCTCGACGCCGTCAGTCGTCCTCAGCCTGACGTTCTGGAGTTCTGACTCTGGCCCTGGGATCAGCTCTCGCAATGATTTCTTACAATTTTGCACGTAGTCCATCATTAACGCGGAAACCCTGTTGGAATAATGTAAATTGGAATCCATGATAGGTTGTGGACGAGGTCCGAGTGGGATGTTGATGTTGTACGTAGTATCCTGTCTGTTCTTGTAGTTCAACTTTCAGTCTCAGTGCAATGAATTGCTCGTAATTCACGGGTCTTCGTCTTGTAGATTCTTGCACGCAGAACAAGAAGTAGAGCTATATTAAGTTGAAGAAGTGTCGCTCCTGGTCCTGTCGGTATCTACAATATGATGATAACGGCAATACATGACTGCTCTATCGTAGCTGACATGATCTGCATCCCACTTGCATGGAATCCCATCTGCATTCATCAGAACATACCCAATTACCGTAGGATACCTGGGATATTTTTAGTGAAAAGTTGATATCTATATTTTTTAATTGAGCAGCAAAATTGTGTAGATAAAGTGGGAAAAAACCGGCTGCGGCTATTAAGATTACTTTGTCATATATTGCATAGTATCCATCGTTCTTATTCGAAAAATGGAAACGGGAGATGAGTTACTTTGTCATATATTGCATAGTATCCAAGTGATAGAAGTACTCAGTCTGGTAGGCCTTGAGGATGCTTTCCACATCGCTCGTCTGGCCGCCCGCCATCTTCTATTTTTCAAAATCTACACTAATCGTAATAAACACTCATCTAAATCCAATGGACTAAATTCGAATCGATGGTCGCGCAAGATTCATTTTGATTTGAAAAAGTGGAGTCGCTGTAGTCATGAATACGTCGTAGTCGTAGAAGCTCGGTGGAACGAGAATCAATTCATAGGTGGATTGTTCGTTGCAGCTTAGGTATCTACAGGTAGAGGGTGGTAATCTGTGGTCTAGTTTTTCGTCTCTTTCTCCGTTCTTTTTTTTGCTCCACGACTGCTGGTCTAAGCAAACCGAGTCTATACTCAATACACGACCATTCGAGGACTATGGAGCTCATGGAAAAGCCCGACTGTTGATGTTTTCGTCTCGACTAACCGATTGACATCTTCTCTTCACAAGTTGAGGACTCCTCAGTCATCTCTCGACGATAACGGCCATTCGTCGTCGAACGAATTTGCTCGGCATCTCTTTCATCCATGATCACGCATTCATGCATGCCAGCAATGGTCTATTATCAAAAATTGAGAGAGGAGTAAGCATTTAAGGATAAGTAAGCAAGAGTTGTAGAAGAAAAAATTTATAGTTCCAGTGTGTGAAGATCAAGAAATCGTTACCAACTCCAGGAAGATGAATATGTGTCTCAAAAAGAACTACTCCACGGAAGCATTAGTGATGGTCACCATGCTCGTGGAAGTGTGGCTGTGCTTGGGGTAGTGGGTACAGGTCCACTTTCAGAGGATCATCCACCTCCTCTGGCATCATATGTCGGTACACGAACGGATATTGCACTCCAGGATACCTGTAGTTCAAAGTTTTGACCGATCCGGAAGTACAAATTATCTGCTGCATGAGAAGTAAATTTTCCAAGACGAAGATGAAAGAAGAAATTGAAAAATTAATAAATAAGCCTTGAAGCAGAGAGAACAGTGCTGGAAGAGGTCATGAACGTCTAATAAATAAATATGTACTCTTGTATCAGGTAGTTCTCCCGCATCTTGAAATAGAAGTCTTTCGTTTCATTCAGCGTAAACGGATGGTCGTTTCCCCGATAGTAGTATCGAAGCTGTGATGTGACGTAGGAGTAGAGGACAGTTACAGTTTTTTTCATAACATCGATAAGATGGGTGAAACAGAGTTCGAGATGACGAAAAATTATAGCCTTTTCATCAACCACGATGCGAGATGCTCTTCTACTGAAACTACAAGAAACTCGAACTCCTTCTACCTTTGCCTGTTCTTGTGCTATTTTCGCTGCGGGTCTCGTCCCGGGATTCGCATAGGCTGTCTGCATCCTAAATTTCGCACTGTTCATGTAGTATTTTTCTTTTTTTAGAGGAGGAGGAAGACCAGGTTGAGGGTCCTCTTCTTGTTGCACCAGGTAGAAGTACAAGAATAGGAACATCATGCTCATGAGAGCAGTCTTCTTGATGCAGTACAAGAATAACACAAAAGCGAAGCGGAAACTCTATCTTCTCTATGCCTATGCTACTATTCTTTTCTTAATGGAGGAAGATGAGAAAGAGGACATATTTTAGGTCTCAATCCCTGCTTATCTAACTGGAGAGATTCCTGAGAGGTGAGACCCGCTTTCGACACTGACTCCTCGCTAAGAGTCATGTGTCTTCTTTTTGTTCTTCCAGCTAAAAGCACAAGAATTGAATAGGAACACGAGATCGTCAACCTGCTTGATAGAGAGACTCTACTATCCTATTCATCCAATGTGCATGCCTACTAGAAATCGTGTGCCTTAATCTTCTCTCAAGCGGTGCTGTGTCCAGGCACCCACAGTACCAGAAGAAAAGGCATACTGCGATGTAACCACTATGGTGGACCTGGTTGGACGAGGTGATTACGTTGTAGAAGACGGACTGGGACGTACCAGAACTAGACGTATTTAGAGCAGTTAAGTAAATTTGATTTTTTTTCTTTGAATTATCAAATGACATCCAGGAACGACGAAGTCCGTGTCCGACAGTAGAAAGCAACGGAGACGATGTATGGTTCTGGTATTTGGTGCTCTGAATTTGATCGCAAGGATTCTCTTCTTGTTTTCCTTATGATCAAAATCAGGCTATAGCTATACCAGATACCAGAACCATTCAGACGAACATCAGACTACTAAAAGTACATTGACTATAAATGGCGCGAAGTACATTGAATTGCTGGAAGGGCTAGATCTCTAGAGGTAAAACTAAAAACCGGAGGTGCGAAGTACATTGAATAAATGCTGCCGATTCACGAAGTTCTGAGTCCAGATGTATGACCAGAATGGCATTCTGCGAAAATTCGGTATCTCGAAAATTCCAGTCATACTCCCATGTCTAGGCCTGAAGAAGGGAGGAGAAAAGATTATGGAGCGGATGGTAGGTATGTTGAGTAGGACTTAGAGATGTCGAGGCGATGAGTAAGTAAATGGTATAGAAGGGAGTGAATCCTACTATATCGGTGGTCTTGGAGAATGAGAGCAAGATTGAATCAAGAACGGAGGAGCTAAGGTGTCCTCCCCTACAACTACATGGGACAACATCAGTACAATGTTGTAGTCATCGTAGTCGTAGGTACCCTATGATTTCCTCCGCGGTGACATTCTTCGATAGCCTGGCGATTTCTCGCCTTATCGCTGTTCTAAACATCGCCATGGTTGATTATTGGTGTGGCAAACAACTCGAACTCCTGATGCTGCCTGCCCCACAGGTTTTTCTGTAGCTGTAGCTGGCAGCTTTATTTTGCTCTCCGACTAACACAAAAAAGTTCACACCGAGAGAAAAGGTGTGGTGCAAATCTTAGACGAGGACCCAGAGTACGACATGTTTTTTTTCAACAATTACCAATGATGCCGTGAAAATTTTGCAAAGAAATGGCAAACGACTTCTTCATCACAATACGTAATTGAAATACGTACTTCACCTCTTCATTGTCCCCTCATTTGATTCCTCGCGCATCGCTCTTGTCTTTCCGTTCTTAGAAGTCAAGTGCGTCTGCAACATTAAATTCTCTCGTCCCCAGGGACATCAACGACGTCCACTTGGATGATTCTTTCGCATGCACTCAATCTCAAATTAACCAAGAGAAACCATCTTCTTGGCGGGTCCTCCCAAATATACCAATTGCGGCTCAAGTAGACATTTTTTTCAATTTCGAAAGCTGCGGCTCCTATCGAAGCACCATCGTGGGAGCATGCTTCGCGCAATGAATTGTAGTCCCTCCTACTTATAATTTTTCAGTGTCAGTGCATCTTCTTCTTCGTATTCATTCCGATAATTCATCCTGCAATCTGTGTCTCGTGTTGTAGAAATGCGTCCTCAGATGATCGTCTCTGCTAGTATAAGTAATTAGATTTGGATTATCTTCAACTTCTTTTTACTCGAGCTAACAATAACATAGACCGTAGTTATTCATTAGATTCATCACAAAGCAGAAGTAAGTAAGTTTCAGTAGTGGCAAAACAAGTGTCAATTACTGATGATCAAGTTGTCATCGATTTCGTGGACGTTGAATCACGGGCTGACCCGACGTCTACTTTTTTAATTTCAATGGGGTAGTGGAAGTTGTACTTGTACTTCTTGTAGTACTTGTAGAAGTGGTACTAGAAGATATAATGCTTAGGGGGGTATGAAGCTCTGCTTGATGGGTAGAGCAAAAAAAAGTTTCGCAACTGGGTCAGCAAAAAAGCAAATCTTTTCGACGAAATTTCGATGAGACGGCGGGCTCGACCGAAATCTGCTCATCTTCTCAGATCATTTGCCTCGTCCGCCTGCAACTAGCATTTGAATACCAACACTGCTATTTCCCCTTGATAGAAGACAAACCTGGTTTGCGTATTTGTGCGTAATACCCCTGTGTCTCTTGTTGATGCTCTAGCTCTACAAGATCTACTGTACTCTATCAGTGATGAAACAACATAATCCATATCGAAGTAGGTAGCCCCTATGTCAGAAACTATAACGGTAAAAACGTATTCAAGATCTTGATGTAAAAAATGTAACAACATCATGATCAACGACTACATCAAGCTTCCGGTCTGTGCGGTGACGTCGTATGAGAAGCCTTTTCCCATGATACAGTGCCACTGAGCTCCGTATGACTTGTCGAGTGCGTCTTTTATCGCTTTCGCTGCTGGCTCAATATTGAGCCCTTCCGGACCAGTCTGCTTATCGATCACACCCACTATGCAATCAACCACCTCCTGCTCTTGTTCCTAGTCATGTTTCAATTTGTGTTGCTGGTGGAGGTCAAGAAGGATCCACAAAACATAAAATTAGAACCAGGACGAGGAGCACAATATGTAAAATCGTGTCCTCGCGATACATCACTTTCAAACAAAGGAATTGAAATGACCAAAAAAATGTACCGGTGACATATCTGTTGTTTTGACCAATGCCTTCTGCATGGCCTTCTTGATGTTCGCCGGGAGCGCTTTGGACGCCATCTTTCCTTATTTTTCCGCGTAGGAGAAACTACAGAAAATGTAAACAGGAAAAAGTATGAGTCAGTGTAAATCTGCGTTGGAGACTTGCTCTAAGTCTATACGATTGGTAGAAGTAGAGACACGGGGGAAGAAGATTGATCGTGTTCGTGAATGAAATATTTCAAGGCTCTCTTATTACGGTGACTATTTGATGTGCCCATACGCCTTGACGTTAACGAGTCGGGTGTTAATAATGATGTCCGTTGGGTGTTAATAAAAATTTTGATTGCGTCTCGCTTATCACGAATCTCCATCTTCTGGAGATAAGCATAAGGTGTTCTTAGGGAAGCGCAAGAGGGTGAAATATCCAAGGCAAAAAAGGTTTTGTAGGTTCGCTCGTGGACTCGAATATTCAAAGCGGGATACATGATCATACAAAACCGATGCACGCCAGGTCACTGTACCCTTGCTTAACGAGCAACTTCATCACGGGTAATATTTCTCTCAACCGATTAACTACATGATGGTTCTCTCGCGTCTGTACCCATACTCCTTACGAGTCCTCCAGAGGATCAAAGCGAACTCATGACAAGCATGAAGTTGCTGTGCATCAGAAACATATCTGGTCTTCATCTGGTAGCGGCGAGAGCAAATACTAAGAGTCGTCATCTGCATCTGGTACACTCATAAGATGATGCATAGCAGCTCGCATTTGAGGCGAGTATGAGTACTTATGTTGACATCCTCTAAAATTTTTGATGCGTAAAGGAAAATCTCCTGCGTTTTATGATTCTTACGAAGACGGCGACAATGCGTTTCTGTACAAGTACAGTGATAATTCACTTGAGGCAATATTTTTCGCTTTACGTTTTTGTTAGTGAAGAATCTACTCTAATTTCTCCGAAGACCAGTGCTCGTCTTGTGCAGCATTGTAACGCTTTACTCGTTCTAATTCTTCATTTCTGATCTGGATTGAATTTTCGGATAGTGTCCTCTTGCACAGTAATTTTGGAAGATGTAATACCAATATCTCGGATATCGTTGTGACTTCTACCACCTACGGCATAAATTTACCCCGTACCGCATCCCCATACCGCGTTCCGCTGCGCAGTCGTATATACGACCTGGCAAAATTATAAAAAAGTTAAGTCGTCCTCGTCGTGTAGCTCGCCTAGAAGGAAACAAAGGGAGGGTCTGACTGTAATCATCAAAGTTGATCGCCTCAAAGGACGTAAATCAAGATAATCGATGGAATTCTCTGCTAGATGAACATGTACACGTAGCAATCGAATTCAAATTGTACTAGTGATAAATTCCGCACCATATACATAGCTACTATATTCAAAGGGGTATGCAAGTAATATACCCTTTCAGTGCGCCTCACTTACAGCACGCAGTATATCCCGCCCCCTTCGATCGATCATACCATAAGTCGGTATCAATTTTTTGTCCCTCTCGCAAGCACTCCAGCCCCATCATAAGTGCATAGCTGCAGGGCACAAGTTGTAGTTCTGAGTGATAATTATAATAATTTCTTTAGGACGCGTTTCGCAGAACAATAAATATCGCGAAAGATGTGATAACAGATTTTCTTCGACATGTAAATCGAACAGGTCGCATTCAAGGAAAACTAAGTAAATATCTGACGCAGATATAAAATTTTTTACCCACTGGCTCTGGTGCTGCTTCCGTAATCGGGTTGGCTACCGCTCGGCTTGGTCTCCGACAGCACATTTGAAATCCCCCCATTGGGGCCGATGGATCATACCGTAAGCTGGTATTAATTATTTCTCCGTCGTTCATGCACTCGATCCCCATGTCACGGGCATGGCTGCAGGACAACAGTTCTCGTTCTGAGTCAGTGGTAATATTTTTAGGACGCGTTTCGCTTTCGCAGAACAATAAATATCGCGGAAGATGTGATAACAGATTTTCTTCGACATGTAAATCGACCAGGTCGCACTCAAGGAAAACTAAGTAAATATCTGACGCAGATATAAAATTTTTTACTCACTGGCTGTGGTGCTGCTTCCGTAATCGGGTAGGCTACCGCTCGGCTTGGTCTCCGACAGCACATTTGAAATCCCCCCATTACGGCCGATGGATCATACCGTAAGCTGGTATTAATTATTTCTCCGGCGTTCATGCACTCGATCCCCATGTCACGGGCATGGCTGCAGGACAACAGTTCTGAGTGATAATTTTTTTAGGACGCGTTTCGCAGAACAATAAATATCGCGGAAGATGTGATAACAGATTTTCTTCGACATGTAAATCGACCAGGTCGCATTCAAGGAAAACTAAGTAAATATCTGACGCAGAAGATATAAAATTTTTTACTCACTGCCACTGGCTCTGGTGCTGCTTCCGTAATCGGGTTGGCTACCGCTGGTTGTTCAGAAGGGGATGCGCCTGCTGGGCCAGAAGTCGCAGCTGAACCAGAAGCTGCTGAAGCCCCTGTTGCGGATGCCGTGCTAGTGCTAGAAGCTTCATCCGCTCCTTGTGTTCGCGGGGCTGTACAGTGGTTGATTCTATTTTGACGACAAGAGTCCCATACATCGTCAGATCCTAGTCAGTGGCAAACAACAAGTTTGGAACGATTAATTTCAAACCGCTACCGTTAGTCCATTAGTTACATATTAATATTGGTAGAGCCGACCACCTAACATGTCGATTTATTAGTGAAATATTAATCATAGAAGATAGGAATAAACAATCAGTGAATGTTGTGGCGCATCCTCTGGTTAAGTAAAAGTGGCTGAGCGATACTCTGCTCGGGATCTTGGAAGGCGGAAAGCTAGACACAGAACACCGAGTCTCTAGGACCTGCACTATCGTTGGTAGCCACTTCTTCGGACTCAACAACTACAACTTTGGTTTGTTCGGTTGACGAAGGTCTAACCTACTTATAGCGCACGGTGTGGACAAGGGGTTGGCGGAGGCCTAACCTAAACAACTCAAAGTCTTTGTGGTTCGTTTATGTCTTTCCAAAACGTCGCTTTGGGGTGTAGCTGTGTTTAAGTCCCGACGAAGGTCTGGGGTCAAATATGTAGATGTTCTTCGTGGTTTGAACTACTGCTAACAACACTGCGCGAAGGCGTCAGTGACCAACTCCTGGTTGCGCGGAGGCGTCAACAGTTACACTTACAGCTGCGCGGAGGCGTCAGCAACAATAGTACAAACAAGATTTGTTCAAATGATCGTTACGGACTAGTTACGTTCTCAATTTCTTGTTTAGTTCTTATTTTATGGTTGGACGGTGTTCAACTATATGTGGTTATAATTTTGATACAACTATGCTTGCAAAGGATGTTATGTTTCAATATCGGAGATTAATCAACAGTTTATATGATATACACTCAGGCCAACAGGCTTACCAAGTGATTTACAATCCTAAGTTTGGCTGGGTTGTGTGAGGCTTTGTTGAGGCTCTTTTACTTTCGATCTATGTTTCTCCAAGTGAAATGCTCAACAACTTCATACACAACCTTTCGCTCAACAACTTCAACTTACTACTTAGTCATCAAACAGCAAGTTTCAGACTCAAGGTCGACTTCGATCACGATTTCGATCATTGCACGCATTGAAGTTTCCACGTTTGAAGTCGACTTTCTTCGCATGCATTTGGTTCGGATCTTCGATTCGTGTTTTGATTTGCTCTTTCTTCTTTTCGACCGATGTCTGGATCCTGTCTAGATTTGACTACCACCTTCCAATCACCACCTTAGAGTATGTCGTCTACCAGTTCACATATAATCGACCAACGCCTCTTCGGCATAGTCTAAGGTGGTGCGGTTAATCTGTTGCGATGGAGGCAACTAGACTACCGTGGTCGCCATGGAGAGGCGCTAGTAATCCAACAGGAAATTTGGGTTTTTCGCTTGTTTCCCATTGGGAGTCCTGCATGAAGCGATATATCTGCGTGAGTGGTTTTCCTGGCTTCACGTTTCCGAAAGCTAACACGTGGCCCAATGTAAATCCAATCGATGGGTTCGTTCGCGGTGGCGTAAACGTGTACGTGTTTGCTTTATCTGAAACGGTTATTGGTATTCGTTCGAATTTGGTTTCTTCGAGCATTTCGTTGAACAACAAATATTCTTCTTGCGTGAGCGACGGGATAAGAGCTCCTTCTTCATCTACCCGGGGAGCATTTTCCGAGATTCCTTCTCGATTCAAACTATGTAGTGCATTGAAGTCGCCAGCCACGACAATCGGGGTTTCTCGACCGATATCATCGCGTAATCCGTTTAGCAACTGCGCGAGGTTCCTGTCGAAGATTTTCCGGGTCACCAGACGACTGAGTCCAGGGCGGCTGTTCACGGAGTACACACCAACTGCAAGAACGTGGGGTGTTTGTACGCTAATAATCCGCCCTTCCATTGACGCGCAAAAATCATGGGTTCCGGTCGGTTGCAGCAACTCGGTCTTTATCGTTCCTTTTGCTGAAGCTCGTGCAAGAGCTGCGACCCCGAAGTTCCCCGGTCGTAATAATGCGCTGGCAAACTTGATCTGCCAGTCATATGGTGCAGCGTCATTTACGATCTCTCGTAATGTGTTGGTCCACCGGACTTCGTCTCTTGTCGCGATTTTTGTTTCGAGTAAAAATATTATATCTGCCGTGCGCAACAGCAAATACAATCGTCTCCATCGTGGGAACGATTCGAGTGTTCTGTTGAGCCCGTCGATGTTCCAGACGGCGATCGGCAAATTGTTGTGACGTTTGTATTCGATCTCTGCGAATCGTACATGGTCCGATAACGCAACCTGCTCGCCAATCAGCTCGAGTTCCGATTCGTATATTGCTCCAAGATTTTGGAGTTCGTGGAGTCGTTTTTGTATTTCTTCTTGTGAACACCCCGAACCGCGCAAGTACGCTCGGACGCATGATAGTGCAAGTCGCAACGGAATCAATTGTGACGCTGTAATGGGGTTCAAGCCCCGGCACGGTCGACCGTCGAGTCGTTGAATATATGCTGACCGCGCACAACCTCTCGCGATGACAAAAATTTGTCTGATGTATCTAGATTCCCATTTCCGGGGTGCAGGACGCAGTCGTGCGATAAACTGCCCGCGGCCTAACCACATAGAAAGGTCGTTGCGGGGTTCGGCCATGCGGGCTTTGCGTTTCTTTAAATTGGAGGCTTCTCTATGTGCCGCTCTTGTCGGAGTTGCCAACGAAATATTCAACGAAAATTCTGCCGCTTTCTCAGATGCTGTTGCCTGTGGGACGGTTTCGCAAATGAGGTGTGGTTCGTGCAATCCTGTGCGGAGTCCCCGACCTCTGTAGCCGACAATGTGACTAGCATCTCCTGTTAGTCGTGGTCGGTCAATGATGTGGCGAACGACAGCGCTCAGTCGTGTGTCCCATGAAGAATCGTTTTGCAAATCTGTTACTGCTCGCTCTTCATCGAACTGCCATGCTGAAAATCCGTCGTCTTCTTCGGCCCGGACAAAGCAATCGACGGAAAGCAAGTTAATGCGAACACCTTTGTTAGCCTCCGCATGTGGTGCTTCGACGACTTCTTGCGCTTCGGGTTGGTAAGCGGCACCGTATGCGATTTGAGGAGGTTCGATTGAAAGTTCAGAAAGGTGGAGGCGACGCAGATGCTTTTCGAATTCTTGTAAGAAATGTGATCCGTTGTCGCACCGGATTTCGGTATATCCCCCAAATTCAGCGTATTTGTTGATTCTGAATACCTCCTGAGCCGCGGCTTCGGCCGTAGCCTCTGGGAGCGCTGTGGCCCACATCACCGGTGAAGCGGCGTCGACAGCCGTGAAAATGCACGTGTTTCCTGCGGAACTTCGCGGCAAGTGCGTCATGTAATCTATGAACAAGGTAGTCCCCGGAAATCCAGCGGTGGTGTGGTCGCCGCGGGGCACGCCCGGTGCAGGTTTGTGCGACGACGTGTACAAACACTCAAGGCAATACTCGACGAGTTCCCTCGCGACTTTGAGGACATCATCATGAAATAATCGGCGTTGTCCGAGTAACAGTGCCAAGCCAAGCGGTCCCTCGTGGAAACGGGACGTATGTACAAAATCAAGCACCTGTCGCAGGACGCTGACATCTGATGCTCCGAGGCATTGTGGGACGACTGTTCGTGGAAGCCAGAGGAACCATCCGCGTCGCGCGCGATGAACGTAGACTAATCCGCCATCAATCGCAAACCGCCGCGCGTCAGCAATAAGTTGTCGCAACAGTCTGTCATTCGTTTTTTCATTTCGTGCTTGTCTCGCTCGTCGCAATGCCGACGTTAATTTCTCTTCGGTAAGTCCGCGAGAAAGAGCATCTTCGATGTCGAACAGATGCGCAAGTTCTTTTCGCGAGCCTTGTGTAATTGCTTGGAGTAGATCTCCAGGAAGCGTCAGTGTGTAGGAAGGTCTATGTTGGTAAAATGCAACCATGCACGGTGTCTGAATTTCGATGCCGCGGCCAACGATTTTCACACATCCGGGAATAATACACCCAAAGTCCAGCACTTTCGCATCCCTTAGCACCGCGACGCGAACGGAGGAATCAGGGACCTCTGCATAGATAATGTCTTGCCTGAAATCCTCTTGCTGGTCCCGGTGGTCGTGGACCTGTACAGCCGTCACCGTTTGTAGTCGTGTTTCTGGGAACGCGGTCTTGTATAGTTTTATCCATGCCCACGCTTCAACGGAGTCGTGATTATGGGTGCCACCACATTGGTCAGGTGCATCTTGCCATATCGTGGCCGCGATATCCGCAACACGCTTCCGACGTCCACCTGTTGGATCTGTTGTCGTTGTATGGGTGTCTGCCGGTAAGCCGACCACCGGCGTTTCGACCTGAGGTGTTGGGTCTTGTTGTTCTGGCTCATCAGGTGGAGCGCCGATATGTATTGGCGGCGGTCGGGGAACAGTTTCTCGTGGTCGACCCGCGTCTGGTACTCCGACACCTCGTCGAGTGTCTTCTTCGTCGATAGTCCGCCCGCAAATGTAGTAATGAGCGTTGCCATCGATTTGTGTCAAGGTACAACTTGCACACTCAAATCCCGCATACGGAAACCCCGCAAAACATCGGGTCCCAGCAGGCATGAGCGAGACTCTATATCCCCCTCTCCGGCTGGCAAGCGCTTCCCACTGCGCTTGTGTTTCAGCTCCCTGGACCATATCGTACACAACATATTCTGTCGGTCGTGGAGGGTGTTGTGCGGTTGGGAACAACGATGAAGCAATTCTTTTGAATCGTTTGTAAGGGCTGTTCTCGTCCGACACCCCCCGAAACCGCAGGTCACGTCGCCCTTCCGGTGGGAAAGGGTATTTTGGACGAATCGACAATGCGATACTGTCCTGTCCTTCCGTTCCAACCCGACCTACGTACAAGGACAAGGGCTTTTTTAGCGGGAATGTCACGGGAACGGTAGGCTTTTCGCGCGGTGCAGCCGTCTTTCGTTCTTCGAAATTTTGTGCTGAAAATGGTGATATCGTTGTCAAACATTGCGACGTCCTCTCTGAATTTTTCAATTTGTTATATCCACTTGCTGTGATCTTTGTCAGCCCCTGCAACATTTCTCTCCAGACGTCGGCGCACGAGAATAACGGCAACACCGCTGGCATAAAGCCGCGATTTAGTTCAACTGCTTCGCAAATTAATCGCCCAAGTGGATCTCCTTGTCGGACTGCTAGGAACATGGCGGAAATGTGGATCGGGACTCCATGTATGAACGAGACATGATCGGTCAACAAACCCTCGAGGAGCATCTCCAGTAAGTGGAGCTGAAGGATGCGGCCAAGAATGCCTTCCAGTTGTATTTTCCAGAATTTGCCCCACGAAGTGTATTGAGGCTTCGGGGGGTGGTATGCTCGTGCAATCGTGATGGTGGGGAATTCTTGTCCCTCTGCCCATAGGGCCTCACCAAGCACAAGGCAGACTTTAACCACCATCAATCGTAAAAAAACAGGCAACGTCTTTTCGAATTTCTGCAATAAAATTTTTGCTGTTCGATCGTGCCACTCCTTAAAGGAGTCGGCGGTCCGACGGTTGCGGGCTTTGTCCAATCGTTCTTTCATCCGTTGGATTATCTCTCCGTCAGTCGCATTTTGTGTAATTTTGGACCGGAATTCGCGGACGTTCAGCTGCACTTCGGGCTGCAAATGCCTGAACGACGCCAGCGAGACATCTTCTGTCGGGAATGGTGTCTCTGCGGTTTCGTGGACGTCGTAATTCTCAAGCTGCACAAATACGAGGAACCGCGGTTGTAGTCGTTTCCCGGTTGTGAGGTCCGTCACAAGGATTTTTGGTGTGATCGATACGGGTCGATTACCCAACGCGGTCACGACAAACTCGACTCCTTGCTCGATTTCCTCAATTGAGAGGACGGTCAGTGGAGGAGAGCAAGTGATTTCCGTGATCGTCGAAGCGAACGCGATCTGCGCGGAGACTCTTTGCGCCGGCAAGTATTGGCCAATCTCTCGGATGCAAAGAAGATGCCGGGTTGCGAGATTAGGCTGCAAAACCGACTTACGGATTGTGTGTGTTGAACAAAGCTGGCAGGCCGTAAGGAGACCTTTCAAACCATGATCAACCGTTGTATGGGTGGCATTCGGAGCCACGGAGCACACAGAATATCGCCGGAATGCCGAGACCGCCTCTTCTTTGACCGTCTTTGCAGGTTGTGGCGCGATTTTCCCATGTCCATATAACTGTTTCACCAAATCAATAAGGTCTTGGAATTTTTCGCGCCGTATTTCTTCTTTGAGCGGTTCCTGGTGAGTCCCTTTGTCGGCGATATTCGCGTCCCGCAGTACGTTCGCGAGATAGCATTCGTCCTGTGAAAGCCCTGTCAAGATCTCGGTGACTGCAGCCAGCAACGAGCGCATAATGGTCCCATTTGAGCACACAGACCAGAGTTGGCTTAACGACAACGCACTATTATCGAAATGAAGTATGTATGCGACCTGAGGCAACTTAGGTCTGACGATCCGCACCCAGAAAAGCAATGCGAGAACTTCGGCGTGCAGCGAGTGGGCACCGATTCGCCGTTTCTGGTCCTTCGAGAATTTTTTTGAAGCTGCTAGTACAAGTCGACTCGTCCAAACTCCGGCGATGAGTTGCAGCTGGACCACGAAGCACGCAACTCTCGTCAGGGAAGCATCGATGGAAACACGCAAAAGCCCACACTGTCCAGCTGGGGCGGCATGCCAACCTCGTGCACCCACCAAGTCAATTTCCGAGTGTTCCACTGTTGATGAGAGTGAGTTCTTCAGTTTTTCAAATGCCGCTTTTGCTTTCTCGTCCTTTGCCATCAATTTGTGTTTCTTAGGTTCCTGGAACGATGCCAAATAGTCCGTATCGAAGTGGTAGAGCGCATCTCTCAAATAAGACGCGATCGCCAAGAACTGGGTGAGGCATTTAACACTAGAAGAAACTGCCTCCCACTTATACGCCCGGACTGCGGCAGCCTTCGAAGGGTCGACGATCCGACAACGGCGAGGGATGTCGATTCTCCATCCTAAAGCATCGACGATCTGGGCAATAATGACCTTTTTCAACGAGAAAACGCAACCGGTCTGGATGCTGCGCACTAATGTGATCGCCAAACGGTAAAGAAGCTGGAGCCCAAACATGAAAACAAAACTCAAATCATCTACATACGGAATCAAGAACTCACGTCCACGAACGTGCATTTCCAAGAACCGGATCTTCTCCTCTGCTGTTTTCCTCTGATCAGCCCGACGTGGGAGGTGCGGGTCTTGTCGGAAAAACTGTCGCGCCGGAACCTGAGGTTTAAGGCAGTTCAACAATCTTTGTGCCCATATTGATGGTCGCACTTCCGCTTCGGTTTCTTCAGCTGACTCGACTGTCGAGTCTGAGTCTATTCCACGGTCATCGCGGAATTCGAGAAGTGGGGTCACCGGAGTGTGCCCATCGATTCGGACTGGGTTTGAGGAAGCTTCGTAGTCTGAGTCATCATCGGAAAGGCTTGGTTGGAGGTCTGGGACGTGGTCGTGGGAAGCAGCAACATATCGTTGCTGTCGGGTTGTCGACCCTGCCTCGCCTGCCAAGAGGGCATCCCCTTGTTGGAACACACTAAGCCCGGAGCTGCGAGGACCCTCGGCCAACTCTTTGACAGCGGTTTCAAGACGGTTCCGCGCGTCGGTATCATCCAGCGTATCGTCCGAGCAATTCGCGAACAGGGTTTCTGTATCCTGTTGTGAAAGTCCAGGGTCGCGGAGTCGTCCGAAAAAGGTTTGGGTTCCCGCACAGAAAATCTGAGGTGCAGGGCACCAGCCTAGGAACATCCTCAACGGTTGTGCGACGCGATGCGCGAAAACCCAGGTCATGTACCGATACAAACGCTGTGACAGCAACCATTGGAAATATCCTTTTGCGTTATCTAGTTGGGCCGCTCCTTCGGTCTTATCGTCGCGGAGCATTTGTGCGGCCAAATGCGCATCAGAACAAGTCTCATCGCTCCATACTGGAACACTCGGCGTTGTGGTTTTTTCGCCTTGATTCGTCGGTTGCGCGGAGTTTGAAACCGGCTTGCGGATCTCGTGCACCAACCCCTGGGCAAGTGAGAACAGCAACAGGAAAATCAAAACGATCAATCCACAGCCACTCCCACGCAAGAGGTGCGGTTGCCATCTGTTGCGGAAACGGAGGGTGTGATCGGGGTCTTGCACCCACTTGAACGCAGCCATTCGCTGTTGTGGGTGTAGTTTCTTCCCAAGTGCGTCGTCGACGCCGGGCTGCGAGTCTTCTGCGAGCGACGCACGGTACTCGTCGTATTCTTTACCGGAATCCTCATCGTCCGAAAACAGAAGATCACCCATATACGTGGACTCGAGGTCCGGTTCTGAAAAATCGGCTGTGACGGCTGAAGCATAAGCTGGCGTGGAGCAAGCAGCAGACGGGGCTTCACTGTCCTCATCTACTAGCACCGCGGAATACGCCATAGCACCATGGGAGCAGAATGAAGAGAAGGAGGTGCCTTCGATTCGGGAAAGCGCGGTCGTATCGATGGGCGGCAACTCGGCGGCGGAGTAGTTCGAAAAAACAGTTGGCGGGACTTGTGGGAGCAACTCCGGGTCATATTGTTCAAACGAAGTGTCTCCAAACGTTACTCTGGTTGCACTACTCGTTGAGGTAGTTGCGTCTTGAGTTGTCGTTTTTGGTTGGACAATGGCGCTCGTGGAGCCATTGTTGGCCGATCTCGTTTCCGGCGTCGGAGGACACGTTTCGGGACAAATGGTCTCAATATCGACTTCCCCTCCGTCTCCTTGCATAACAGTGTACAAGGCGCGAACTTGTTGGGGCGCATCGACGGGGGTACCACATTTTTCGAGTTCTGCGACTGCAAGTCTCTTATGGTTTTTATCTTTCACGTTCAACTTACGCTTTTCACAAAACTGTTGGAAATAGTCGTGATTTTTTGCTCCCGCTGGCGCCCGTGGTGCAAAGAAATTGGAGACCAATGTTTTCGAGGCCTCGTGGAAAATCCGTTGAAAAACGTAGCACCCGATCGAGTCGCCCGGTGCACCTGCAAACGGCATCTGATACCCGAGCCGCATCATCAACTGATGTCCTCCGATGAGGCTGTCACTTGGATACAGCCATGACACGGCCATTGCTCCCATCCCACGTCCCAAATATTCCCATTTCTTAGGAGGTGTGCAGATAGGGTTTCCAGTACGGTTCAACGTTTGGAGCGTCCAGTTCCTGACTAGAGACCTTCCGGCTCCAGGTGCAGGCCCGATAGGGACAACGTTCCGAGGTTCGCCCGGCCCGATGCGCCACCATTCGTAGGCGCCCTTTACGTTCTTGAGCCAACCAGCAAAATGCAGGCCAGGGTGAGCATATCGGAGCACTTCTTTTAGAGGTCCTGTCGGTGCGCCTAAATTGACAAGTTCTGTCACTCCATGCATCGTGAGGAAACCAATGCCATACGCTGCTAGGAAATACGCGCTCGCAAGTGTGTGCCCCAGCAGATATAGAGATACAAAGCATCCAGTATCCAGAAGCATCAGTGTAGCAACAACGTCGCCATTCTTCCCGTAAGGAATTCCTACCCAGACACGGTTACCGAGAGGATCGACAGAATATTCACCGGTTTTGCCCGTGGCATCTTGTGCAAGTTGCGTCTGTCGCTGGAATCCAAGTTTCGTTCGGAGCTCGTCACAGCCGGAGCCAATGCGATGTGTCAAATTCACCGCGAGACCGCATCCCTCACTTGCCGCGTCCTTTGGGTGCCAGTACAACCAGGCCGAAATGCAGAGGGCGCCAAATGCATTGGCGATGCCGATTGCGTTACACTCGATTAAAGCGGTGAAAATCCAACAAACAGCAGACCAGATGAGGCACACCCAACACAGAAAGTAGCATGGATCTGCTTCTGGGAGCGGGTGTCGCCAAGGGTGACGGCACAACGCACGCCGGGTTCGGTACGCAGCTTTGCGGGTTTCAGGCGAGCGGTAGTGAGCCGCGCGGTACGCACAATCCACATATGCATCCCCCGCATCAACTACTTGGGTTGTGTCAACTGGTTCCGAAGTAACTGTCGCCAGGACCGCCGGATCCAAGGTCGGAAAAGCATATCGCAGTTCAATCTCGTTAATGCCGCCTTGCACGCGCAACAGCACAACACCTTCCGAAGAAACCACGTCCACTTGGTAATCCGCTCGAACCTGCTTTCGTCGGAACAAACTTCCTTTCAACACTGTGGCTCCATGTATCGGTGGGCCAAGTGGCAGGGCATAACGTTGCACGGACTCAAGGGCAGAGATCGGGAGGCGCAGTGCAGAGGCTTCAGACCAATACTTCAGGGGGGTGCCGCACTGTTCCAAGACAGACCTCCACACATGTCGACCGCGGGTCGGCGCATCTCCACTCGGGGGCGGAAGCACGACTGAAACTTCCAGCGCATCGGATGTTTGCTCAAACCAACGGCTCAGGGACAGTTGGTTTTCAGGGGCAACGACAACGAGATCGTGTTCATATCTGAGTAGCTCAGACGCAGCGTCGAAGACGAACGAGTTCGGTATTTGGTTATCGAACGACCAGACCACCAAAATCTTCGTTGGGCGATCTGTATGACTACGGGTGGACGTGCGAATCTGCGGGCCCACCTCATCCAGTTGATATACGTCGCGGTGCCGTTGTCGGAAAACTTCCTCGACGGTGTAACCGGCATCTTCGAGGACGTCAACTTGGGACGCGACCGCCGCACAATTAGTAACCAAGATGTACGATGTGTCGTACGACAGTCGAACGCCACGTTCACGCGGTGTGTAGAAGAGTTCCTCTTCTCGGTTCGACTCGCTCGACGACCGGACCTCGGGCAAGTGTCGGCATCGGACCGTAGGTTGTTGAGATCCTTGGTGTCCACCCTCGGGACGCCGTGGCGGTAGGTGTGCAGGTCGAGAGAGTTTCGCAGAGGTATCTTGAAACGGCGAAGCCAGGTTATCGTCTACAGAAGGATGGGCTGTCGTTTCGACCTCCGGGAGGCATTTAACTTCTCGCAAGGCGCTCTGTGCGCGGCAGGTTTGAGCACAGGAAATCTCGGTCTTTAGGTCACCGTGACGAAGGTGCAATAACTCGGAATTTTGCGAAAGGTCACTTTCATCCACGTCAGTCACAGGAGACAGTTCACCGAAATCGACAAGTTCAGCCGTTGGCTCAGCCTTCGGAGCCACTGCAGTGGTCACAATTGTTGTTGAACCACTAGCAGCGTAACTCTTTTCAACCCTCATGACAAACAACGCTTGTTGCTCGAGCGTTTGGTATTCTAACTCCGGTACCCAACGAAGCAAGTTGCCCTGCTGGCTCCATTCTGGCGCTGCAAGCCGAGAGCACGGGTCGGCGATAACACACAAATCATGTGCAGTTCGCAACTGCTGGGAACGCGCGCAGGCCCAAAAGGAGCGACGCCGGGGTTCCGCAGACAATGTCAAGTCCCAAACCACGAGCGGCCAGCGGCCATTGACTTGAACTCGGTGTAACGAGTAACCACCAGCCGACGTTTGCGAAAACGTTTGGCGGTCAATCATGCATCCATATTGTTGGAACAGCAACCGCGCTTGGCTAGAAGCCCACGATCGAGAATTAGTGAACAAATGGTAGCGGACCCCGCGGCGCAGCAAAACAGTTGAGCCCTCGTCTGTTCGAAACGCATTTGGAGAAAGGGGCGTCGGCATTGGAAGGATTGCGTCGCTTATCAACGGAGGGTCAATTCCCAACATGTTCTGCGAGTCCACCTGATATCGGGGCCACAAGGTCCTAATGATCTGTTTCCAGCACAACGTAGCAGACAAATACTCAGGCTTCGAAGTCGGGATCAGGACAATCCGGTGGTCGCTTTCTTCCCGGCGCAATCGAGTAACCAGAGTTTCGACTTGTCCGAAATGCGCAACTGCCGCGATCACAATAATGCGATCTGTTTTGCGGGTGATAAGGATGTCACAAAGCCGTTTGGAACAGGACGATCGGTTATCCAGTCGCCAAACAGCAACAACCTGTACATTGTCTGCTGGAGGCGTGGGTGACTTGCTATGCAACCAGCAACAAACGGAATCATCCGACTCGGGCCCATTGATCGAAACGATGGGCAAGAGATGCTGTATTGGCAGGTGTTCCGCGCCTTTCCGGATTCGAGAGCAGTTGGTCAGAACCATTAAAGGCGATCGCACATCGAGATCGAGGTCCTCACACCAAGTCGCCTGGTGAGAGGCTGGCGGTGTCACTGCGGAACCCTCCGATGCAACTCGAGGCAGACATCCCGATCTAGAAGGTGGATGAAGCGATGAAAGGGGCATGAAACGGCAATCAGCTGCCCGCAAGAATTCCCAGCAACCCTTTCGTTCGGCTTCGGAATCCAATCCAGAGGTGAGAGGCAACCGGTCGGCCGGGCGGTCAAAATCACCGATCTGGAACCGTGGTTCGGGTTCTGCAGCTGGGCTAGTTAAGAAATCGGGTTTGTTTAATGCAAGTCCCAAGCAAGTTCCCCGAAGTTGTTGGCAAACCCGCAACCAATAGTTTTGGGCCAACCAAGCAGGAGAGGCAAAGAAACGGAGGCGAACTTGGGACAACAGACCAACTGTGATATATCGAGATCGTGCATTCCAGCAGGTGGCAACAAAGAATTCAAAGCTGTCAGATGTCTGCATCCAATAGCACAGTTCTGCGACCAACGCTTTCACCATTCCCCGGGACCACAGTTCGAACGGAACGTCGTCGGCACCTTCCGGTTCAACAGTAGCCGGTTCATTTCCAGGAGGAGGGTCAGCGGCTTCTTGCCCCGAAACAACATCGACGAATTCGGTGGTGGCATCTAACATCTCGGTAAAAGCCGTATAAGTGTCGGTAAAGTTGAAGCTGCGATACAGCGGTTGTGAGTCGCCCAGAGCTTCCACGCGGTCGTCAAAACCCGCCGATGGGTCCCGCGGAGGTTGTTGGGCTGATCTTGCCACCGAGAACGACCCTACTCCTGGGAAGACTCGCGTGTCCCTGCCGATCCACGCGTTAGGAGGAGGTGGAGGGACGAAAGCGCTTTGCGGTAACGGTTAACCGGCTCGAAGGGCCTGTGTTTGAACTTTCCGAGATTCGGGATCAACCGGTACGTTATGTTCCATCGGGACGTCTCGCAAGCGGCAAGCGAGTTGATGTACCGAGACAGACTCCATCGAAGTCTCCTGCCCATTTCTTAGTTTTTCCGAATTGGCCGGCATCGGATGCGAACGACAGTCACAACAACCGCGGGTGTACATCGAAAACTGGTTACCAGCAAAAAACGCCCCAATCGGGTCCAGATTCCCATGACCCATCAACCCAAAGGTCGGATCTCGAGGTTGATCTGCCATTACAGGGACATAGTTTGATGGCGGAACAACGCCAAGTTTGAAACTCTCCGAACCGGTTTCCGTCGAAGGACTTTGTGAAAACAAATCCGGACTTCCGAGGTTGTCAAGATCAGTGTCATCACCGTCCAACTCAGCAAGAGCGAGAACGTTTTCCAAAAGAGCGGCAAAGGTGTCGGAAGACTGTTCGGTCAAGATCGTTTTGAGGCCGTCGACATTAGGGGACGCATGCGCTTTTGCACCCATGCTCAAGGCGATGTCGTACAGCTTGCACTCCTGCAAAATCTTCTTGACTTCCGAGTTACGGCTCTCGTCCAACCATTTTTTGGATCCACCAGCCGCCGCGATTGTAGCAGCTCGAACCACGAGAGACTCTCCGGGACAACTAGTAGGCGCGATCCGGTTGCAAAGGAGGTTGGACACGTTGTGGTCCGGGTTGGCCCGGGCGCGCACTTTCCGAAGCGCCGTCGGGCAAAGGGAACGCCGCCCCCCACTTCCATCCCCCAACGTGATGCACATAAGTTTGTGATGAATTTTGCAATCAGCGCAGTCCTGGGTAACGGTCGTCACAACGCCCGCTGCTTTTCCGATGCCGCCAATCAAATCGGACGCATCGTGATCCGCGGTCGAGTGGAGGGTTGAATGACACCGAACAACCGGTCCTCGAGACCGGGAGTCACCTCGGACTCGGTTTTCCGAACTGCCTTTCCCGACGCCTTTAGGGCTCTCGCGAGGTCCCTTACCCTTCCCGGGCCCGCGTTTACCACTTCCTTTCTTCCCACCTTTCGGTCCTCCTTTGGCAGCGTATTCGGTCCAGGCGTTTGCAACAAGTACTTCTGCAAGCATGTAATCCGCTGTGACAGATAGAAACTCTTCGGCGGGGTCATCTTCCACGTCAAGCGCGTCGTACGAGATGTTTTCGTTATGCAACCCGCTTGGGCCATTCAGCAGCGCAAGAGTACCGTTACCATCTATGGACCCGAGCCCACCAGTACCGTAAGAACCAAGGGTTTCAACGGGCATTGAAGCCAGTGCGGAGGGTGCAAACGGAACAACGCAATGTCCATACACGTGTGGGCTCAAACTATTATACGGACAGAGAGGTGCGCAAAAAACTGTGTCTGTGCAGTCACCAGGGTCTTCATCGCCACCTTGATAACCTCGGTGTCGGCCGCGTCGGTTAGCGGGGGCGTAGTGGACGTCCAGCCCCATAACACGCGTAACTTGGGCGTTCTGGTTGCAATATCTCACCAACTTCCGGAGACTAACACCGAAAGCTTTATCGTGTTGATCCGTAGCGTGCCGATCTCTCGAGTCACGTGGTAGAGGCTCGCTTAGAAGTTCGTCCGTCGTCCGCTGCACTGTTTTCGCGACTAACCCGATGAGGTAATTAGGTTGGAAAGTGGCACACCTGGCGAAGAAGATGTCCGCTCCATATGTGTAGTCTCGGATGCCGAAACCAAAGCGGTCCAGTTTGTCCTCCGTTGTGTAGTAATGAGTAGCCCATTCGCCCATTGCCGTCCGGGCCGCAAAACCCGTACTATCAACTTCAAAAGAGAATTCTTGTTGAATCTCCATCAGCAAATGGCCATACTGGATATGACAGCTCAAGGCCAAAGCCGTCTCGAAAACCAAAAACGGTTCAAGTTTGTTTGCATGTCGCATCTGGACCGAGTCAGCTCGTCGAAGAGCTTGTCGGGCTTCTTCGGATTTGAGCTCTAAACCCGTGTTCAAAATTTCTCTTCGGAATTTCTGCGAACGGTAGAGTTGGATGCGTTCTCGCAAGTCAGACATGTACTGCTGGTGTCGTCCCCAACTATCGCGGGTGTGGTTGACAACTTGAGCTCGGAAAGGAGGGACCGAGACACCACCGCTACCGGCGCTCTTGAAACCAAGGCCGTCTTCAAATAATTGCGCATACGCTTCGCCCAGTAAAGAAAAAGATGCCAAACTTTGTCGGACAGGCCAGCGTCTAGGCAAGTCCGAGTCGACACAAGCCATCCGACGGTAGTCCCACGGACCTTGCGTATTCGGGCGAATCATCCCAAACGTCGGAGGGGCAGCAGGCAAGGAAGAAAGGTCATTAGGAGCAGCAAACAACGAATGGTAACTGGAACCCGGGGAAGCAACCGGGATTGCGGTCCCGCGGCGGGCGGTAACATTCGTGGTGACACACTCATCAACCCCTCCCGCAAAGCACTGGGTGTCAGAAGGGTCGAGGTCCGAACGGATTTTACGCAGATAACGTAACTCGTCTTTGGCTCGAGTATATTGCTGCAAGTGTTCGGGCTCGCAACCACCCTTGAGTCCTCCAGACGCATCGGCGAGGCGGACACCAAGACGACGCTCGTATTCAGGAAGCGGATCTGTGTAAGCCCAGCCCGGCGTGAGAGCACTGGAGCTTGAGCAACAAGACTCACTATCTTCCACTGAAAGGGCGGCATCTTCAACATCGTCGCACGTCCCACCGAACGCCTGGCGCAAGTTTGCACCTCGTTCTTTCCGGCGTGTCTTCCGTGTTTCAGGTTTGGTCTCCGCTCCAAACTGCGGCTTCTTTCCCTTTCCTTTGTACCACGGGTAAGGGCGGGAAACCGAAGAAGGCATGAGGCTGTCTCGCAAACACTGCGCTTCCACAACTTCAGACGGCAAAGCGACTTGTCCAGGTGGAAGCTCTGCCAACGAGTCACGGGTTTGTTGGCAGAGGGTCTCGAGGGCCGATTCAGGGCTCTCAACGGTGCTATCAACCAGATGTTTCTCCCGTCGTAGGTCGCCGGGGCTCTTAACTTGCGTTTCGGCCACTTGAGACCCGCCAGTTACCAAAGAGCTCGCAGGCACTTCCAACAGAAACGCATTTCCAGAGGAGTTCTGTCCTGATGCGTTATACAGAGGCTTGATCGCAGTCTCGAGGTGCGCTTTGAGTTCGGACCCGATTTGGGTTCTCAAATCAGCAATCGACTGTCGGTCTTTTTTGGCCTCTTCCAATTCACGTTTGACACGTTGGAGCTCAACTTCAAGTCCGGAGACCGCTGGTGGTGGTGGCGGAACCCACTCAAGACCTGGGGGCTGTCGAGCCGGCGGCGGAGGCGGAGGAAATAGTCGACCAGAAGGAGGAGCACGGAGATCAGGGCTCTCTTCCCGCAGATCCGAAGAAGCAGCTAAGTTCCACCGAAATCCCGAAGCGGGATCGACAACGAAATCGGATTGCTGACCCACGCTGGCTCCCTTCCAATGCAGTCCCTGTTGGGGTTCATCTCCCGTTGGCGCTGTCGGACGTGTTGCTCCAAACCCAGGTGTTGAAGCCTCTGCCCATCTTGAATCTGAGGCCTTAATTTTGGCGCATATTTCTCCCACTTTTCAGCTTTGAAAAATTTCGTTTTTCACTTTTTTTTCCCACAGGTCTCCCTCTCAAGTTTTTGATTTTTCTGTCTTTTTTCCATATGCTCTTTTTCTCAAGTTTTTTGCTTTTCCCTATGTTGGTCCCTCTCTCAGGTTTTTGCTTTTTCTCTCTTTTTTTCTCATGCTCTTTTTTTCTAAAATTTTCGCCTTTTCCTACTGCAGGCTCCTCCCCCAGGTTTTTGCTTTTTCTGTGTTTTTTCGCATGCTTTTTTCTGTGAACTTTTCCACTTTTCCCCCTGCAGGTCTCTCTCTCAGGCTTTTGCTTTCTCTATCTGTTCTTCTATGTCTTTTCTTGTCAGGTTTTCGCCTTTCGCTCAAGCAAGCCTCTCCCAGGTTTTTGCTTCTTCTGTCTGGTCACTTTGCCACTGCCTTCAAGGCTTTGCAGTGGGCCTCTAAGTATATAGCTAGCACATAGCATCAGCGTCAAGCCATATGTATTGTAATGCAAAGCAATGTGGCGTGAGCGTATTGCTCTGTATGTGCTGTAGGTGTAGACGTAGACAAGACTGGCGCAGCAGTGTGGTAGAGTCATGTCAGGCGACGCTGAGTCTTTCTCGCCTCTAGCTACCCTACTCTCGCTCCTGCTTCTCTAAACTAGTGTAGACCACTAGACGCAGAGTAGTGCAGCAGCCATAGCCTAGGAGCAAAGAGGAGCAGTCCCGAGAGGAGAGAAAACCAAACGAAGCACATGCGAAACGAATCGAAACCAGGCCACGGCAGGCCACGCCACGCCAGCCTACCCGCCCCGCCGCTCCCAAGCCCAGCCCACTCCAGACCAGTGCCAGCCCAGAGAGACCTAGCCCACCCGCAGCCAAGATGGGCGGGCCTGGCCTGCCCTGGCCCTGCTGTGCTGTGCTTCGGCTCGGGCCGTTTCGGTTTGCTTTTGCGTGGCGTAGTGTAGTCTGGTGCGCAGCGCTCTGCAGTGGTCTCGACGCCGGCCCAGGCGGTGGCGGACTGCACTGCGCTGGCCCTGGCGCCGCGTCGCGGCGGCGGTGGCCATGGTCTGGCGGCATCAGTTCAGGGAGACCACTCGACAGCCGTGCGCTGTGGCGCCACCATACCCTTCCGCCCCGCGCCCTGGTGGTCTCGTCTGCTCTGCTCTGTCTGGTCTGGTGTGGCCGGCTGTGGTCTGCTCTGGTGCGGTCTGGTGTGGTCTGGTGTGGTCGGGTCCCGTCCTCTCCTGGTCTGGTGTGCGTCACGTGTGGTCTGGTGTGGTCCAGTCTGGCTCGCTCTGTTCTGGCCTGGGCGGGTGCTGGTCTCGTCTGCGGGTCTGCGACTGCTGTGGCGCTGGTGTGGAGTGGTCTGCCCTGTCTTGCTGTGCTCTGCTGCGTCTTGGCTTGCTGCGCCCAGGTCGGTTCTCTTCTGCTCTGGTCTGCTGTGCTCTCCGTCCTTGGGTCAGGCCTCCTCTCGCCTGTGCTGGTCTGCTCTCGTCTCTCCTCTGCGGCGGATGTCTTGCCTTCGTCTAGCCTCGCGTGTAGTCGTGGCGTCCCATCCCTTGCGCGCCGCGTGTGCCGTAGCCTTTCCCTTTGTCTTCGTCGTCGCTGCGTAATGTTGATGCTCTCTCGTGTCTTGTTTCTGCGTGCTTTTTCTGCGCGTGGTCTTATCTCTTGCCCTTACTTTTTTGGGCTCGTCTGTGCCGTCGTCGCTACCTCGTCTCATTTTGCTTCCCCTCGTGTCTTGTCTTTGCGTGCTCTTTGCGTCCGTGGTCTTATGTTCTTGCTTTTTTGTCTTCGTCGTCGCTGCCTAGTGTTCTCTCGTGGCTTGTTTTTGCGTGCTCTTTGCGTCCGTGGTCTTATGTTCTTATCTTTTTGTCTTCGCCGTCGCTGCCTAATGTTCTCTCGTGTCTTGTTTTTGCGTGTTTTTTCTGTGCGTGGTCTTATGTTCTTATGTTTTTGTCTTCGCCGTCGCTGCCTAATGTTCTCTCGTGTCTTGTTTTTGCGTGTTTTTTCTGTGCGTGGTCTTATGTTCTTATTTTTTTGTCTTCGTCGCCGCTGCCTAATGTTCTCTCGTGTCTTGTTTTTGCGTGTTTTTTCTGTGCGTGGTCTTATGTTCTTATCTTTTTGTCTTCGCCGCCGCTGCCTAATGTTCTCTCGTGTCTTGTTTTTGCGTGTTTTTTCTGTGCGTGGTCTTATGTTCTTATTTTTTTGTCTTCGTCGCCGCTGCCTAATGTTCTCTCGTGTCTTGTTTTTGCGTGTTTTTTCTGTGCGTGGTCTTATGTTCTTATCTTTTTGTCTTCGTCGCCGCTGCCTAATGTTCTCTCGTGTCTTGTTTTTGCGTGTTTTTTCTGTGCGTGGTCTTATGTTCTTATCTTTTTGTCTTCGTCGCCGCTGCCTAGTGTTCTCTCGTGTCTCGTTTTTGCGTGCTCTTTGCGTCCGTGGTCTTATGTTCTTACTTTTTTGTCTTCGTCGCCGCTGCCTAATGTTCTCTCGTGGCTTGTTTTTGCGTGCTCTTTGCGTCCGTGGTCTTATGTTCTTATTTTTTTGTCTTCGTCGTCGCTGCCTAATGTTCTTTCGCGGCTTGTTTTTGCGTGCTCTTTGCGTCCGTGGTCTTATGTTCTTACTTTTTTGTCTTCGTCGCCGCTGCCTAATGTTCTCTCGTGTCTTGTTTTTGCGTGCTCTTTGCGTCCGTGGTCTTATGTTCTTACTTTTTTGTCTTCGTCGTCGCTGCCTAATGTTCTTTCGCGGCTTGTTTTTGCGTGCTCTTTGCGTCCGTGGTCTTATGTTCTTACTTTTTTGTCTTCGTCGCCGCTGCCTAATGTTCTCTCGTGTCTTGTTTTTGCGTGCTTTTTGCGTCCGTGGTCTTATGGTCTTACTTTTTTGTCTTCGTCGTCGCTGCCTAATGTTCTCTCGTGTCTTGTTTTTGCGTGCTTTTTGCGTCCGTGGTCTTATGTTCTTACTTTTTTGTCTCGTTTTCGTTGCCTAATGTTCTCGATCGGGCAGACTTCTAATTTTGTCGCTGCCTAATGTTCTTGCGGTTTGGCGTCTCTTTTTGTGTCCTTTTCTGCGCTGGTTGAACGCTAGCCCCGAGCGGTTTCCGCTTCTCAGTTGTCGAACTTTTTCACTTCGCGGCGCTTTTTGGCCTGCGTGGTTTCATATAGTTTTCCACTTTTCTGGTCCTCGCGTTTTGACTGCCTCCCAAGATGTAGCGCGAGCAGGTTCCAGCTCTTTGCGTCGCTTTTTTTTGTCTCTTTTTTTTGCCATCTTAAGTTACGACGTCCCGAGCCTTCCGGAGCCTTTGAGCCGTTAATTTTCAGCAAAAGACAGCACAGAACAGAAGAGCCGCGCGCCCGAGGCTCTGCGATTTCCGGCGCCGATTTTTTGCCTAGAAATCGCCAAAATTAATAGATGAAAAGCCGCGACCGAAGCCGGGAGAAGCAAGGGAACAAAAACCGAAAGGAGACAGCGGGAACCCCGCCGAGCCACATACCAGAAGACCCACAAAGAGACACGCCAAGCCGAAAGAACATTAGGCAACGACAACAAAAAAAGACGCCTGACAAAGAACATTAGGCAGCGAAAACAAGACAGAAAACAAGAACACCACTGCACGGCGCACGCAAAGAGCACGCAGAAACGAGGCGCGAGGGATGAGCGCCGAACACGACGAAGACAAAAAAGCGAGGCCACTAGACTACCCAAAGCACGCAAAAAACACACGAGAGCAAAGCTAAGCAACAGCAACGCGACGAGAGGGCAAAAAAAAACGCATGCCCAACAAGGACAAACTCAAAAGCGAACCAACACCAACCCGAACAGAAGGGAACCCAAGCCAAGCCCAGGCCAATAGTATAGTATAACACAAAATAAGACACAGGCCAAAACTAAGCGGCAACGACTCGACAGAAGACAGAAAAAAACCCGACCGCCGCCGCGACCACTGCCGCACGCGTTACAGAACGGTGAGACGACTGACGACACGAGACGACACGACGCGACCCGAGCCGACTCGGCCCGCTGCTTCTCAGAGATGAGGAGCAGAGTAGCGAGCGCAGCGCGGCCCGTAGGTACTCTACTAGATTGCGCCGCGCGGGCCCGGGCCGGGCGCCGGCGCGTGCGGTGCTCTGGTCTGATGTAGTCTAGTCATGCCAGGCCCAAGCCTGCCGCCTGTTTTGTTATGTTAAAGCTAAGCGAACGCAGCGCAGCGCTTGCCGCATAATCATCACCATGCGACGCCCTGCAAGGAAATGCATCTTACTGCACTCGGGTCCGCCTCCCCTCCCGTGCATTGCAGCAGCAGCTGCCTCGCCCAGCCCTGCTAAGCTATTCTATTCTAAAGCATTAGACTATGCTAAGTATTCTACTGCTTACGAAGCGGCATGGTGTGGATTCTAGATGGGGCGAGATCTATCCTAACAAAACATCTAAACTAATACTAATGCTAATCTATTCTAATCTACCCAAAGCAGGCGGCTTTGCAATCGCAATAGAATAGCAAAACAATGCCGCGCGTCAACGCTGTCCAAACCTTCCCCACCTGCTCGCACTTGTGGCCGTACCTCACCAGGCTACATATTAGAAACGGAAGGGAAGGCGAGGTCTAGCCTTTGGCCAAATTAGCTTTGCTTAGAAGCTAGGGCAGGCCCTAGCCTATGCCTTAGAAAGGTAAGGCTAAGGTAAGGCAAGACATGCCACGAGATGGCCTGACATGACAAGACAGAGGAGAACAGTGCAGAAGACGTCCTTCGGCTTCTGTTCTCTGTCTTCAAGACGCGACACGATCACGAGTCGAGATGAGTTGAGACCAGATCAAAGCTATAGCATACTGGATAAGCTTAGACTATGTTAAGACTAAGCTAATTTAGCTCGGCCCGGATTCCTTTCCTTCAGTCAAGAAACTGCGGCGGAAACCGTTGCGCGACGTTTATGATGAAGAAAGTCAAAACCAATCCAAACCAATGCCAGCCCAGACCACAGCTCAGCAGCGCACTTGAGGTGAGTAGACTGCACGAGGCCGAGGGCGCTCCGCAGACTAGACACTCAGCCGAACGAGTCGAGAGGAGAAGGGAAACAGACTGGCCCAGGGCAGGTGGCCCAGACCAGAGCAGACGAGAAAGAAAGCAAAAAGATAAGACAAGACTGGTCCGGACTAGAGTAGACAGCACTTAAACAAGATAAGAAGACACGAGAGGAGTGGAGAGGAGCTGAGTAGACTAGACTAGCCAGTAGACGTAGAGACAGCAGGAGCCACGAGGCGAGCTGAGAAAAGTAGAGACGAGAGGAGAGGTTGAGGAGATGGGGAGAAGACTGAACACGAACAGCAGACACAGAAGAGAGGAGACCAGACGGGGGCAAGACCTGCACAGCACTGGAGGCGGGGGTGGACTGAGTGTGTGGATTGAAATGAGAACGGAAGGGCAGGGGGGGAGGGCTGACTAGCGTAGAAATGACTTGGGATGGGATGGGATGACTTGAGTAGAGTTGAGCTGAGACGATGGGGAGCTGGGTCCGGTTAGGTTTGGCCGCCTAGGGCAGGGCTACACTACACAGCGCCAGCGCGGTTTCGTTTAGGTTAGACGAGACGAGATCAGCCCGGCTCCAAACTGATGCGATCTGATGCGGTGCGCTCTAGATTTAGAACAGAACAGAACTGAACAGGAGCGAAGCCCAGCGGAGCGCGCTAGCCTAGGGGAGGGTAGGCTAGGCCAGACGTGCGATCCGATGGGGACGGGAAAAAGCTGGCAACGGGTTAGGATAGAAATAGACAAGAAAAGCGAAAACCTGAGCGAGAGGCTTGCAGGAAGAGAAAGCGAAAAGCTGACAAAGAGGAGCAGCATGCCTGCAAGGAGTGCCCAACTTTAAGAAGACCAGACAGAAGAAGCAAAAACTTGGGAGAAACTTGCGCGAGCGAAAGGCGAAAACCTGACAAGAAAAGACATAAAAGAACAGATAGAAAAGGCAAAAGCTGGAGAGAGAGACCTGCAGGGGGAAAAGTGGAAAAGTTCACAGAAAAAAGCATGCGAGAAAACACAGAAAAAGCAAAAACTTGGGGGAGGAGCCTGCAGCAAGAAAAGGCGAAAACTTTAGAAAAAAAGAGCATGAGAAAAAAAGAGAGAAAAAGCAAAAACCTGAGAGAGGGACCAACATAGGGAAAAGCAAAAAACTTAAGAAAGAGAGCATATGAAAAAAAGGCAGAAAAGTCAAAAACTTGAGAGGGAGACCTGTGGGAAAAAAAAATGAAAAACGAAATTTTTCAAAGCTGAAAAGTGGGAGAAATATGCGCCAAAGTTAAGGCCTCAGATTCAAGATGGGCAGAGGCTTCAACCAGGTGTTGAAGAACCGGGCGGCATAGTCGGCGGCAAAGCAGCAGCAAGTGGAGGCGTTGCAGCCGTCGCCGTTTCCATAGGCAGTCCGGATGGGAGGCTCGCCAACGATGAAGCGCCACCCACACCCGCCGAAACAACTCCTGCTGACAGAGAACGTCGGGGAGACAAGATCGGCAGACCGTCGGTTGTCGGAGGCGAATTCCCAACCGGGCGACTAGCACGGGAAGAGTCGCGCTCTCTCTGTTTGAGCTGTTTCTTGAGGTGTGAAAGTTCATTTCGAGTCTTCTCCAGAAGGCTGTCCTTCTCGGCTTGGAGGGCAGCCAAGGCAGCGTCCTTTTTCGAGAGTTCACTTTGATGCGACTTTTCGTTTTGTTCCCGTAGTTCCTGTAAAGCCACAACTTCGTCCTCGGCCGTTTGCACCCGCGCGGCGAGAGCGGACGTCGCAGCCTGGTTGTCAGCACTTACTCGTTCGAACCGCTTGCGCAAATCCCGAAGTTCATCGGTGAGGGTGGAAACGGTTCCATCTGCTCTTTCTTTTCGAGCTTCCGATAATTCTAACGCCGACTTGGGGACCGTAGAAATTTGTAGAAGGGAATACTGTCCCTCCAATTCGCGCAAAGCGGTCCTGGAAGCATCAAGTTCGTTACTAATACCCGCCAACCGCATTTGGGTTTCCTTCAACTCGGCACTTTCTTTCCGGTATTGGGCAACATCAACCACACGAGCGGAATCGCTGTCCCGAACTTGATTCTGGAGTTGGAGCACTTGTTCACGCAGTAACCTACACTCTACCTTCGAGTCCTGCAACTGTTTGTCCAAACCTACGGACGCGGAAGCACGATGAGCTGTTTCAAACCCTTCACGCATTCGCTCTACCCTGTCCTGATGGTCGGCCAGCAACCGATCGATGCGACTCCGGTGGTCTTGCACTAACAAGTCCTTCGCCGCGAGGGCCTCCTTCTCCCGTCCATGAGCGGCCTCGACTCGAAGGGTCAGCTCTTTGACTTGATTCTGCAGTGTTTCTATCGACTCTAGCGGGGAGATCAAGCTCATCTCTCGATCGGCCTCTTTCGCTGCATCTCCCGCATGAGCTGAGCACCGAGGTGAAACAAAGGGATCACCATCGTCTCCGACCGGGAGTGTCAAGTGAACGGCCGGAGGGTTTGGACCCGAAACTGCGAGACGAAGTTTCTCGGCACGTATCTGGGCACGCAATTGAGCGTTCTCGGAGCGCGTCGAAAGAAGTTGTTTCTCAGCATTATTCGCCCGCTGCAACGCAGTTTCCAGGATGGTAGGAGCAGCTCCGGTCGGGCGGGCCGTTAAGATCGGGACCACTGCTGGCAACGGCGCGTGTTCCTCTGAAAATTTGCGGCAAGTCTCCCGAGCCTTCGCCAGTTCCCAAGCCGAAGCTGCAGCCCGTTCTTCGCTCGCTTTCAAATCTTCAGCTAACTCCTGGTTTTGTTCGCGCAACTTCCGACTCCGTTCTTGCAGTTCGGGAACCAGTGAAGCCGTGTTGGCGAGTTCGGCAAGTTGCGTTGAGAGGTCAGCGACAGCGTGTTTATCAACCCAGAACTTTTGTTTCGTTTGGAGCTCTATTTTCAGTCGAGCGCATTCGGTTTGGTGATCTCCATCCGCTGTCAACTTGGCAGTCATAGATTGGTTCGTCTGCATAAGCCGCTCGATTTCGTTCGTGTAGGAGGTCGAGAGCATCCGCTCCGACTTTAGCTCTTCCATCAACTCCAGAACGCGCGTCTCAGCTTGCTCGGCCCTCGCTATCAACACGGTTTCAGCGTCGGTGGGCGCCCCGGTCACGGTCGTCGGTCCGACCAACGACCGCAGTCTATCAACTTCTTTGGAAAGCGCGATATAATCCGTGTTTCGGCGAGCATATTTAGCTTCCTGTTCAGACGCCTTACTTAGAGCTTCTTGCAGTTCCGTTTCGAGTCCAACAATGCGACGCCCATGTTCCAAATGCAAGTGATCAGCACTACGAACCTTTTCTCGTGCACGTTCAAGCTCTAAGCGGACGTCCTCAAGCCCTTCTTCCGCACGGCGGACCGACCACTTCAATCGGACTTTCTCGCCTTCGGCCGCATTCAACCTGTCCTGCAACGCCGTTTGGAATCGGGAAAACCGAACTCGTTCGTCCCTGAAACGGGCGATCTCCGCCCGGAGGTTCGACGCCAGAGATTCATACCGAGAAACGTCCCGCAACAATTGGCGGACCCGAGCTCCACTCGTGGGCGTGGGTTCGTCCAGAATGGGCACCGCAGAAGCAGATCGAACCAAAGGCTTTCCATACGGACTGACGTCGCGGGGTCGGATCATCGGGGCTGCATAACTTCGCCGACGTCCCCGGTATTCATACATGGCAGGTACTGTACCCCCGCAACCAGGTTCAAGAACGTCCATTGAAACGTCCCCCGAAACATTCAGGCCAAAGGCAGGTGGAGGAGGCACGACAGACAAGCCGTCATTTAGCAAACCTCCCGCAGTTCTTTCTCCGATTCCGCAACGTTGAGATTCAAGCTGAATAGACAGGCCCGCTTGCTCAGGGCTACCTCCCGACTCGTTCCTTGAATCAGACATATCGGTGAGGTCAGGAGTTGAACCATTCAAAGAGGGTTTTAAGATGACAAAATCATCCGGGGTTTCAACTTGAGACTCCAAAGAAACTCGCAGTTCAACCGGGCTTTCAGAAGCAGCGGGTTGAGACAACAGCCCCGAAGCAGAGTCCTCGTCAGTGTCTTCTGGAGGAGGCGGCACCTGATCAATCTGTGGGTCGGCACCAAAGACTTCGTCTCCGGCCGTTTCTGGAGAGGGCGCCGAAACCTTTCTCGAGGTCTCAGTCGTTCTCAGCACAGGCAAGCCACTCAGCTCACGCTCTTCAGGGGTAGCGTGTTCGTCCTGTTCAGCGCTGTCTTGAGAAGCCCCGACCGCAACCCCGGAGCAAGACGAAACTCGGAGAGGAACCATCGCAGGTGCAACCTGTCGAGAACTTGAAGACGAGCCGGACCCAGCCGCTTCATCTGCTCGGATTTCAGGAGGAGGTGAAAGTATCGACGAACGTCCCACCGTTGAGGTGGTCACACAATGTCTTTCCAACAATGTGTTCGCACTGTCCATGACTCGTTTCGTATTTCCAGGTAACTCGTGGCCGCGTGTAACAAAGCAGCTCGAAGGGTCGACGTCAGGGCGTTGCAACAGCTCATCAGTCGGGACACTATCAGTGTTCAATTCCGCTTGTAAAACATCGGCACTGGTAACACGAAGTTCAGAACTCCACCGCCCGAGGTCACCGCGAGACATACCAAGGAAGCCTTGGTTGGTCTGTCCACTTTCATCTTTCCAGTACCCGTAGAAAACGCTAGTCGACCCACGGTAAGTGACCTTTTGGAGGAAAACGTCTGCGCCATCGAGTTTCCACAGACCTTGCCGCGGGTCTTTCCAGTTGAACACAATACGTCCAAAACTATCAAACTTCTGGCTCAAGACACGGGGGGCACCACTAGAACCGGAGTTAGAGCCAGCGCGGACAAACGGAGCCACCGGTGGAACACCTTCTCTTGCAGAGCTCAAGTCTGGTTCCATTGCCGGTTCCTTTGGGCGAACAACTCGCCCGCGGTCCTTCGGGGACCCGGAGGGGCGGAAGCCACTGGAGCTCATGAGGTCGACCAAGTTCAGACCACTCTCTATCCGAAATAACAGGGGCGGGAGGAGGTCCAAAAATAGAGTTCAGGATCCCTTCGGGGTCGTCCGCACTCTCAAGGAGGTAATCCCTTCCAACTCGAAGTCGATGCAATTGGCAGAAGCGTGTTTCTTCCGGATCCCACACAGAAACCCAATTATCAACCCGGACCGCCTCGTAACTCCAAGTCGAGATATCGAGCTTGTGTCGACCGGCTTCGACAACACCCGACCAGGTATATCGGCCGTTCCAGCGCAAGAACGGCGTGATTTCGTTAGGAACTAAGTTGAGGCCAGGCTCTTTCTGCCCGCTCGTTGCCAACAAGGCCCCGGAGCGGTTATACGTCAGTCCGGCTTTCTGGTAGCACAAAGGCAAGATCTGAAACCCGAGCTGTCTTTCGAACGAAAGCGTAACTACTCTCTTGTTCCGAACTAGCCTGATGCCGCGGGTTCGGAGTGGGGCAACGAGGGAGCTTTGGGAAATTTGTTCGAAAACCACCGCTCGGTCGTTGTTCGGTCCCGCCAGATACTCAACTCGAATTTGTCGATGTGGTCTCATTGACCGCTGGACCCCTTCTTGGAGTTATCTCTCGTTCCTGGTTCGTCTCCTCACTCGTTTTCTTTTGGAGAATTTCGCGAGTGGTTTGGACCACGTCGTTCGGAGAACGGAGAGTAGGAGGTTCTCGGTTCACCACCCCGGTAGAGCGGTCGGCCCGCTTAATGATGCGATCAGGTCGGCCTCGAGGTAATGCAGGAGATCGACGACGGTGAACGCGTTCCGAGGCTTCAGGAACCGTCGTTCGTGCTGGTGGAGCAACTACAGGCTCTTCTGAACTAGACAACGAAAGCGAAGAAGGCCTCTTTACCTGCGCCGCACCGGTTCGCGGTTTGAGGGAAACTCCCTTTTGGGGTCGTTGTTCAGCACCTATCTCCGGACTCGGAGCTAGAAATTTCGGTCGAGGGATCGATATTGAACGTCGATCAAGTTTCTCGGCCCGACGGCGAGGGCTACGCTCTCGCTCAGGCGACCTGCGGGAATTGTCTCGTTTCAGGATCAGCAATCCAGGTCGAGGGCGGTCAAACCGGGGATTCTGGACTGACACCGAGCGGCAATTCAGATTGCGCGGTGGTCGCGAAAGAACAACGCTTGAACAACTTTCCGTCGTCCTTGCTGGCGAATTGGTCTTGAAATATGTTCGCGAAGAACACGCTTCCGTTGTTCGTGGGGCCTCCGAGTCCGAACCAACTAAAACGTCCACTAGACGCGGTGCCTCGTTCTTTCTTCGGTATTCAGAACGACACGGTGGTCGTTCCTCTTTACCAACAGAACCAGAGCACGGTCCAGCAGCGTTTCGCAAGTGGTTCAGGTCACTCAACGGAGGTTCCGAACCACTCGTCCCAGCTTGGAGTTCTACAAGTACTTGTTTGCGCAACGCACGTCGCTTTGCTGCGTTTCGTTTCTGAGTTTTCGTTAACGAAACGGGTTGCGCACCTTGCGTTAGCTCCGTCTCTTGTACCGAAACCGAAAGGCCAGTCGAACTGTCAAGCCTTGTTCCTCGGGTTTTCCCAATCGTCGGCTCTTCGGAACTAGGCACCGACACGCGACGAGCTGCGGCACGCGAAGTGGCTTGAGGGCTCTCGGAGCCACTAGATTCAGCAATTGGATCCGCAACAACGGTTTCAATTGTTGTTTTCTTCACTACTTGCACTGTTCCTTTCCGCAGCGCGCGATTAACTCGATGGATAGCGTCGTCAAGTTTCTCAGGAATCGACTCACCCACGAAGGCAATCTTATACCTCGAGCGTTCCATGTTTTAAACTAATCATATTGTTCTCTATTCGTTATACCGTCCAACCGTCTAGTAAGGGTTATCGACTCTTTCTTTCTTTACTTCTTTATTCCGATGAAGCCCAGCGAGACCGGGGAACAGCCCGTATATGGTCAATAACAAATGTAGGGAAAACCTTCAAAAGCACTTCGTGTACCCCGTTACGTAGCGTGGATCTAGGGCCACGCTTTAAACCAAAAAATCGGTTTTCGCGGATGATCTTATTGTTACTAACTTTCTCGTATCCTTCGTTCAAAAGTTGTTCACGTTTAACACGAAGGTACTCGGACCGTTTGGTTGGCACGAGGTCAACGTTACGATCAACGACGCTACCACCCGCAAATTGGAAATATTCTAAGTACAGTCCACCGGGAGATCTAAAATAGTCGCGACAAGCGGTCCCTTTAGTTTGGATCTCGGTCCAGATCAAGGACCTGGAAGAACTGAGGGTATGTTTAAACAACTCGGACAATTTTCCCGCTGCGAACGAACAAGTATTATATTCTAAACGATCGTCAAAGGTATATTCTCCGACAAGTTGTTGCACTGAGATTCGGGCGGCTGTAACAGAAGTGCGCAAGCCAGACACGGCGAGGCGTCCGTCTAACAAAAGTTGTTCCCTTCTCAGTGCGAGGAGTTCAGCACAACAATAACCAATATCTTCTAATTTATTTTCGATCGTATCTATCCGGTCGTATAGTTGCAAGTTGGTCTTCTTCACCAAAACACGAACCCCTTTTGGGGTCTGTGCGCCTAGCTCTTGGATTTCTTCTATCGAAGGTCCAAAGTGAGCCCTTGCCGGACGCACAGAACCAAAAAATATTTCCAATAATTCGTGCAATAATTCAAGCTCGTGGCACAACGCAGCAATTCTAAAACCTTCTGATAAATCGTAACCAACTTCTTCAATCGGTGCTTTGAACCCTAGCTGCATGTTAAACTTTGCTAGTCTACTTCTTCTTTAGTTACTGTATCAGCTAACCGTCCATCACCCGTTCTCCACCACTTGGTTAAGTAAAAGTGGCTGAGCGATACTCTGCTCGGGATCTTGGAAGGCGGAAAGCTAGACACAGAACACCGAGTCTCTAGGACCTGCGCTATCGTTGGTAGCCACTTCTTCGGACTCAACAACTACAACTTTGGTTTGTTCGGTTGACGAAGGTCTAACCTACTTATAGCGCACGGTGTGGACAAGGGGTTGGCGGAGGCCTAACCTAAACAACTCAAAGTCTTTGTGGTTCGTTTATGTCTTTCCAAAACGTCGCTTTGGGGTGTAGCTGTGTTTAAGTCCCGACGAAGGTCTGGGGTCAAATATGTAGATGTTCTTCGTGGTTTGAACTACTGCTAACAACACTGCGCGAAGGCGTCAGTGACCAACTCCTGGCTGCGCGGAGGCGTCAACAGTTACACTTACAGCTGCGCGGAGGCGTCAGCAACAATAGTACAAACAAGTTTTGTTCAAATGATCGTTACGGACTAGTTACGTTCTCAATTTCTTGTTTAGTTCTTATTTTATGGTTGGACGGTGTTCAACTATATGTGGTTATAATTTTGATACAACTATGCTTGCAAAGGATGTTATGTTTCAATATCGGAGATTAATCAACAGTTTATATGATATACACTCAGGCCAACAGGCTTACCAAGTGATTTACAATCCTAAGTTTGGCTGGGTTGTGTGAGGCTTTGTTGAGGCTCTTTTACTTTCGATCTATGTTTCTCCAAGTGAAATGCTCAACAACTTCATACACAACCTTTCGTTCAACAACTTCAACTTACTACTTAGTCATCAAACAGCAAGTTTCAGACTCAAGGTCGACTTCGATCACGATTTCGATCATTGCACGCATTGAAATTTCCACGCTTGAAGTCGACTTTCTTCGCATGCATTTGGTTCGGATCTTCGATTCGTGTTTTGATTTGCTCTTTCTTCTTTTCGGCCGATGTCTGGATCCTGTCTAGATTTGCCTACCGCCTTCCAATCACCACCTTAGAGTATGTCGTCTACCAGTTCACATATAATCGACCACCTCATCAAAATCATATCAAAAACACAAAACACAGTTACAATTACAAAGTTTGTAACTAGAAAATGTCAAGTTATAAGTGGAAAGTGTTTAACTTTAACTAGAAAATGCTCAAGATAACTAGAAAGTGTGCAATTTCTACTCGAATGTGTCTAATCCCAACCAGAGTACGTCGGGTTATAACTATAAAGCGTTTAACTTTAGCTAGACAGTGTCGGACTTTAATTAGCTATTGTCGGACTGCAGGTGCAGCTAGAGATTATGGAATTATAAATCGACCAGGTTGCATTCAAGGAAAACTAAGTAAATATCTCACGTAAATCGAACATTGTTTACCCACTGGCCCTGGTGCTGCTTCCGTAATCGGGTTGGCTACCGCTGGTTGTTCAGAAGGGGATGCGCCTGCTGGGCCAGAAGTCGCAGCTGAGCCAGAAGCTGCTGAAGCCCCTGCTGCGGATGCCGTGCTAGAAGCTTCATCCGCTCCTTGTGTTCGCGGGGCTGTACAGTGGTTGATTCTATTTTGACGACAAGAGTCCCACACANGGACGGAGGCAAGGAGGTGGACGGAGGCAAGGAGGTGGACGGAGGCAAGGAGGTGGACGGAGGCAAGGAGGTGGACGGAGGCAAGGAGGTGGACGGAGGCAAGGAGGTGGACGGAGGCAAGGAGGTGGACGGAGGCAAGGAGGTGGACGGAGGCAAGGAGGTGGACGGAGGCAAGGAGGTGGACGGAGGCAAGGAGGTGGACGGAGGCAAGGAGGTGGACGGAGGCAAGGAGGTGGACGGAGGCAAGGAGGTGGACGGAGGCAAGGAGGTGGACGGAGGCAAGGAGGTGGACGGAGGCAAGGAGGTGGACGGAGGCAAGGAGGTGGACGGAGGCAAGGAGGTGGACGGAGGCAAGGAGGTGGACGGAGGCAAGGAGGTGGACGGAGGCAAGGAGGTGGACGGAGGCAAGGAGGTGGACGGAGGCAAGGAGGTGGACGGAGGCAAGGAGGTGGACGGAGGCAAGGAGGTGGACGGAGGCAAGGAGGTGGACGGAGGCAAGGAGGTGGACGGAGGCAAGGAGGTGGACGGAGGCAAGGAGGTGGACGGAGGCAAGGAGGTGGACGGAGGCAAGGAGGTGGACGGAGGCAAGGAGGTGGACGGAGGCAAGGAGGTGGACGGAGGCAAGGAGGTGGACGGAGGCAAGGAGGTGGACGGAGGCAAGGAGGTGGACGGAGGCAAGGAGGTGGACGGAGGCAAGGAGGTGGACGGAGGCAAGGAGGTGGACGGAGGCAAGGAGGTGGACGGAGGCAAGGAGGTGGACGGAGGCAAGGAGGTGGACGGAGGCAAGGAGGTGGACGGAGGCAAGGAGGTGGACGGAGGCAAGGAGGTGGACGGAGGCAAGGAGGTGGACGGAGGCAAGGAGGTGGACGGAGGCAAGGAGGTGGACGGAGGCAAGGAGGTGGACGGAGGCAAGGAGGTGGACGGAGGCAAGGAGGTGGACGGAGGCAAGGAGGTGGACGGAGGCAAGGAGGTGGACGGAGGCAAGGAGGTGGACGGAGGCAAGGAGGTGGACGGAGGCAAGGAGGTGGACGGAGGCAAGGAGGTGGACGGAGGCAAGGAGGTGGACGGAGGCAAGGAGGTGGACGGAGGCAAGGAGGTGGACGGAGGCAAGGAGGTGGACGGAGGCAAGGAGGTGGACGGAGGCAAGGAGGTGGACGGAGGCAAGGAGGTGGACGGAGGCAAGGAGGTGGACGGAGGCAAGGAGGTGGACGGAGGCAAGGAGGTGGACGGAGGCAAGGAGGTGGACGGAGGCAAGGAGGTGGACGGAGGCAAGGAGGTGGACGGAGGCAAGGAGGTGGACGGAGGCAAGGAGGTGGACGGAGGCAAGGAGGTGGACGGAGGCAAGGAGGTGGACGGAGGCAAGGAGGTGGACGGAGGCAAGGAGGTGGACGGAGGCAAGGAGGTGGACGGAGGCAAGGAGGTGGACGGAGGCAAGGAGGTGGACGGAGGCAAGGAGGTGGACGGAGGCAAGGAGGTGGACGGAGGCAAGGAGGTGGACGGAGGCAAGGAGGTGGACGGAGGCAAGGAGGTGGACGGAGGCAAGGAGGTGGACGGAGGCAAGGAGGTGGACGGAGGCAAGGAGGTGGACGGAGGCAAGGAGGTGGACGGAGGCAAGGAGGTGGACGGAGGCAAGGAGGTGGACGGAGGCAAGGAGGTGGACGGAGGCAAGGAGGTGGACGGAGGCAAGGAGGTGGACGGAGGCAAGGAGGTGGACGGAGGCAAGGAGGTGGACGGAGGCAAGGAGGTGGACGGAGGCAAGGAGGTGGACGGAGGCAAGGAGGTGGACGGAGGCAAGGAGGTGGACGGAGGCAAGGAGGTGGACGGAGGCAAGGAGGTGGACGGAGGCAAGGAGGTGGACGGAGGCAAGGAGGTGGACGGAGGCAAGGAGGTGGACGGAGGCAAGGAGGTGGACGGAGGCAAGGAGGTGGACGGAGGCAAGGAGGTGGACGGAGGCAAGGAGGTGGACGGAGGCAAGGAGGTGGACGGAGGCAAGGAGGTGGACGGAGGCAAGGAGGTGGACGGAGGCAAGGAGGTGGACGGAGGCAAGGAGGTGGACGGAGGCAAGGAGGTGGACGGAGGCAAGGAGGTGGACGGAGGCAAGGAGGTGGACGGAGGCAAGGAGGTGGACGGAGGCAAGGAGGTGGACGGAGGCAAGGAGGTGGACGGAGGCAAGGAGGTGGACGGAGGCAAGGAGGTGGACGGAGGCAAGGAGGTGGACGGAGGCAAGGAGGTGGACGGAGGCAAGGAGGTGGACGGAGGCAAGGAGGTGGACGGAGGCAAGGAGGTGGACGGAGGCAAGGAGGTGGACGGAGGCAAGGAGGTGGACGGAGGCAAGGAGGTGGACGGAGGCAAGGAGGTGGACGGAGGCAAGGAGGTGGACGGAGGCAAGGAGGTGGACGGAGGCAAGGAGGTGGACGGAGGCAAGGAGGTGGACGGAGGCAAGGAGGTGGACGGAGGCAAGGAGGTGGACGGAGGCAAGGAGGTGGACGGAGGCAAGGAGGTGGACGGAGGCAAGGAGGTGGACGGAGGCAAGGAGGTGGACGGAGGCAAGGAGGTGGACGGAGGCAAGGAGGTGGACGGAGGCAAGGAGGTGGACGGAGGCAAGGAGGTGGACGGAGGCAAGGAGGTGGACGGAGGCAAGGAGGTGGACGGAGGCAAGGAGGTGGACGGAGGCAAGGAGGTGGACGGAGGCAAGGAGGTGGACGGAGGCAAGGAGGTGGACGGAGGCAAGGAGGTGGACGGAGGCAAGGAGGTGGACGGAGGCAAGGAGGTGGACGGAGGCAAGGAGGTGGACGGAGGCAAGGAGGTGGACGGAGGCAAGGAGGTGGACGGAGGCAAGGAGGTGGACGGAGGCAAGGAGGTGGACGGAGGCAAGGAGGTGGACGGAGGCAAGGAGGTGGACGGAGGCAAGGAGGTGGACGGAGGCAAGGAGGTGGACGGAGGCAAGGAGGTGGACGGAGGCAAGGAGGTGGACGGAGGCAAGGAGGTGGACGGAGGCAAGGAGGTGGACGGAGGCAAGGAGGTGGACGGAGGCAAGGAGGTGGACGGAGGCAAGGAGGTGGACGGAGGCAAGGAGGTGGACGGAGGCAAGGAGGTGGACGGAGGCAAGGAGGTGGACGGAGGCAAGGAGGTGGACGGAGGCAAGGAGGTGGAGTGAAGGCAAACAAAGACGTGGGGACAGCAAGGTGGAGCAAAAACGTGAGCGGCTAGAGCACCATGGCAAAGAAGCCCCAAGGGCAAGGCTTTCGCCCTATCTAGTAACTACTAGCTCTATTGTGAGATAAAACCCGGGGCGCGCGTTGGTCTTGGTCGTGTGTTGTCGAAAATCTAACGAGAATGACACACCTGGGGGAGACGAGCGAGACCAACGAGTCTTAATCCGGAAAAATAAAACTATATTCGATCACTCCCACTCATCATTTCTCTTCAATACCTTGTTCAGTCGCACGTGTGCAGCAAGTGACCGAACCGCAATCCGCCACCTGTGCTTGGGACGTTTGCAACGTGCTGCTCGGCAGCTGTGCATGGAGAAAAACTTGTCCTGCTAGTCGCGACGTCTTCTCAAGAAACGCGAGTGCTGCATCATACAACATTAGAGCTTTCTTGGCATTAACCCTATGAAAGTGCCCCAATTTAGCAAGTCTTCTGCGAAAAAAAATTCGAGTTTCTTTCCCTATTAAATTTGGAGGTATCTATCGGTACATTACAAGAACTACAAACATAAATGACCTGATCATGATGTTTAACCTTTAACCACTTCCTTGCAAAGAGAATGGAAGAAAAGCAAAATAACAAGCTCTGTTATCATTGAGAACAACCATAAGAATAAGTAGAAGTAAAAGCCCACTGAGAAGAGAAACGCAATCGTGGTAACGGTACAGACCAGACACCGCGAAGGCACGCGGCACGGTCTGTCGCAAATACCACGGAGACGGTTTTTTTTGCCAGCCCCTCCTATTAGAGAGGTGGAAGTGTCTAATGATCGGGTAGAATTAGAAATACCATTATACAGTATTATCTTCGAGCCACAACTTGCCAAGTTTCGTTCGATCAAGTTCTTTTGCTTAGGTGACAGATAAATGCAATTATTCATTATTGAAGCAGCAATGATACAACCATACTAGGCCTTAAGTCCCTTTGCTCCTTTCTGGAAGCGTACTGCCTTCGAAGCAGGGCTTGCGCCTCAGCATCTTTTCCCCCAGGAGATCCTCCACACTCATCTACGGGAGAGTCCTGGTCTGAGGGAGTGTCACGAGCGCTCCCAGCATTCTCAATATCCAGTCCGCGTCCCATGATGATGAGATACCCACTCCGTAGACGAGTTTAAGAATCCTTCAGAGCGCCTGCCTTATCGAAGAGTTGTCTAATCTTCATAATCGACGCAAATCAGTACCGCAAAAGTACTGCAAAGAACAAATATGACGAAAGAAGAGCAACAGTCAGTCAGTCAACCATATGCGGCCGTCTAACGAGCGGCGGCGCTGGATAACGGAGGAACAGACAGACCGAGGGCCAACTCTGGACTGTGCAAGCGCTCACACTGAGGTAGGGCGCCTCCACCGGGCGCCGCTTCTGTATTCCGAGAACGGCGAAGGGGTGGCCCCAGTGTTGTCCGGTGTGCCTGCCGGCGACGGGTGGAGTACATTAACCTCCTTATACAACCGACCTCCCCGCAGCTGCCACTGCCGCACCCCTACGTCCGTGAATGAAGAACGAACATTTCTGTTTGAATTAAACTTCTCAAAAAACAAGACTTGCTTCTTCCTTGAGATGATCGTTTGGGAGAACGTTGTGGTAGGTTTCTAACAAAAAAATTAAAATATTCTTCTTCGCTCTGCTAATCCTATTTGTATTTTCTTTTACGAGGAGAAGAAATGCGGATAGATGAGATAAAGATGATTACTAGCAACACGATCTACTCAGCTCAATCTAAGGAAGGGTAGAGTATCACGAAATACCAGATTGCTTCTAGTGGTCGTGGTGATGGTGGAGGTGGTCGATCTTCTACCCGATGGACATCGAGGGGCAAAGGATTGGGAAGGGTGCAGGAAATCCCTCACGACAGTGCTCTCCTCGTCCGATGTGCAAGTGCAACAGATGATGTTGAAACAGAGTTGTTGTAGTACGACAGATGATTTCAAAGACCATGAAGTCGGAAAAGCTCGAACGAGTCTCTGTTCATAGTTTGATGGCTCTGTAATTCCAACAGCATCTCGTGCCCTGCCTTTAGAGGGCAACCTCGATAAGCACGCTGATGTCACTACAATCGAAGATTCGGCCTTCGTTCCACATCCACTTTCCAGTTTCTGAAGATGAGTAATATCAAATCTACAGGAGCCAACCGAACCCACAACTAGACCTGAAAGGATTCAGGAGCGAGTGGATTCCCTGGTAAAGCATCAACTGGGGCATTCAATTTCAACTCCAGATAGACGACGATGTATTCCAAAAAATGTTAGTTCAATTTTTCATCCACTTCTTTAATCTTGGTGTCGACTTCATCCTCGAGTCTTGCCAGTGTGCCCATAACCCGATCCTCAAAGGATTTCTTAGCTTCCGCCGCCTCCTCTGCCTCTTTTGCCTTCTGATCCAGGTATTCTTTTCTCCTTTCCTCCTCAAACAGATCGTACAGGAAGGGCTGTAGTGATTTGTTGAGTGGCTACTTGTTGCAGTTGGGCAGCATAGTATATATAATAGTTTTAAAATAAAAATAGCAGAGTGAGAAGTTTTGAAAAAAAACTCCAGAGAAGTTTTGAAAAAAAACTCCAGAGAAGTTTTGAAAAAAAACTCCAGAGAACATGGCTGTCTTGTGTCGAGAGAAGATGACTGTTCCTGTTTTATGCTCTTCTAATGCTTGAAGTACACTGAGTGCAGACCGAAATAATCAAAAATACATGTGTTCTCGGATCTCTTTCGTTCTCTGTGGAACAGGCGAAAGCGGTCTTCAGGGTGCCTCGGTTGAGAGCCGGGGTCGGCTTTACCTTTACCTCCAGGTCGCGGATGCATACGTACACGTACTTGTACATCTTGTAATGTCGGAAAAACGTATCCAACACGTAGTCGGAAATGTTTTTCTTAGACGAAGAACGAAAATGTTGGAGATCGCCAGTAAAAACCTTTCTTTAAGTTGTTCTTGTCTACTCTTAATATCCTTCTGCAGAAGTTACAGTTAGAGTAGAATGAACTACACAAGAATCTGCCTGTACTAAAGGGCACTAACAACCTGAGAGGTAGTGTTATCATCACCATAATCTTCACATCCTTCAATTCGAATATGCCTGTGCTAAACGGTGGTCTGTGGCAGCTATGCTTCAGAAGCAGATGCCGAAACAACTCGTAACTCTCGCTCATTGAGAGCCCCAAATCGAAGCTTTCGTTATAGACAGTTCGCATCATACCTGGAGATCGGAGATATTCATATCTTAAGAGTCGTCGTCTTTTCAGGAAATGGGAGGAGGACAAGGATTCATGGCATGCATCGGTGTAAAAAAAATGTAGTTGCGTCTACAAGCAAGTAAAACTGTTTTTAAGTACTTCTCGTTGAGTACGACGAAGAACGAAAAATTGCATTAGAAGTACTGAGAAAAGTGCTCATTTTTTCTGGCGTGAATTTGAGACTTTCTCCGAAATTAAAGTTGTGAAAATGAAAATCCGCTGCAATTTCAAACGGGAATTTAGAGCTCGCCCGAATTCATCTTGAGATGCGTCGTGGGTGACGATGGCCGTAGAGACGGGGTCTGACAGTCTTTGAAAAGGCCTTTCAGCAGCATCATGGCTCTCAAGATGCATGCTAATGTCCCTGTTATCACCTTTCATAGTGACCGTAGAGACGTGGTCTGACAGTGTTTCTGAACAGGACTCTTCTGATTACTCCTTTCTTTTTTAGTGGTCTGACAGTGACTCTCAAGATGGAATGCGGAAATAAGCCTTAAGGAATGTGCCTTCGTCATGGTCTACCCTCATGCATTTCGTCGCCAGGTAATGCTTGCGTTCAGAGGTTCCCTGCTTTCGCATTATCAGAACCTGCTGGGTTGAGCTTATGCTGGTATTCGATAAACTGACCTAAGCGAGTAATCTAGATAACAATCGCACATACTCGGCTACTGTATTAAATACTCACTCGCATATAATTTAGATCGCTTAGAAGTCCTCTGTCAGCTACAAGCCAGATATATGTGCTACTAGGGCTGTGGAGGAACTGCTAGTTAGGTAGTACTAGTAAAAATAAGAAACGTAAAAAGTTGTAGTACGTCTTCCTCTGAGACGTCCGTGAAAAGGACGAAAGGCACATTGTTTGTCATGCCTGGGCAGTCGGACATGAAGTTCGGCTTTTCCTTTTTAGGCATCGTCGGTGGCATTTTGACTAGCAGATGATCCAGGAACGTCTGTAGTGCGAAGAGTCGGGATCACGAATCGTCCTAGGTTTTCTTTCCCTGCTCCTGCTCGCGCTGCATGTAGATTTGAACAACAAGGGTTGTTCTCTTATTGATACGTAGAAGTATCTTTTAGTAATAGTAGCACTAGCGCTACTAAAATTTTTTCTAGAACCACTGGCCCACTTCACGACTGCTCTTGACCGCCCCGGTTCTCCTTTAAAAATACGAGAGCACAACTCCAAGTTTTTGTCACTCCTTGTTCTCCCCGTTTACTCTTTTTCTTTGGGTTCCATTTGTGACACAGTGTCTGGGTCTGTTCTCTGAGACTTCATGCTATTTTAGTTTTTTCGACGCCTCCAGACACAGCTCCAGCCCCAGAAGAAGTACCCTTCTTGAGCAGCAGTGAGTCGTTACATTTCAGATTCTGAGCGGAAAGAGCTCCTTCACTTTTGTTCCTTCCTGTTCCTTCGTCGATTGAAGATGCGTAGTTTCATGGTCTTGATGTATTACGAAGTCTACTAATTTTGTTTGTCCACACATTTTTCTATGCGAGTGATCCAAGGTCCTCTAGAATTTGATCCACAAGTGTCTCTAACAAGAAAATTATGAAGAACTACAACAAGACACAAAAATATGGTCATGAAAATGCTTAGAATCATTGCGCAGCACTAGCATATGCATCCCGCCGATGGTGCTCATGGAAAATTTTTATAAACTTTAGTCAGTTGTTTGTGCTTGTCTGTCTACTAGTATCATCATTATATGACATAGAAATTGATGGTGATGTCCTCGTAGTTTTAGCCAGATGCTGATGTCACATTTGAGGATTTAACGGCCCCAGACGAAAGCAAAAATGCGTTACTATTCATGAATATGCTTTATTTACACAAGGATCGAACCAGAACCTGAAGCATGATGGTGGATCGAAGGATATAATACTTGAAAAAATGTTTAACTGTACTAGCACCTACCGTCGAAGTGTACTCAGCTACATATTAGAACTAGCAACATTATCAACAGGTTGAGGTCAATCGTTCTTCTTCGAGTTCCACATACACCAGTACTATTAACAGTGTAAGTGGCTCAGCACAAGGACGAGCTGCCCTGCGGCAACATCCTGAGCCATTTTTCACTAGTCGCGAACGCTGCGTAGAATTTTTCATCGTTCGTCGACGTGCTCTTCACATGGCCAAGAGGTAGGAGTCTGGAAATGAATTGCTGCGCGAGCATGAACTCCATATCCGCGTCCGCGTAGATCACATTATACCAACTTGGGTCCTTCTCCACCTTGCTCGCAAACTCCGCGTGCGACTCCTTGCGAATCGGGATAAGCGTCGCGGATGACCCGGCCAGAACTTTTTCCAAGATTAGACCGTTTTATTGAGTGGATATCAGGGACAAGCAACTACAGCAAGTGGGAGGCCGGAGGGCGAGGGGGAGTAATAATAACGTGTTAATAAGCGTGAGATAAGTGCGAGAAATACCAAGGAGAGAGAGAGGAAGAGGAATAAAATAAGACTAGCACTGGTGGAAGCATGCCAATAAGAACACGGCCTGGTGTCATCATGTGCTAGAGGTATCTCCATCTCTATGTATAGCAATAGGCATATCAAAGTTGCTGCTACTGAAGGTGCTGCGGAAAGAACCAAGCTATCACGAGCATTGGTAGCGACAAACGGCAAGGCAAGAAGCAATGCACGATCCACGTCTTGCTCGCATCGAAGGACGGTCTGGATTTACTTAGAGTGGCAGAGGTGCGTCTGCGTGCGATGGAAACTATTATCATAGTTGATCCCGTTTGTTCCGTATTCACAGCCCTCTGTCTGCTCTTTTCGGCCTGAGGACATAGATATTAACAATATACACACCACAACATATTAACAATAACACCACAGTAGAGCAGTGGTCAAAGTGCCTCACAGCACGCTAACAGTATTATCTTTATCATCCTCCACATCTAAATCTTCTACCTAGAAGTAGATCAAACACAAACATCTTTAAATAGTCCTTAACTGCAGACGTTGCATTTCCGGCAGACACCGGTGGACGCTGCAAACCGAAATATGTAGTCCTTGCTCCGAATCCACGTCGAGGTCCTGCTTTTGTTGCGTCTCTAGTTAGAAAAAGAGTATGTAGTCAACATATGACAAGAGAGGCACTAACACTACCTTCTATAGAATCTAGGACCAGACAAATGCGAAAGCAGGCAGGAAAAGAAAGCAAAACCTTCTAATTTTGAGCTGCAGCTAATGCTAAGTAAAGGGATTTTCAACAAGTGCAAGTGTTGTAGTTGTATTTTTGTAAGCACATCAACAAGTTTTTGTGAATCTTCTGTTCACGTTCAGCTTCAGGCTCAACATCATAACACTAGGTAATCCAAAATCGCTGCGGCGTATCCTCGGACCAGCGGAGCTTGGATACTCGACCACACCTGGACTGCGGAGCCGCAAACGCCGGTCAAACCACCAGGCTTTGTTGCTTTTGCCTGCAAAAAGCTTTCCTTATACACGGCATTGTATGCTGCCACGCCAGACGGCACCACCATCGGTGCATGCGTGTACTGCTGCAACTGGCGTCGCGGAGGGAACTCGCCGAATACCTGGAATAGTGTTTTTTTACTTTTATTTGATCTCTAGTTGTTCTCTCAGATGAACCAGAAGAAACCAATGTCTAGTACGTTGTTCTCAAGTAGAGTGAAGTCCAAAACAAGCGCGTCATCAAAGTCAGCCACTGCTTCATTACTACGCATCATCTTCAAACTAGTATCTCAAATACTCAAATCTTCAAAAACTCACTCTAGCTCGCTGTAGAGAAGTAACAAATAACACCTCTCCATCCTGAGGCCTTGCTTGAGCTGTCAACGCAGGTTTGTCCATGGTTCCTACAGTATAGACGACCATCCCCGTCATAGCGAACAGCTTCTTCGCGACTTCCATACCCGCAAGAGATTAGAGGTACTAGAGCAGAGGATGGAGCATAAGATCTGAGGAGGCTGAAAAGCCAGCTGTTCTATACGGGCAATCTATCTTCACGTTCTGTAAAGCTACAATGTTGACTTTGACCTTCTGCCAACTATAACTTACACTTACTAGTACGATAGACATGATGGACGATGCTCTCAAATTATAAAGTTTAACTTGTACTATTTTTACTAAGGAAACTGCGCTCAAATAACAGTGTACATGTACTAAGCCTAAGGAAGCTGCGCTCAAATGAGAAAGTTGTAGCCTTAAGCGCTGTCTTCATTAATGGCCAACGAAATCGGTTGTTCGCGGTTCAACCAGACTGCAAGCGACGATAAAAAACTCGCGTCCTTTACACACTCCGGAGTGGTCACGTCTACCTGTATTGCAGTCGTGATCACGGTAGATGAGGTTGAGGAGGAGGACACACAACAAGTCTTCCTTTACTTTCGTGCTACGGTAATATAGTATCAGATCATCACTATTTATACTCATGAACAAAATCAAAAGGAAAAGAGTGTAAGACATCGAGCTGCACCATAACTTATATATAGTTATACATAGTGATAGTTGTAAGTAATAATCACATCTTTATCTTTTCTTGCTCACGTTGTGTCAGATCCGGATCTCCTTCCACTTCCAATTGAAAGAATATCAATATCATACGTAGAGTTGTCGCCACTGTTCCTGGATAGAAACCGGCAAGCTCGGTGAGATGCGGTAGTTCGCTATTAGAGGAGACTTCTAGAAGGTAAGTCCTCACTCGTCCCGATCAACGACTACAGTCTTAGTCCTGGATCAAGTGGAACACTTAGTCCTTGCACAAGTCTTAAAATGAGTGGCTGTGATTGCATTTGTTTGTAACCATCTGGGACTTTGCATCTGCTCTTGCTCCACTCCGCACACGGGGTTAAAATTCCGGCAAATTCTCCTTGTTCGACTGACTGCAGTGAGCTTTCTAGGACAGGAGCCTTGGCGTAACAAGCGTTCAAATCTGTCTCATAGCATTAGATGATGACTATAATGGTGAAGCAAGAACTGTACTCAATATTGATGATGTCATCGGATGAAGATGACGAGAGTGCTGTTCGTGGTAGTCGTTGTTGACACGACCTACATCGTCTAGGTAAGACGAGATCAACTCCATTCATTGAAAGTACTTACACAACAATTTTGAACATAAGTCACGCTTGGGCAAACGAAGTGTCGCAAAGCAGTGCATTGTCCTTTGTTTTCAATCAGGTTGGACCATCTCACTGCGTCTCCTACTTTATCGTTGTATCCGGTCGCGACCAGTGTGTTAGGTCCACCAGTGCTCGCGAATATTTTCGGGCACACTTCCTTGATTTTCCCGGCAATTTCACGACTTCCGGTAAAATGCATGGGACTACCAGGACACCGTAAGAAGACACGACGCTGCTCTGCGAGGGTTAGAGCAAGGATAGAAGATGGAGCTGGAGGTGGAGATCGACATACCAGCAACATATTTTCTTTGTAAAAGAATTACGACGTCACCGACGCAGCAATCTCATATTATTTAAGGCAAAGATGAATCGTTAGTTTCTGAACGAAATCTAAAAAAGAACGTCCTCAGCTGTATGAATAGAATCAAATTCAAGACCCTTGCCCTTCCTAAAATGGAGCAGCTCAAGTACGTGAGCATTCCTGAGTCGACGCTGAATTTCTCACACAAGTTCTGCAACAGTCGAAACCACCGGAACATATGTTGAGTGGTGTTGCTGCGACTCAGCACCACAACTGGCACTCCCAATTCCAAATGACGCAACGTCTTTCGGAAAATTAGATGGAGTATGTTGAGTTTGAGTATGTCAAAAATGGACCGAGTCAGAGAGTATGTCAAAAATGGACAGATGAGTCAGAGATGACTGCGAGGACGAAAATGGTACTAATATGTAAATTACCATGACGAGTACTTCTACGCATTACATTTACAATGAATATTGATGAACCTAGGACTTTCTAAGACCAGTATTTCTAAGACCAGTACGTGGCCATAAGAAAAGATCCAAGAAATTGGAAAAGTTCGAAACGCAACCGATAAAAACCGGATTGCGACGGATCTCCACCTCACTAGTCTCCGCAGCATACAAGTGATCATTGATTCGCTGCTCCACCAGGTTTGCTTGGATAGACTCCTCGATCTCGGTTATACCTGGCGAAGGTTCCGCAAGATTTATTGATTGGTCCTAGAAGAAAGATGACGATCTATTATTTCTATCTTTAGGTAGGTAAATTCGAAAGAACCATCTTGTTTCGAGAAGTCGATCGACTGATTTCCGATAATTTCTGGCGCTAGCTCGTCGCAAAACAACGCGTCGATCGCGCGAATTGGTGCTCGTAGGTCCGTCACTGGCGGTCGGTAGTTGAGAATGTGACCAATCACTTGGTCCACCTCGTACGGCTGAGCTAAAATCTGCTTTCCGTTCACACGCTCGAAAGCATCAACCTTGAAGTGAACAAATTTTCGAAAATCTATAATAGATCATGATCTTGCGCCAGGACTATGTCGTCCTACTCCTACCACGTTGCAAGTCTACTTAGCTTGATGTCTGTGGCTGTGCCCCGACCCCTTTGTAGTCAAAGTCAAACATGAATGATCATATTATTGTGATGTTGAAAGAAGTCTACTACCTACTCCTTTTTATACCGTATCAACCATGCTTCCTTCTGTGAGATCGCGCCCGTTCAGGACCGTGCATATTGGTGCATTCGACCAGGCCTGCTTGTCGAATTTCTTCATATAGGTGGCTGTGTCTCTACGCAGCCGAGCACCATCCGCCTCCGGGACATTGCCGAAGCAGCTGTAGTAGCCACTAGAAGCGAAATTGTAACTCATTTTGTTCTAGTTGATAAAGAGACGAAATAACACAGGTCGTAAGTATGAGTATCCCTTGAAGAAGAAACCTCTGGTGATGTCTACCTCCAAAATTACAATTCGTGTGGTGTCACCTTCAACACAGTGATGAACAAAAGCAAGTCTGCTAAGAAACAGCCACACGTTCTCAATCTCGGCGTGGGGGAGGCTGAGGGAGAGGCGTAATTATACTCCTAGAATAATCTTCAGTATGTAGTGATGTATCTGTAAGTAGAGTAAGCATCAGCATCAGTAGTGAATTTGGCGAATCAATTATAGGCGTCCTTGTTCTCGTCCTAATTTATCCTCCACTCTCGATCTCGTCCTTCCCTACTTTATTAACAACTTCCGTAAATTTTCTTTTCTCATTCATCTCTCAGATAGAAAGGCGCGTCTGGCGTGTCAGCGCGATCTCAGTTAGATCGACGACTCCAGCTATTCACTCTGCTCGGTCGGCATCTCGGGATCCATCTTCGCAGGGTTGTAGAAATAACACACCAATTCGAATTGGATTATTTTTTAAGTAATCTGATGCGCATCCTAGTTGGTTTCGCAAAGATGAAACTTTCATTTTGCACTTGCAGCGGTTTCATCTCATAATTACTTGATGCGCTGCTGTAGCTGTATTTCAAGAATGTTGGTCAAGCCACATAGATACATGAAAAGTTCAACATTCAATATTCAACGCACTGAGATTTCATCTTGAAAATTAAGGAGTTTGAGAATTGTGTTACAACATGACGAGTTTTCTTCTCCTCGTCGGCCAGTGGCGATTATGCACATGACAGCCCGAGCCCGATTATATGCAAGCCACGACCACCTCGAGGCTACCTCGAAAAGTACTCTGCGTCCACGAGCAATTCTAGCTTGATGATGATACTCTCGCCTTCATGACATTTCATGTATAATCACTGCTGAAGTTCGTTGCCATGACTCGACAACGACCTCATCATGCATTATCCTCAGACATTGACCCGCGATAAGATCCAATAAAATTTCGAGATAGGAGGTAATAGATAGGTAGCTAGTTCATTTGAATGTTATATTGTTTCTACTTTGTGGTCAACACTAGTATTTTCTAGAATTATTTTGAAAAATGAAAATCGCGCCAGAAGTTCATTTTATGCTTTATAGTTACTTGTTGTTGTTGCACGCCATCATGATATTTTTTCACGAATGAAATCTAGTTCTTGGAGTAGTTCTCGTAGAAGCGTATCATAGTTACGTCCGCTACAACAGTTGTATTTAATTTCAGCACCTCCATCACTTCGTCTACCCATGATGATGAAGATCATTATGATCGGTGATGCATTCCCCTTATGAGCATGATCTTCGATACTTTCCACTTGTGATTCCTGTCGTCAGCCGCCTCACGCAGTAGCGGCAAAACTGGAGTTCTTCAGCAATGTAGCGTGGTCGCGACCTCGCTCTGGACCCAGAATGGTCTGCATCGTGATGATGTTGTTCACAATCTCCGTACTCTTGGCTAATGTCGGTGCATCCTCGGCAAACGCACGAAGCATTACACCTGGAAATTAGATAGTCAAAATTTGGACGATTTGGGGGAATGGAAATACACGAAGCATGATCACGCCTGAAGACGTAGATCGAAGATTTTCGCCCTTTTACCATCCTCGAATAGAATGAGCATGTTCATCTACTGCATCTGGTTAAGATCCAAAATAGGTTTGAATACCTCTATTCCCGGTTATAGGTGCTGGTGCCCATTCTCTAGTCTTCGAATAATCCTCTAAATCCCAACTGCTTGCCTTTGCTGCCGTATCCGGTAACCTCACTCGGTCTGACGGCTTCATCAATATCCGCTTGGCTTTCAGGTATGCATAACGACCTGTACTACTTCTTGCTCACCAGCCAGAATGTATGTTGTGAAGTGAAGCACAACAAGCAGTTTCTTCTTGGTGTCATTACGACTGCATATCTGAATAGGATCTACTTCTTGCTCACCAGCTAGAACTACATCAGACACCAGAACCAGATACACTTCTACAAGACTATGACAATGACTAGTATTACTTACTGTTACTATGGTGCCTTAAAAATGAAATGTGGTTGTTGTAGTGGTAACTGACATACCTTCGTACTCGTCTGCAGTTCCCGTGTATAGCAATTCCTCTAGTTCTGGCGGTATTGAGTTTACCCCGCTGCACATCCCGCCACCGCTTCCGTGTGGGTTTTTCACTAGCCCCTTCTTCTGCTCCAAATAATGGTTATACGTTGACATTTTCGCTGTTAGAAGTTGTTGTTGTCGGTGGGATAAGCAATAGAGTGACGGTTTGCTTGTACCTGTTGCTGTACGCTGTTGAAAAAAATTTTCTGTTTTTAGCTTTTGCATTTGCTTTTCTTTCAGTTAGCAATGAATAGTAAACAAGTGTAAAGATTATAGACCAGTACCAGATCAGAGCCAGAGATAGAAAGATTCATGCATAAATCACTCCGGACAAAATCAGAACAATTTTCAGTAAAGCTGCAATACTGAGTTCTCGTTGTGGTTTCACTTTCCCGGTATCTGGATCCTTGACTAGTTTCGGCACATGGTAGAACCTCTTCGGCTCTACTATTCTCCCAAGAGATTCATTCAGCTTCTCTTGAAATTTTATCTTCTTTGGGTCCACATTCATACCCACGGATATTACACCTGCAGGTCGCGAAAGAGGTCAAAATGGCGGATCGTGAAATAATTCCTGTAACACGGCTGATATGATCACGTCGTCTACGCCTTGAAACAGGAAATCTAGTCGGATATACATGAAATAAGAGCAGAAGCAAGAAAAATAGTACTCCCTATATCGGCTGGCTTTGGTTCTCCCGAAAACCGTTTCCGCATCAATCTCGTTGCTGGGTGTATCAAATTTCGCTTTTTCTCCTTGTCTATCAAGCCCTGATAGCGGAGCATTGCGTTCACGTCCTGAAGATACGACATGGTATGTTGTGCTTTCCTTCTTCAAGAAGGAAACAGCAATGATGGATTTGAAGGTCGCTCTTGTTCAACAGAAACCAAGAGGCTGCTGATCCCAGTCAGGCCCCGCAAACGTCAGCGGCGGTGACGGCGTACGCCAATCCCTACTGCCTTAGCCCCTGCTTCGAGGGTCCGTCGAAGACGAGCACTCCACTACGCCGTCCTCGACCTAGGTGAGGTTAACCTTGACGTTGACATTCTTGTTCATCGTTGTCTCTACTTCTAGTTCTACTTCTTTCGCTTCCCTATTTGTCGTGATGATTTCTACTTACACTTACTTCTAGTAAATATAAATATTGATTCTTGTCGATGAAAAATGATTATGATAGAGATTGAGATAGTGTGAGATAAATTAACTTTGTTTTTTACCTGTTAAGGTCGGCTCACCGGTGCCCATCGTTGGATGGTAACTAGCACTAGAGGCAGGGGCTGAAAATTAAGGACGAGAGGGTGGTGAAAACGACGGGGATGTACGACCCTCTTTGCTCAAGCCGCAAGTCCCCAGAACCACACAACCGAAGTCAATTGTTCTTTTTCACGCCTTCTATTTACACCAACGAAAAGACCGACTCCACTAGTCCTTGCTACCCTTGTTCACGACCTGAACCGACACCTAAGCACGATGATCGCGAATTGCTCGTCATGCACAAGAACTTACATTTCGACACGTACAGATTGCTATGGATTTGAAAACTTCACAGAGGGAAACCTTCAGCGTAGACCGAAAAACAAGCCACCGAGTGAGGAACTGCTGTCCGTGTCCGAAGGTGTGTATTGTTTACTTTCAGACCACCTCACTTACACTTTCAAAATTTTCATTCCCGACCTTGTTGCGAACAAGCTGGTGCTGGTGTAATCCTGTGGTATCAACAGGTGCGACAGATATTACTTCTTCAGGGGAACGAGAAGCAGAGATGAAAAAGAGCATTTCTTCGGCAAAAATGTGACGTCATCAAGATCAAGAACTACATGGTTGGATACTCCTCAATATGACTCACACGGGATACTATTACGAGGTACTACCTCATCTTGTTCACTCGGTCGTTCACTCGTACAATCATGAAAGCTGCTTACTCCTACTGCTTGGTGATAAATATCATGAAACTTCTCTCGAAAAAATAGGGCAACACAAGTGTACGATTTTGGCACTTGACTGTTGAATATGAAGAACTCTATTCCAGTCGTTGTTCTCTTTCGATTTCGTCATCATCCTGGTCCTGTTCGTGCTCAGGAACAATTGGAACTACGTTAACGTTTTCTGGACCGGGATTCAAAACTTGTTCTCCTAAACCTGCTTGTTCGTCTGATGGACCAGCGACATCGTCTTTCTTGTCTGCATCGGGTGCGTCGACAAAAATTAGAGGGACTGAATTCTACAGCTCTCTTGCTACGGCTACCTCCATTGTTGATTTAACTACAAATCAACATTCATCCTGTTCCTGAGCTTCGAGAATCCAAGATGAGCTGTACAGGGCCATAAGACCACCAGACCTCCGACTGCACTGTCTATCTGGCTCATTTCCAACCCTTCAGGGGAATTCACTTCCCTCAATCGCATCCACCCTTTATGAGCGAAATCGATTTGAGGTCTTGTTGGAGCAACTGTTCTTCTACTACGTGCACGCGGCTGGTTCGGGTTTTTATCTTGAAATTGATCAATGTTGTGGTTATTCACATCGTCGCTTGTTATACGATCCTGGGCAATTGCTCCCAGTTCGTTTGTTTCCTCCTCTTCCTGTGCTCTCCAGGTTGTTGCTTCCTGGAACTCGTTGGTTTTGGTGTTGTCACTAACAAGTTCTTGTACATCACTCCCATCACGGCCATGAAACTTATCCTCTTCTGGAGCTGGACTAGGAGGAAGACCAATCCTTGTTTCTTGCTCATCTTTACTTAAACGTCGACATTCATTGGTCACTGATGCGGAAAGAAAAGAGCCACATGCCCCTCTACTTGTTCTCCCTTTGTTTTCCCCTGTTCTCTGAAGGGGGCCCCTTCGATCTCAGTGACCAACCTCAGTGACCAATGAAAGCTGAGCCTTATAATTTTACTCATGTTTGCTACACCAGCTTCCGGCTCGGCTTGAGGAGGTGGAACGATACTAGTATCGTTTTGTTCTAAATCCGAACACAACATATCGTCTTTGCGGTTCCACCATCGATCACGCAAGTCGTTCAATTCTCTCTGTCGTTTCTTCGCCTCCTTTCTCAGACTTGCCACATCAGCAGGAATAACAACACTTGACCCAAGCAGCGGACCCAAAACAGCTTCTGCAGAAGTTGAGCCAGAAGAAGATGCTGCTGCAGCGGGAACTCCTGGATCGTCGTCCTGCAATTGGTCGGACGCAGATCTGGCAGATGCTGCTGCAGCGGGAACTCCTGGATCGTCGTCCTGCAACTGCTGCGAAGCAGATCTATTAGAGCAAGCTAATTCAATGATATTGATATCATTTCATCTCAATCTCTCTCCTAAGCCTAAAACCTAAGTATAATTCTTCAATTTTTGTTGTAGCAGTATCAAGAAGAGGATTCTGAACATAACTGCTGCAGGAGAAGCCTCCCCTTCTCTTTCGCCTGCTGCCGCTTTGCTTTTCTTGGACTTTTGGCCTTTTCCCGAACCAGCCTTATTTTTCGGAGATTTGCTGGAAGTTTTGTCGCCTGTGTGTTTAGAAACTCATACAACTAGTGGTAGAGCTGTATGCCTGAGCAGCTGCATGCACGATTCCTTACATCGTACATGTGGATGCGCTGGTTGTAGGTAGTGGAGAGAGAACTTAAACTACCTTTTTTACCTCATTCTATCGGACATTCATAACATCATTCCCCAAACCAGCTTCGTCGCCGTCTCCTGCTTTAAGCTGTTTCAGCCTTTTTTCAAGGTCTTCGAGTTGGGCTTGAATACTCACGTTTTGACTTTGGATATCGAGCACTTGCAAAAACCGTGGATCTGTTGACGAATCTTCGCCAGAAGAGCCAGGAGCAAGGAAAGGTCCAGGACTCTCATGGGGAGGCCCAGGAGCATCAACAGGCGCACCTGGTGCAACTGCACGTCCAGGACCAGCAACAGTGCCAGAAGGTATCGGTCCTGCGCCAGAGGTTTCTTCGTTTTTTTGTGCTAGAAGCTTGGCTAGAGCCTCTAAAGTCGGTCCCCCGAAGTGCATTTGAATGCGCTCTGTCTCCGCCTCTAACTTACGATGGAGCATTAGAGGCAATCGATATTCTTGTAGTTGGGCTTGGGTGGTCGTCAGTTTTTGTCGCGTCATGTGTACATTCCTTTCATTTTCTTGTTATTAAAGAAGGCAACGATTTCAAATACATAGTTAGTTGAATGAAAGCGAAAGAAAGTTAATGTATGCTACCTATGGGTGGAGTTGAAAAGCCGACTGCTACACCCTGCGCATAACATGACTTGAATCGTGACGAGTAGGTCCTCCTGTTCAGCTCGTCTTAGAAGATTCTCGAAGGTCGGGGAGTCTCGTCTCGTGGTGGTACTGGCTTAACTACAGGAAATCAAGTTGTTTTTGCAGCAAAACAAATGCTCTTGTTGTCCCTTGGTGTTCTGTTTGTGCCTCAGAGATCCATAAATAATATTCTCCACGGAGTACTTCTAGAAGCCTTACCTGTAATGATGAGAGGACTAGATTGTAGGTCGTTTAGTGAACTAACCGACCCCTGTAGTAGTAGTAGTTTACCCATTCTAGGGGTAAGTAAAACAGTATTGCACAGGGGAGGAGGGGGAGATGGGTCGGTTATTGTCTTTCAACGTTTCACTATCCTATGGGTTGGTGAGTGTGCCTTAACTGTAATTCCACCAAATGTCCCTCTTCCGCTTCGACTGAGGAAAAGCTGCTGTGCGACGAGAAGACTAGTGGGTGTGCAGCCTGCTTTCGTTCAAGTTCCTCGGAAACGAGAGTCTTGCTTTCCATCAGGGAATGAAGGTGTCGTGATAAATATATCATGGGATCCACCTAGGAGGTGGATGAATAACTAATATAGATACTTACATGAGGACTTTATAACGGCACCATGCAGATCAGTCGTATTACTCGGCCCCCAACGAACAACTACAACGCGCAGAACGTACTTTTTGCAAACACAATTACAATTTTGGAAAAATACCTAAGTAAATATACACACTAGAACATGATCATGATCATAAACGCTTCCACAAGCTGCTCTTTTTTCTAACGTCTGCTGTTCGGCTTCAATACACACACTAGAACATGATCATGATCATAAACCCTTCCACAAGCTTCTCTTTTTTCTAACGTCTGCCGTTCGGCTTCAGCGAACTCGGCGATTAGCTGCTTTTCCTCCTCCTCTAGCTGTTGCATCATTTCCAGTTGACGGTTTCGCATCTCCTCTGAGGTGGATTGTTGCCCTCTGCCGCCAACGTCAGCGCCTGTGTATGACAGCTTCGACACTAGAAGTAGAACTACAACTTCTTGGTCATGCTGGTGAATTGCCCAGATCAGTACATCTACAACTACGAGAGATGAGCCTACTACTCACAACTCAACTACAGATGGAGGTGCTCGGATCTCTAGCTGGCTCTTCTTCGAAATCAAATGAAAATAAAGCATGATCATGCTTCAGATTTTTGAGTTTGAGACTCAGCTACTTCTACTCCTATTTTCTTGTTCCATAAGCCCGTATTAAGCGCCTTCGTCAGGAGACCAAAAGCCGCTCCTTGGTCTCTGCGTGCATCTGCGACTTTTTCTAGGAAGTCGTTTTTTCGTTGTTCCACCAGCCTAATTGCCTCCTCACTTCTCTGCAAAAGCATGTTCGTACGTTCAGGCGTTAGAGGAAACAAGAAGTTGGAAAATTTGTTCCATGATGTTGACAATCGTGCACGTCAACAAGATAACTCTGCCTTATCAACAACTCCCGCTCTCGCTCTGCACGTTGCTTCTCATCTTCCTCTTCCTGCTCTTTTTTCTTCTTCTGAGCCAATGGGTCCCACTCACTTCGCTGGAGCAGAGGGTTTAGAAGCTCAGCAGTACTAGAGGCTCAGGGGCCTACAACTCTAGTACAACTGGATGAGCATTCACATTTGGGTGAAACAAATCGACATCTAGTAAGAGTAACTCGTCTTCCAAGCAACAAATATCATCAAAGCGCATTAAGTACATCATCTACATGTGAAACGAGTAGGAAGTCTTCTAACACTCTTCGTCCTCTAACACTCTCCATTTATTCCATAAGAGAATGTCGTCTTGCAGATACGCGATAGATTCAGGGATCTTTCGCTTCTCAATGGCTCCCTCCAGACCCTGCAATTGGCCCATGAGGCCTGAAACCTCATTCTCCAATTGCGTAACACGTTCGGTATGGGATAGGAATTAGTGTGGAGGGATGAATTGTCGTCGATGATGATGAACTAGCTAGTTCGTTGTAGACCTGTAGACCACGATGAATTTGGAGATCGAAATTTCCTTCACATTTGAAAGTGTGGATTGTGGTCGATGAAGATGAACTTCTACTTCTAAACCTTTATAACCTACACCTAGACCTACTCTTGTTGTCATCACCAAGTTATCTCTAGTAGAAGTAGGTACCCTTGACGATATTCTATAGTATAAATTGTTGGAAGGGCTAGATCTCTATAGTATACTTACTACTTATTTCTAATAACAGTAAGCAGTACACTAGTACACAAGCGCTTGTTGGTCTAGAACTAGCAGAAGTCTTAAAAAAAGGTTCCCGGAGCCGCTGTAGATTTTGTCCCCTCTGATGTAGCTTTTGCCCCTTCCTCGACGCTCTGGGCATCCTTAGTTGGAGGCGCCCGACCGGCGTCTTGCTCAGCATCATCTCGTACCTGAGAAGCACATACATCAAGTAAAACATCCAAGAGCCCTGTCAGCGTCTCCTGGTCCACACCAGACAAGCCTCCATCCTTTTCCACGTTTGAAGTTAGCGGAAAACGAACTACATCGTTGTATTCGAGTCCGACAACATGATCAAAATAGCCTGAAGCACATTCTCATTCAGGGTAAATGTGGTGGAGCCAACCTACCTAGGAAAGATAGAAAAAGGGAAGTGGTCTCATTAGGCTAAAGATAATAAAGTCGCACAGGCATATACACGAAAAAAGACAAGTCAACGCATAAAGACAAGTGTGACCGCAACTCCTCTTCGAGTTGTGGTCGGCTTTTCTCGAATTGCAATGAGAAAATTACGTCCGCAAGTCGTTGTCGTTCTTCGAGTTGCTGCAACACCTCCAATGTTTTTCCTAGCGCTGAATCTTTTAGATGATGCATTTTTTGAAATTTCTCGTCCAGATCTTCAGTCGTTAGTGTTACGATTTCGAATTTAATTGTAGAAATAGTTACTTAGTAGAGTTGTGTTAATAGACACGTCCCGATAGATAGAGATACAAGTAGTAGGAATTAAGTACCTGCTTCTTAACGCTTGTTGGGTAGCGAGCTCCAGGCGAGTCCCAAGCTGCAACACTTCTGCCTGCTGCGTCGAGAGAAGTCCAAGTGCGTCGGCAGTGCTTACTTCAACTCCCTCTAATATTAGATGAAAGGCAACTACGCTAATAAGAATCACCAGTAGGTACAAGTACTTGTAGTTGGCCAATCAAGAATCACCAGTACAAGAAGTAAGTACTTGTAGTTGGCGGCCCTGGAGGCAGAAGATCATCAAGGCCATACCAAACTCACATGTTCCAATGAAGAGTCGGCTCCACCTGCCGAGGATCCAGCACCTGTGGTCACTGGGCCTCCTGTCCCGCCACTCCCTCCGACATTGTTTTTGTTGCCGCCGTCGTGCTGTTTACCTGTGCCACCACCTGTAAGGTCAAGACCGGCAGCTTGACAGCCTCGTTTATCGTCAGAGTTCTCGGGTCCTCCTCCAGCTTGGCCGATTAAGAGCGCCGAACGGAGTGCGCGAGCTGCATTCTTCTTGCGGGCCTGCTTAAGTTCCTGCTCGGCTGCTTTTTGGGCTTCTAATTGTTGTTGCCTTTTTTGCTCGCGCTCCAACCTTTCTTTCTCCTCATTCTCCTGTTCCCTTCGTTCTCGTTCCTCGCGCTCTCGTTCCCGTCGCAGCCTCTCGACTCGCACACGTGCGGCCGCGGACTCTTTCTTCAAAAATTAGCAAGAGCTACGTACACAACTTGTTCCACCGAAGATAAGAAGATCAAAAAGATTTTTAGAAAGAAATGAAAACCTGTACACGTCGCACCTACTCGCTACAACTACAAGTATGTATGTGTAGATCCCTGAGGACACTGTTAGTAGTGCCCGTAGATATTAGTTCTGATAGGGTCCAGACAAAAGTCCAACTACAAGTACAAAACCCATAAAGTAAGATAAGAAAACGACTCAAAGCGGAGAACGATGTCATTTCTCGCTGTTCGACAGCATTGTCCAGACTTCTTTTTATCTGCTCCACCGTCTCGGTAGTTTCCACACCTTCCTGCTCCACACGAAGAGGTGCAACCACGCCTTCCCTCTCAACGCGAGGACTAGGGTTTTTGGTCTTGGGTATCTCTATGAAGCTGAAACAAGGGTGTTGTTGGAGTCAGAGGACGAGAGCACGCAGTCTTATGATCAGGTAATCTTGATGTCCTTCAAACTGTAAAACAAGTACAAGTTGTTGCAGAAAGGGAAAGCGAAAGCTGGTTATAGGTGGTCTTTCTTCTAAGCTGCTAGAAAACATTTGCGCACTTTTTTGAGAAGTAGATGTAGAATCTCCAATCATGATGAGGATCCTCAAAAACGGCATGCTATAAAAGCTGATTTGACAGTCTCCATTTCCATAAATTCAGATGAATAAAGCTGGTTCCAGTCTTGCTGCTTCTGCTGGTGCCATTCATGGAGCTGTTGCATCAAAACACGCCGACTCCCGATATGCAAATTCTCTACTAAATGCTCTATCACGTCGCGAGTCTTCTGCTTCATGCGACGTTCAGATTAAAGGATGTAGTCGTGTAGATGAGTAAGATAAAAAAACTTATGTGTGTCTGACGCAGTTGTTACCATCGTGATCATTTGAATCAACTCGGCAAAATGCCTAAGATTTCTCTGACGATTTCTTATCCAATACAGAGGCGATGACCCACCGGGAGCTTATTGCTACCCCCATTACAACAATGATTGGAGATGTTGGTGTTGGGTAATCCGTAATTATCCTCCGGACCTCCACCAGAGGTGAAGAGTTCGTCCTCCTCACTGGATCCATCATCCACGTCAGAGTTAAGAGAACTTGACGACGTACTGCTTGAATCGCTACTTGTAGAGTTCTCTGTTTTATGAAAATGAAGATTTGGCATGATGATCAACCTAGTCATAGATCTCGATGTGGCTTCAGTAAATTACAGTCTCGTCTACTACCGGATTTTTCTACTTATTTCGCCCTGTCGTCTTTCATCTAGTACTCGCAGTACCAACCAGGAGCACGATCATGTCGATACATTGTATAATTCCGCAAGTAGAAGTACCTCCCTCAGCCTCATCGGGGTCCTGCTCTCGGCGGCGGCGTATAGCACGGCTCACGCGGGACTGGGTGTGCTTGCCACTGCGAAACAATGTTGTCAGCGTTTTGCAGAGTCGATTCGAGATCTCAGCCACTTTAGCGTGTGAACTCGACAGGGGCATTAAGACTGAGTTGCGTCGCATATCCTCCCGTCTGCTCGTCCGACGCATGTCCTCCCGTCCTGGTGACAGCAACATGATCGCCTTGAATATTTTTCTCTGCGGATGAGCCTACTGAGAAAGAAGACAAGACAAGAGGAACATGATCTTGTTTAATATCGTGGTTGAAACCTGAGTTGGATGACAAGATGTTCTTTTTTTATGAGGAGAGGGAAAGCCTATGTTCTCCACCGTAGCTGTGGCAGCGCTATCGGTTGCTCTCCTCCAATATTTTCGTACCGCGGAACAGAAGATCTTCCAGTATTTTCGGACCAGAAGAAGAAGATCTTCTCGTCCGTGGTAGTACAACTAATTGTCGCTTTCCTCGTCCTTCTTTTTCCTGATGTGTTTCAAAACTTAATCAGAAATGTTATCACGGCATTCCCCCAGTGGAATTCCGATTTCGTCTCGGCAAACAGCCGAGAATAGATGCCACGATGACGCTACAACAAGCAGAACATGTCCTGCGGATACCTCGTCCTTGATTGAGTTTCTTCATCAATCTCAGGAACATCTTCGTGACATGGTAGGCCACCACCACCAAGCACGATTCTTGAAGAATGCACATCAAACACTTGCCCTGTTCTTGAAGTATTTGGGCTTTGCAGATTGTCGCCGGACCTAGTTACCTAGGAAAGAAACCAAAGTGTTGATCAAAAAAACAAGAGAAGTACCAGCATCATCAAGTACAAGTAATATACAAGAACAAGGTGGCTACAGAAAATATTAGACCCAGGTTTGTACGTAGATAGTAAAAAAACTGGAAAAATTTGTGCTGAATGAACTTGGTTCATCTGGTTCACCTGATGTCTATAATCCTGACACTACCGATGGCCCTAAATCATCCTCATATCCTAGTACTTCCTCAACTTCTACAGCGAGCTCATCAACGTCAATGCTCACCATTGCCCGTCCCATCAAATTTTCTACAATGACAGCACCCTGCTCTTCATTGCCCGTGCCATCGAATTTTCTACAATGACCGCACCTCCCTGCTCTTCATTGCCCGTGCCATCAAATTTTCTACAATGACCGCACCCTGCTCTTCATTGCCCGCGCCATCGAATTTTCTACAATGAGCTCAATCTGCTCAACATCGAGAGAACTTCTACAATGAGCTCAATCTGCTCATTGCCCGTGCCAAACTGTATTCCGCTTCCAGCAGTCTCTTGAGATCTGTAGTTCGATGCCTGGCCATGCGGTCTCCGATTCTGTAGTACCTCTCCATATCTTCTGAATGATGCCACTGATTGAGCCAATTATAGAGACCACAAGGGAAGTAGATCATTAAATACATAGTCCTCCCCTGATCTTATTTATTCTGCTTCCCCCTTCTTGGGGAAGACATTCCGTACTTCCCCACCGTGGAAGACATTCCGTTTCCGCGCTCCCCACTTCAACTCCATGGGGAAGTAGACATTCCGTACTTCCCCACCGTGGAAGACATTGACAATGACTCCCTGCGGCCCTTGCTCTTCGTTCTCAATCAGTGCCATCATAGATCTTCGATGTCAGGGTTCGTGACTGCCTCTTTCACGGAAGCAGCGAATCCTATGGCGTCCTCAGGTAGCGGAAAGATTGTTATCCCTTCCCCTGTCTCGCTCCATCGCTGTCTCCCGGCAGCAACCATACCCCGAACATGGCGACCGAAAAAGGAGTTAGAACCATCAAGTTTATCCTGCGACCGACGGTAGTGGTAAAAATGAGAAATTATAGAGACTAGACTGAGACTGTTGAGACTAATTATAGGAAACCAACGCGCAGCTCCACGACCTGCGAGCGATGAGGTACGAATGCTTGCTCCAAATCTATCATCCATATGAGCACACAGGAATCATGAACAACGGTGTTAAACGGAAGTGAAGGGAATTGGAATTCATCTTCTGTGAGATGAAGTTTCTAGCGACGACGGCAACAGACTGAGCAGTTGTTCGTTCTTCATCTACTTGAGCGATTGCCATTGCAATTCATCTGCTTATGACACTTTCTAGATTTAATCTGTTGTATCTTCGTTTATCAGATCGCTTTTTTAAACCTTTGAATAGATCCGTAAAGCTTGGAACGAGGTTGTTTTCTGCGAGCACGCCTGTTCTTTCTTGTAAATCTGAGAAGACCGCCACTTGAATCCGCTGTGTCCGCAGGTAGTGGGAATACATACGTCGCCTGCAGTGATTCCAGCAGAAGCCACAAACGCCTCTTCGCTTTTGTAGTTCTCCAGTTGTATTTGAATCTACTGTGCTGGCTTTTTCTTTAGTCTTGTTCTTACTAGAGGTAGTACTTATACTACTCCTGGTACGATCTCCAATTGTTGATGTGTTGTTAGAACTACCACTAGTATGATCTCCGCCAAGAACTGTGTTCTTGTACTCCTGTTGCTTTGGCGATAGATTGTCCGCGTCTTTGGTTTCCTCCAGCTTTTTCTCACGTAAAAAGGCTTCTCCTGCTTTAAATGTAGTTGTCGGTCGTGGTCGTGATGCAGCTGAAGCAGCTAAACGTGATGATGAAGGGCCACGTCTCCTTCGTAGTTCTGATTCCCCCCTAAGTAGATCTTCATGTCGATGTTCTTCTCCAGCAGGCTCTTCTTGTCTAGAAGAAGTATTGCTAATGTTATTGGATGCTAAAGACGAGACCAAGGTGCTCCGTCTTCTGTCGCTGTTCGTCCCTGATGAAGACGAAGAGGGCGCTATGTTGCTGTTATTGAGAAGATCGTAATCTTCACATTGTTTCTGTAACTGCAGAACAGGTGTGATGTGCGGGTTCACTTGCGAGACTATAAACTGTGTGCAACCAAAACTGCTTCGCAGATACTCCTTCGGGACTTCTGCTGTTATCTTAGACACAGGCGTAGGAAATTGAAATTCATCTTAAATAAGGTAAAAATATCATCTGGCGAGAAGTACCTTGTACTTCTCATGGTAGTAATATTCTTTTTGTAGTCTTGTTCTTCTTGTAGTCTTGTTCTTCTAGATGACAACTTCTTTATTCAAGATGAACGCTCCCCTACACCCAGCATAATTATACTTCCGTCCCAAAACCTCTGCCCCAAAGCGTGAAACGGACTCAAAATCGGAGGCCCGCTTGAACGCTGCTTCTTCTCGACCAAGCCTCGCGGATGCATGATTCCTGGCGCAGCGCAGCTCGTCGCGATTGCTGAGGCAATCGTAACCCGTGGGGTGGTATTAGACACAACAATTCGAAGAGGCAATGTTATTAACCCGTGGAGTGGTATTAGACACAAAAATTCGAAGAGGCAATGGTAACACAACACGTGGAGTGGTATTAGACACATCCTGACCCTTGGTGAAAAGGAATGACCCACCTAACGACCCTTAGTGGTACTAGAAAAATTCGATCCTAAACCTTGATGGCGATGGTAACCCTCTTCGGCCTAGGATCAAGGTAAGTCTTGGATATGGTTATCCTCAGCATTTCCTTATTGGCGTATGTGTATTTATAATATGTACAGGAGCCTTAATGGTGATGTGATTCAGCATCACGCATCTGGGGAGTTCTTTCGAGAAATTGGAAGAGATCCAGATCGACACGTTCCTTCCCGTTCGTGCGTAGGTTAGAACTCACTACAGAAGTCCATCAATTCACAACTCGTGGTCTGCTTTCGTTCTTTTTCTTCTTGAAAACTTCTACACCTCCTTACAAATGGGCTAAAAGTAAAACAAGATGGATTATGTGACAAGTGACATCAAGATTTTTACGGGATCACATGCAAGCATGTGCTACAAGAAGGAGTACGAGTGAGGCCTTAAGTAGGCCTCCGCAAAAGTGGCATCTCCGAAATACGCGGTGCAAGTGGAAAGGAAGTCAGCTGCATCTGCGAGGGCTCCAATCGTGAAGAAGTTCACAACTTCCTGGTACAGTTTCGGAAAGAATCGATGCGGGTAGTTGCGAACGGAGAGTGTCTCCGTGAAAATTTCGTCTAGCAGTTCTTCGTCAGTATAGTACGCAAGAAATCCGGCTACGATACTTCCGCCTCAATTTGGAGGATGTGGACGGGCGTAACTAAGAAGTCCTCTCTTTCTATTCTACTTTGATGTAAGCACCATATTGAAACACCAGATATGACATTCGGGAGTAGAAAATTCTAAGTAGTGAGTCGATTCCATCCATATTGAAACACCAGGATGACATTCGGGAGTAGAGAATTAAGTCTAGTAGGAGGTCAATTCGAATTCCATCCATGATATTGCCATATTGAGACACCGGATATAACATTCGGCAGGAAAATTCCTTTCACATCCCGAACTTTTGCTTTCGCTTGCCTCAGCTCTTTCTGGATTGCCTCCTTTGAGCGTCTTCGGCTTTCTTCCTTCGTCGAAGGGGCATGATGTACAGGATCATGCGGCTGATGCGGTTCTTGCGCTTATCTTAGAGATAGGAATGGTCAGCTAGCCTTTGATACAAGAAGTCGTGTTGTGCCAAGGACAAGAACGATGACTCGTGCTTAGGGATTGAGAAGCAAGATAACTTATTAATCAAAATCTATTTAGGTTACAGCGTCGAGCTTCCTATCGACGTAGATTGGATTTCATAAGTACATTTTTGACGTCCTTAATTGAGATTCGCTATTCATGATCCTCTCGCCATCGCCTTCCTCTTCCAATGAGGTGCGATCTTGAGGCGCCTCGGCCTCTCCCGCCATCATTCATTAGTAAATCATGAGCCTGTCCTAGTTCTGGTACCAGTCAGTCTCAGTAGCAGTACTTCAGTAGCAGAATCCTGAAAATAACACTGACTTTGAAGATGTGCTTGTTCAACATAATGAATAATGTTCAACATCTCAGAAAAATCTACCACGAACAAGAACAAGTCCTGACGACGATTCTTCACCTACTTTTTAACCTTAACTTAATTCCTGCTCCAATTCAAAGACGTGCTTTTGATCCCTTTCGCACTGAAGGAGGAATCGTATGAGCCCTATGTGGATCATCCCCAGGGATCCGCCTCCGGACAGACATAGAGCCGTGACCCCAAGCGCTTTTTGTCTTGACCAAAGCCAAGCGAGCATGTCAAACCTTTCATTTTGATGGTTTTCTCGATGACTTGAATGTAATTGCAGGCCGCCGCGCGAGGACACCCCTTTCGAAGCAGAACTGGAGCTTAAAACGTCCTCACTTGGCTCGTCTGGGGCATTGACTATCGTTCTTCGAGCTAAAGAAGATCCATCGCCAGACTTATCTTGGTGCCCGTTTTCCCTCTAGAAACGGGACCAAGAGGGTGGAGAACAAGATGGATATGCTGTGCTAGCCGTAATATCGGAAAGGAAATGGACGAAGACGACGATTTGATGATGTGGGGACGACGAAGACGGTGCAAAGTGTCAAGTCGCTGTAATTGTGGGTGCAAAGCTTCACCTGCCACAATTTTCTTCGCACTCGCGCTCTTACGAAGAAAAAATGATCCAGTACTAGATGACACTTGTTCGTCTAGTACAGCACGACTAGTTGAAGTTGTGCCAGTGCCACGACTTGCTCTTATAAGATGATCATGAGCTCCTGCTCCTAGTTCATGTATTTGAAGACTGCCACTTCTTCTAACAGGACCTACTTGTACCTTCTGAGAAGAGTGCTGTAGTAGTGATTGTGAGCTTGAGGACAGTGGGACACGTCTCCTATTTGTCCCTTCGCGTTCGCTACTTGTTGGAGTTGGAGGAGATTCATCCCCTACATCTTTCTGCGTTGTGCAACTAGTCGATGATAACGTTGCACCAGTAGCCGTTGCATTTAAAGGCCAGCAGTCAGGGGCCACTGATGCTGAACGGAAGGGGCCACCTCCAAAGCTTTCCCCTTCTCCCTTCGTTTTCCTCTGTTCTCTCAAGGGGCCCCCTCTTCGATCTCAGTGACCAACCTCAATCAATGACCACTGAAAGTTGAGCCTTAATAATGCATGTTCTTGAGAATTACCTGCATTGACATTGGTATTATACGGCAGATTCATTACTCTCTTGTCTACGACTACATCTGGTGGTAAGAACGGAGACATCATCCTAGTAGATGTTCCAACATTCGGATTTCCAGGTGGTGCAGTACCTCTACTAGCTGATATTGAGCGCCCAGTTACGGTTATATTCGGAAAAGGGGTCCTGCTTTCATCTTCAAGGTCGTCGTCAGACGCAGCCTGTGAATTCGATCGTCCACTGGTACTCAGATTAGCGCTTTCTATAACTCATAAACAGTGCGCCTCATATTAGTTTCGACTTATGTTGAAGGCTTTGTAAAAATCAACTTCAATCATGGCCTTGGTTCAGGTCAAGTTATGGATTCTGCACAATGAGCCCTCCAAACAGTGGTCAAATTTGACTGTACACTTAGATAGCAAACAAAGACGAATAACTGGCTCTAGCTACGCTAGCTCTAGAGCCCTTAAGAACACCAAAAGAATCTTCTAGCCTTAATAACAACAAAACCACGACTCCCACTTGTATTGGAGTGGAAGTTGCTCTGGATCACTTGAGTTATCGTGTCTGTGTCAACTCCTTTCAGCACAGGCCTATCCTCCAAAACGTGGGTAATGTGTGCAGACACTAGATTCTCCAACAAATCAGGAATCCTCGCGAAAGCGGTAGTTAGCGCGAATAGGAGTACCACAGGTCGGCAGATGACATAGCAAAAATACTTAAGTACTGCTGGCAAGAAGATAGAACAATAACCATATGTGGCTGGAAGATTTTTAAGATGCTGTAGTTCTTCTGGGAGGTTTTTCTTTAGTAGGCGCCGGAGGAGCTCGATGTGAAGCATCCAGAACCTAACCTCTTTCAGATTCAGACTGAATTACTTCATCTTCTTGATTGAAGTATTCATCAAAATCTTCTAAGGTGTACATGTACGTACATAGTCATAGAGATTTTAATTCAAAATATTCATATAATTCTTAATGCAGAGGATCCGCCAGGCCTTCTTACGAAAAAAGGTTCCAACGTTGCGCAGATTTCAGCGATCTCTGCTTCGGTTGGAATTACCTCTTTTTCAACGTTCTGCTGCGTAAGCTTAGAACAAGGAGGGCTAGTAGTAGATCATATTAAACAACTACACATAATAGGGATGGAGCCTACCTAACTAGGAAAAGTAAAAAAAGAAAAGCATGTAGACAACTACACATAATCATTTTGTGCTTGTTGTGCTGGCATGCAGATCTATTTCAGCCGTATCTATTACGTAAGTGGACTAAGTAATAGCATCTTTGCCGCCAAGAACATGGTCCTACTTGGCTAGTAATATGCATGGTATTTTTTTTACAAGTACTGAAAGCTGAAAAAAAAGTCATCTTTTTTTCAAGTACTGAAAACTGAAAAAATGGCCGCCAAGGATGACGCTGAAGATGAGGATGCTCTTTTCGTAGTTGTCTTAACGTTCCCGTCCTCGTGCACTTGCGGTTGCGCTGGTGCCAGTCCTGTACTATCATTTGATGCTTGCCTTTCTTCTTGTCTTTGTTCATCCAGAGAGAGTTGATGTCCCGTCGTTTCGTCATCACCTTGCACGTGGAGATCTTCTAGCTCGTCGAATCCTTTGAAGCCAAAATAATAATAATAATAATAATAATAATAATAGCGGCTGTTATCATTATCACACTTTTCTACTACTTTTCTACTACGACCTAAGAAAGTTGATAATCAATGGTACTTAAGAAAGTTGAAGATAATCAATGGTAACACCAGATTTTCGACGTTCCATATTCATAAATCTGGTAATACTCGATCGCGTCTTGGACCACCTGTTCACTCGGTGAGCAACCTTACGCATTGTCCTACTTATCGTCTCGTGATGATCAGCAGCACTTTCTTGTTGGTGATGACTTGTAGTCGCCTTGGACATAGACGGAGAGGTAACCACCGGAGAATCTATTTCTACATTAGATTTCGATCATTTGCAGCACATATGCTCACGGGCTGGGTGTTATCATCCTTGTTAAGTTCTTTAAGAGGATCTTCTGTGTATATGATCCTTGTTAAGTTTAAGAGGGTCTTGCTTATATATGTTTTTTTTTTGTATCCCGGGGCTACTAAATGAGCGGCCTCAGCTTTATCCGGTTCGCAAACCGACGGCAGGTGGAGTCCGGTTACCTCCTTATAATACAGCGCACTAATTGCCTACGAACCTGCCGATTCTAAAAAGATGAACCCAAGGAGGGAGGCCCTCCCCCCTGTGCATAGAGCGGTGGTGGCACCTTGAGAAAGTGATACCCTTGAGGCAGCATATCCTTGCTCATGGTTTTACTTGTTTTCCTTAAGAGATACTTCTCGGGATAGGGGAAAGTCAGATCTTTCATCTTGATAAGCTCCACCAGTCTCTGATTCAAGACCTTCTACGTCTGATGAGTGGACTTTTTCGGAAGCAGCTTCAGCGGTAGAAGAAGAGCTCCCTTGTAGTTGCTCTTCTTTTTTCTTATTTAGTGCGTGTAGTTGCGTCAACGTTTCTTTGTCGGGGACGATGACGAAGTCGCGTCCGTGTCTTGCAGTAGACTCGTCCTCCTGGTCCTTTTGATCTATAATCATGAATGCTTTTGAAAATAGCAAGTTTGCCAAATATCCTACCAGGCTCTCAAACTGCAGAAAAAGAAACAAGACTTAGAAGATCTTCGTCCCCTTGTTTATTCATTTTTTTCGAAGCACATCTTACTTTGGGCTCTCTTCCTCCGGAAAACGTTTCAGAGATGCTTCTCAAGATGAATTTGGGGAAGCCTTAAAAGACAGTGAGAAGGACAGCATCCACAGCAATCGCGATAAAATGGTACTGGAACCGGATACACTGACCGACACTGAGAAGTAAGCCGCTGAAGAGCCAAAGAAACACCCAAGGCACGGCAATGCACACGATCACGTTTGATAACACGCTCAGCTCTGTCAAATAGACTGCGACGTCGCCAACGATGTCAGCGAAGCACGCTGAGTACTCTGTCAACATATCGCGGACGCCCTTCGGTATCAGCAAAAGGGGCCCCCAAGCAGCTGCGCCTCTGTTCTGTTCTTCTCCCCAATAATTTATTTCATCCGCTCCTCCGACAGATAAGATAAAACCAGCTTCTTGGTCTTCGAAAGTTCTGCTTGTAGTCGATCCTTCGGCAGACGTGAAGTTTCCCGATGCTATGATTAAAGGTGGAGAGAGTTCTTGTCTTTCCCCATCAATCTCCCCTTGAAATCATCGACAAGGGGGAACCCACTGCTCGATATAGTTTACATGGTCATGGCCACGGGATAGTGATATTAAACTGCCCTTAATATGAGTTCAGCACATTTTTGCATTGCGATTGCAGCCCGTGAAGGGTCCTCCGCAACATGCTCCAGAACTCCGCAAGTGACACGCATCTTCTTGTTGTAAAGAACTAGGTCTAGGCGTACAACAACAAGTCTGCTGTAGAAAATCGAATCACCAAGACAAGTGGGACGATTCCATGCAATAGACTCAAACACATAGAAATATCTCAAATTATTGCGATTGAATTCTACGTCTTCTACAGGGAAAACCCTTTTTTTCATCAAGGGGGGTTTCACCTTCAATTTCAGAGGGAGAGGAGGAAGGGGAACGCGCTTAGACAATAAGAGAAACCGACTCACAGAACACTCCAACAGAAACGCTGAGCAGTTATATCTTGAGGAGGTGGATGAAATTCCGAAGTAGAACAATAATTTTTTGCAACCTACCCTTCAAGAGAAGGAGGCTGCTAATACTACTACTACTGATTCAGGATCTTCTCATCTTCGCTTTCACGCGTATTTTGTACTTATTAGAAACCTGACAAGTCAGATTCTTCACATCTCAAGATCGAAACTGCAGATAGAATCAAAAGCGCCTCTGCTTGTGCGTGAAATTCGAGGAAACATACTCCTTCTCCTACGTGGGTGTTGTCAAGACGAATTTTCAATCCTGATCAATGACGATGGCCTTGGTATTTCCTACAAACAGTTCTTCAGGTTCGTCGCTCAAAATAAAACAGAAAAATCAACATGAAACTCACATCAGACAACCACTAGCTACTACGGTCACACCAAGTCGAATCTAGTGTAGTGATCTACTCATGATCTATTAATTTCGTACTAGTACTCACATATCAAAAACTAGATGAAAGGAACGTCATCTGTAACATATTGTAATTTAGTTTTTTATCTACTGATCTACATCTACTCTGGTGCTTAGTTACTTTCTCCGGTGCTCACACATCAAAAAACTCAAAGAACGTGGTCTTTCACATCTTCCTGATTTAGGATTTACTCTGATAACTTTTCGCTAGTACTGTTCACACATCATTAAACACTCAAAGCACGTCTCTACGTCTACCAGTACCAAAATCACGACTTACTTAGCACACTACAATTAGAATTACCTGCTGAAAAACTCAAAGAACGTCTATACGTCTACAACCAACATCACGACTTAGCACATAATTTCTTGCTGAAAATACAACTAGTTGAAAGAACATGCGAAAATACTAGTTGAAAGAACATGCCCACCAAGCAACATCATGACTTTGTCAAAGTTGACTTACCACTGAAACTGATATACTCTGATATCTTTTTGCTACTCATCATAACACATACCGGTGGAGCACGCCTATCTAGGAAACAAAAGTACACAAAAGAATATTGAAATCCATTTGATTAAACTAAAAATTGTAATTAAAGGAAGAAAGTCATCATCAAGCACCATCAAGGAAGAAAGGCAACAATCTAGACAAAGGACCATCTAACTAATTGTTGGAAGGGCTACACGCTAGAGGTAAAAGCGAGCCGGTTGCTTTATTTAGTGCTTTGAGCGCCGCTGGACCTATACCTAAACCGCGACCCTATAAAAAGGGAAGAAGCCAATCAAGATTTGCAGCACGCCTCTAATTAATCGAAGACAGGCATCAATTATTCACCATCAAGCAGCTTTTCACCCAACTAGTTAGAAAACAGTAGCTCTTCCGCTGAAACGAGCTCCGCATCTCCTTTCGCTCCAGCATTCAGAGACGCCACCCGTCGCAACATTAACCGGCCCCCGCGCTCGTCAAATGACGCTGACCGTGTTAGACGAATCCATCTCAGATTGAATTCTTGTGTAAGTTTGTTTTCAGGGAAAAAAGTAGATGTAATTGAATGAAAACTAAATTCACGATTTGCTATTCGCATTCCACCAGCAGGTCCGCAACGTTGATTAATCCGAACCACTACTCCTATCATCTTCATGAGGAGGTAACTTGAACTTCTGGTAAGTATAACAGTTTGATTGGTCTACCTCTACTAATATTTAGGGTAACTAAGAGTAAGACAACTGATAAATGAATGGTCTACTACTTTTTAGGGGAATTTTTAACACGGCATGTCATTTGCTTCCTATCTTACTTATCAAATCAACTTAAGGGTAACAAACTAAGACTGAGCAGTTTACCACCTTTTCTCAAGATTACTCAAAGGAATGCCTTAAATAAATGCTGCTATTGTAGAGGTATTGGCCTCTGCCGATGCGCACTATGGGTAGCTGGCCTCCATTCCGACTATTTACCATCGCCCCAAGTGAGGAGTCGACCATATCCATCTTATCTGGCAAATACCTGTTGAGGGGTTGAGATGTTGAGGTCATGTGTGTTCGCCATCCACCTTCTGGTAAGGTAAATTGTTGTGTCTGTGTGGTGCCGGTACCTACATATAAAAATCAAAGAGGTGATGATAAGATCTGCTAAGGGTACATACTGGTAGACAAAGGAAAGAAGGTCTGGATCTTCGAGATCTTCAAGTATCACATTTATAGTAGTACCGTCCTTCTAAGTCTGTCGAATGAGTAAGGGCCAAGTCGGTGAGCTTTTTCAGAAGGGTGTCCTTGAAGGTAGCTTGGCGATGTCTTAAAGAGATGTGGAACAAGAGGTGTTATCATATCAATTCCCCTTCGAGGTAGTTGGTAAACAACTACCTCTAGCTCAAGCTCTAGTTGTACCTCTATCCTTAGAATCTGCAGTGTTTTTCACTCGGTAGAATCAAATGTTAGTACTTTAACTACTTTATAACCGCAGTACGTTTCACTTTCACTCATCTATCACTATCTCTAACCTGATGAGCAGCTACAACTTAGTCTAACCTCATGACTTCATCTGCAGTGCATTTATTCAGAAAAAGTTATTCGAAAAACTGAAATAAGCGAGTAACAGACGAGAATAACCGAGATACTGATCAGAAGGAAGAGTCGCCGTGATGTTAAGCTACCTCCCTTATTTCATTCAGTAACTCGGATATTTTGAGTTTTCGAGTACTCTATCTGAAAGCTTAACTGCAGTGTGTTCCGCTCGGAATCAAAGCTAGCACTGAGCTCCTTCAGGCGCTCCGCAAGTCTATTCAGCAACGTTTGCTGTTTCGCGCACACTCCTTCTTTCTCCCTTAGCATCTGATACACACCTTCGTCCATATCTCCGGTTCCACCCAAACGAGAATGAAGGGTATGTTGTGAGTCTATAGTATGCAAGAATTTCATGTACAACTGCAAGAAGTACTAGAACTTACTCATCTAGACTTACATCATGTACAACTACAAGAAGTACTAGAAGTGAACCTAATCCTGCTAGTCTGAAGTAGCCATACCACGCACTATTTTCCAATACAGTAATTCGGTCTTGCATTTCCCGTTTTTCATTTTCGAGAAGATCGCCACGTGCACGAGCAGACACAAGCTCTTCTTGCAGTTGCCTCGTCTCTTTTCGCAAAGTACCTAACTCACGGGGAATTAGAAGAGGACAAGGCAATTTAACTCACGGGACAGAGTTAGGCTGGGACTGGGAGTAAGTAAGTGCATATATGAGTGAATGTCTGTCAAGCAAGAAAAGCAGTGGCCAATGGGCTCTTATTTGTCTTCAAGAAACATTTGCATGTGCTACAAAAGAAAAGCAACAAGAACTATCCAGTTGAGGGATCAAGGAACTTTTTTTCTTCTTGTAGTGCGAGCGAGTTCCGATAAAAAATTAGTGTCATATAAGCTAGAGGTAGACCTACAACTACTACTTTAAACATGACGTGAAAAAGATCATAATTTCATGCTTGGGATGATGTCCGCTTGAGTTCTTTGCGTCTCTTTCCCGTAGCAAATCCGTAGCTCATCAAAGCTTCGGGTGAGCTGTCTCATTAGAGCTGGTACCTGCAAGCTCACAGCAGCATTTTCCTCGATGTCATGGGAGCTAGACACTTCGTGCTCGCATCGCTGACAGCAGCTTTCTCTATTCCTTGACATCACGTCAACCTACCTCGTGACGAGTTGGTGTGACTGTCCGGATCCAGAATTGAGGTGCTTCAATATGTAAGTACCTGAGGTCTGTTTCTTTCAAAGAGAAAAAAAAACAACTACTAACTAGCCTTAATGTGAGTTCAGCGCGCAATTCTATCAGGGCTGCAGACTTGGACTCCGAGTCCTCTGCGCGAGCAGACAGATCTGCGATATCATTCTGTAATCTGAGGAGGTCTCCTTCTGCATGTTTTCGAGCCAGCAGTGCCGATGACGCCTGCTCTTGTCGTTGCGTTAGATCTAGAAACAAAGCTGACTGCGCAGCCTGACTCTTATCCAGCTCTTCTCGCAACCTCGCTTGTTCCCGCCGTTCGGCTTGAAGTGCTGACCGCGCCCTCTCACCTTTCATTAGAGATGATAACCCATCCGACCAACCCGGCAGGTTATTGAATGGCGCAGGCTTTTGATCACATGAGTTTGATTCTAAGGAACCTAAGCGATTTGTCATATTCCCGAGATTGACGTCAAACAGCCCGGTATGATGAATTTTATTAAGTATAAGGTTAAAAGCTAGTGCGGGTTGGTGTTTAATCAAGAAAGAAATACTTTGCCAAGTATGACAATCGAAAGCTACCAGAACCCATGCTAAGAGAGGCAGGGAAGAGCTACCACGAAGTGCTAAGATCAGCAACAACGAGCTGCCAGAATTACATGATAACCCATCCGACCAACCCGGCAGGTTATACTCCTCGCTTTAGGATAGGATAGGATCGGACTCGCGTTAGTACAACACTTGTGTTCGTGATCCATAGCTGTAGTGAGAATTCGGCCTCTAGTTGATCTCTTCGCGTATTTGCTGCAAGTAGCTCCTTCCGCAGCGACGTCGTATTATGAACTCATCGATCAAAATACACTTCACTTCTCAAGTCGAACAAGAACTTCAGAAGTTCAACTTCTACGAAGAGGTAGTGAAGAGGTAGTAATCTACTTAGACTTTTTCTTCAACTTTCTGTAGCTACCGACGTTTTTAGGAGTTACATGTTGTCTTGTTCATTATATACTAGTGGCTCAAAAGTAGCACTTCAAGTTCAACAATGCAGGTACAACTACTACCTGTGGGTATGTTGAAAAGCTGCTAAAGTTCCATATCATTGCAAACCAGAGTTTACATCTGTTTGTCCCATACATGTCATCGCTGATCATTAGAGCTGCCGTGCCGAACTTCATTTTTACATCACTACAACTTGTTATTGTTACTACAACTACTAGAAATAGAATGGGAGCTTGTTGTAAACTAAAGCACTTTACTCTGTGGTCCTCACCAGAAATTTTCTAGAACGACGGTATCAAATTTTCCCTGCCCTTCGAATCGTAGTTGTTCGTACTATGATCTATTCTTCCTTCCCTCTCATCATCTCATCGTACTATGATCTACCATAAGTTTTCTAGACGGTAATTTTTCTGCCGTTCCGCGTCGTTGCCGTGTGATGTGAGCTGTAGAGACTCCAAACTAAATTTCGTAGACTCAAGCTGCATCTCCCGTTCGTCTAGGCGTAGTTGCAGTGCAACTTTCTCTTCTCCTAGCGTGGAGACCTGTGTTTTGACGTTGTGTCTGTATAGGATAGGATAGGATAGAAGTCGGCCCACATACAAGGAGTTGCGCGCTCACGAATGGCATCTTTCATCTTTATCTTCAGCAAGAAGTGAGCAGAGTGTAGAACAAAATAATATCTCCTCCACGATGTTCATACAGTCCTTCAAGTTCATCTAAAAAATTTCGAACAAGAATAAAGTACCTCCTTCTTGAGACCAGCTAGCGCGGTTTCGAAGGCCTGGGTGGCTAGGTTGTACTTATCATGTAACTCCTGTCGTGCTACATTGTGCTCCTGGTCATGCCCTGAACATTAGCGAAAACTAACATCTATAGTACGAGGCTTGTTTGTAGTGTAATGTAGTTGATCTCCTGTACCAATTTTACTGAATATGTTGAAAAGAAGGTGTAAGCATATTGTTGGTGGACTAGTAGACGTAGTACTTAGATGTAATATAGCTAGTAGTTGATATACGTAATAGAGGAGGTGATCACGAGGCGAATCATCTAATAATTGATGTGACTACAATCGACTTTTTTTTTACATCTTGAGAAAAAGTGAGTTTTTCTTTTTTCTTGTAAATAGAGAAATTTATTTATTAGGGAGTTTCTCTTCAGATGTAGAACCACGACAGCACATGAAGAACCATATTAATATCAATATTTGATCCTGAGGCTGTAGCATAATTTTAACTCTGCAAGTGTAAGTAATAGTTGACATCTGAGTATCAGAACCACTACCATGCATAATTGTAACTCTGCAGATGATTTGTGACGTGGTCGAAGCTTCGAAGCTTTGTTTCGAGAAGCAGAAGCTCCGCCTTCTGCTTGCCGACTGTTTTTACGAGTTCTTCTTGTTGCTCTCTTCCCTCATAGATCGTGCGCGTGGCTTCCTGCAGTTGCTTCAGCAAGTTCTGGTTTTCCGCCAGTAGTGTATCTTAGATTCCATTATACTTACAAAGGAAGCCTTTATGTGAAAGTGAATGGACTAGACGGTGAGTAATCATGAGGCTACTCTATTGCTATTCCTGCAGCGAGAACATAAATTATCTAAAAACGCACACGCTAGAGGGAGAAGCTTTTCTCGAAAGTAGGCATCTTTCACGTATTTTCCTTCCCTTAACAGAGAAACAAAAGGAAGACAAAGTAGAAGCAAGATTTGGATGCTTCGTACCATGATTTACTGTGTAAGCCTTAAGTATCGTAGTCTCTCCGAAGTGTGGTGATGGAAGCACTTGTTTTCTCCAGGACGCTCGCGTGTTTTACGGCTCCCTGCCTTCGCAGCTCTTTTTGCTCCTCAAGGACTTCGTCCTTGCCTTTGTGTTCTCTGTCGGCTTCCTCTAGTTTCGACACCTTGGCTTCTAGCGCTTGAATGATCTTCCCATCTTAACGCTCTCTGTAATTCACCTCCCAGCTGCATCCTTGAAAAGTATGCCAGAGTATCGCACTGGGATGCTCCCCCATACGTAGTTTCAGGGACGCTCTCAATAAGATGAATTAGCTAGCACAGCCTTAACTATAAGGTTCGCAGCGTTGCCACGTCAATTCTTCTATCGACGGATCCGTCAATATCGAACCGCCTTGCACATGATCTATTGCACCGCCTCTCGTCGCACCTTGCACGACGTGGTCTTCTACTCTTTTGTCAGCACTTGTTAAAGGTAGGGTAAGGTACAATCATTTTCACATCCAAGTCCCTGGTTTATGAGTGGCTTCCTTGCCCTATAAGCAAGGTAGTCAATCAAAATTTGTCATCATTGACAATCATTTTAACACGCATATCCGTGATTGAGAAGTGTCTGCCTCGCCTGGTTGATGAGTGACTTGCCCACGTAATGACTGATAGTGCCTAACAACTGATAACCAACCATAATACACCTTGCTGAGGGACTTGCAGCTGTGCCGAGACTTGGTAACAAGGATGAAGGGGATGCAGTTCGACTGCGACGTGTTCACCTAAAGAGCTACGTAACATCAACTATCAAGGTTATTGTATTCTTTCATGTGTATGGTCCGTGTCATCATCCTTCTAGACTATGTCTTCTAAGAAGCCATTAACATCATATCACGTGTAAGCACTTAGCAAGATTGAAAAAGGAAAGAAAAGAACTAGCACGACTAGCGAAGTAGCTTGCACTCGTTCATAGTATTTGATGCACATCGTCTAGGTCTAATGGAGCTATGTAGCTTGCATTCATTCATAGTGTTTGTTGCACTTCGTCTAGGTCTAATGGCGTCTACCAACTTGGTAAACTTGAATGAGACAAGACCCAGAGCCTACAATATGCTTAAGTAGAAGAGCAATAGACCACGACGAGTCTATCTCTTTTCTAAATTCTCTTGTGAACCATACACGTCGTCCACCTGATCCTTGCTGTTTTCACGCTCGTCTGGCTGCGGCGTGATCGTAGTAGCGCTCTCATGGTCCACGACCACATCGAATGAAATGACGCACAAGAATCATCCCATATCTTATCCATCTCCTCGCAGCTCATCAATTATATTCTATGGGTATTTCTATCTTCAATTGACTTCTAGTAGTCGTTGAAGCCGGGACGTGCACGTCTTACTTCTGTGTCCTACATCATATTCTGTCCTCCCATATCTTATTCTGTCCTCCTGAGTAGTCGTTGAAGCCACCTGCGTTCTGTCCTCCTGAGTAGTCGTTGAAACCACCTGCATAGGTCAATTCTTGAGTTCGCTTCCGAAACACCGACTCCAGCTTTGCTCTCAGACTGCTAAGCCCTTAAAGGAGAAGAAGAGCTATGCAGCTGTACCTTCGAAGAACTAGTAGAGCTAGAGAAAGAGAGTCTCCTTATAATATCTTGGGTGCAGTGCCAGTAGATGCACCTTCGAACTAGCAGTACGCAGCGTAGACAGCCTCCTTGTTATATCTTGAGTGCAAATGTACTTTCGAACTTGTAGAAGAAGCATCATCACACTTTTTTTTTTTTTAGTGCCGAGCCTCCTTAAATCTCGTCTGCTATAATGAAGACAAAAACTTGCACATAACTTTTTTTTACTTTCATAAGTGTGAAGCGTGATATTTGCAAGTTACTTTCGTCTACTTACTTTCATAAGCGTGCTGCGTGATATTTGCAAGTTAGTTACTTTCATAATTATGATGGGTGACATCCTCTGCGTTGAAGTACTGAATGACCACATGCAGCTCCACAGGCGTATCGGACTGCGATAGGGAGCCAGGCTTAGCCGAAAGTCTCCTTAGATGCTGAAAGTTGATCCCTGTTCCTACGCTAGCCTGTTCATCAAAAAGTTCTCTTATTTAAGGGCTTCATCAATCCCCTGTGCTAGCGCAGAGGCCTGTGATAGCTCACTATGTGTAGCCTGCATCTTCTAGTTAAAAATCTTCACCAAGTTCTTGCTCAAGGTCAATTCGATTTTCTTGTAGTGGTCTCATCTTCGATGCCCAATGAACTTGTTCACCAAAGAGTAGTTCTTTTCTTTAAGGTCTTCATCAATTTTAGCGGCATATTCATAGGTAATTGAACGTTCAAAGCGCTCACCTCAACGTTTTTCTAGATACTTACTTAGTACGAGAACCATTCATCATCGCCACCAGATCCAGAGGTCTCTATTAAGCTAACTATTTAGAACAAGTTTATTCGTACCGCGAAAAGGTTGAACCAGAACTTCTATTTAGAACATTTATTACTTAGATGAACAAGAAGTTACAGTTAGGCTCTAGTACTCCGATGGTACGGTATAACAATTTCATGTTAAACATTCATCGTCGTAACCAAAGGTCTCTGAGCTGGCCATGGACGAGATCCAAATCCGGAATGGACACGGCTGCCGCATATGCGCCAAAAGAGTAGCGGAGAACGCCGCCTGCGTCTGGAGCCAACACCTTAATCGCTTGCGAAAAAATGAAGCCTGCCATGCATACTAATTACGAGAGACCTTTAAGGACATTAAGTTATCATTGTAGAAGTCGTGCAAAAAAGTATTATAGGGAAAAGCATTAAGTTGTCATGGAAACAACAACAAGATGAAGACCCCATGACATAAAGGGCACGCGCACCGACATGCCGTAGTCGCAGCAGGTAACCATCACGGTGATTAGAAGAGCTGAGGCGTGAGGGTGCCCACAAAGAAGCGACGAAAAGAACAATGGTCTCGAGTAAAAAAGGTATCGTTTCTGACTTTGTAAATAATACAGTGACTATAGTTGCTGAAAAAATATTAAAATTCCTGTCCATCGTTCAGGTTCACACTAAAGCAGATACCCTGGATGAAAAAAGCGCTTTCAAGAACTTCTTCGTAAAGTTGGATCAGTGTCGCCAAGACCACGAGCGGCAAGCACTGCCGTCAGAACGTACGGCGTTTGCTCCCCTTCCATCCTGTTCGTCCTAACTGATCCGTCCTGTCTGGTCCTTGTTCAACAAGTAAGAATATAGAATAAGTCAGGTCATCATAATCGTCGTTAGTACCTTTCTTATGGTATGCAATCAGTCACTCGCTTTTCTCCGTCGGATCATCTTCATCATCATCATCATCACCATCATACGAGTAACGTCGTTAATATCGTATTCTATGTGCTGAAGTCGTAAGCAGCTTTAGGATCACTGAGAAGATCACTGGTTCTGCCGGTTTCTCCTCTGATCCCTGACATCCGTCTCTCAACAAGAACAGATTCACGCAACAATCAAGAACCGAGATTTCATCTTCTTCTTACAAGCAACAGACCAAGGCAAACAACAGGGATGAAGATGAAGCTCTTTGATTCTCACAATTTTTACTCGCATTATCATCTACTTCTTTTCTGATAAAAACTGTTCTGCTATCATTATCACAGCAAGCATAATTCACCTTGCATCCGTGTCTCGAACTCGAGAGGAATGAATAAGAGGAAAACCAGCAGAGCACAAAATTACAGTGTCACTCTGGCAGTGGTGACGGAAAATCGCTTCTGTGTTTATCGGTTTCTGATTTCAACATGAAACATGGCTCCGTTGTTGAGTTTGTTGGTCCTCTAGAGGATTTGTCTTCGTGCGAGTACGCTTGTTGACATGAGAGTAGTACGGTCTGTCCAAGCGCAGGGTCTCGAGCTACTTAAGCCTACTCACCCACTGAGCCGGGCTGACTGAACTCGCCGGCCAGGGCCGAGCGTGGATGCCTAGGGCCACAAAAGCGGGCTGTCCAGGGCTGGGCCAGCTAGCTGGGTACGATGGGGCCAGTTCGCTGGCCAGGGCTAAGCGAGCAGGGCAGGGCTAAGGCCGCTGGCTGGGGCTAGGCTGGCCGCTGCCTCTGGCTGGACAGCTAGCTGGACGCACTAAGCTGCGTGGCTACCGTCTGATGGATTTGGACAATTTGCCAAGATCACGGACACCCACCCTCAGCAACAAGGCGACTTTCCCCATTCACATCTGTCATATATGTACAACTACTCTTGCTGTATGTGATACATACTTGTCATAGTTTTTTTTTGAATGACCTGAAAAAAGACTCAGTTTGCATCTTGGATGGCTCAAGTTTGGCTGCTCCTTCATTCGGTCAAATAGCGACGCAGTGTCGAGCTCTACTTGATATTTCCTACTGTTTTCGTGTGATAGGCAAGATAAGGAACAATAACAAGCGGGACAACGTGCGTCCGCGTCATGCGATGTCGGTTTGCATAATGCGCAACACTGTATGCATAGGGCAAGGTTAGTTTAGGTGTGGGTCCACTAGACAAACCAGCAGACTTCAGTGGCTACTGAAGAGCCAAAACGAAAGAAAATAGGGGGCTACGACCTACGGCTGGCATTAGTACCACAACGAAATTAACAAGAATAAGAAGAAGAGCTCCCCCTGCGTGCTACGTGGTCTTCGTTTTGCTGAGACATTTTATTGAACAACGACATTATCATTTGTAGAAAAAGAAAGATGACTACCACTAAATTCAATACTTCACGATTACCGATCTCCAAATCCCACGAACGACAAGAAACTTCTTCAGAAGTGAATATTTTTTAACGAGTACTACCAAGAAAAGGAGAAATCCTATCACAATATCATGCTAAACGGAAATAAATTTGAAATGAAAATAAATAACAATAATTATTACGAAATACGACCATATTAGCTGTTATATCTTGCCTACATATTGTGAAGAAAGATGGACCACGCAAGTTATCTGCTGAGTAAAATCAAGCGAAAATATTTACAGTCAGAAGTATTGGCACCTCGTCCAGCAGCGTTCTCATATCTCCACATACGTGCATGAGCCTGGTCTATGTGACTGCTCTACAACTTGTATGATTCCCTTTCCACCACGAATTACCAAAACAATTCATTATTTGCTACAACTCCTAGAATTAGAAAACATCGCTGTTAGTGCTAGATTGGCGCCCTAGTGGTCGTGGTATTCTACGCATGCCCTCCTCAAAAAAGGATTGCCATTGTCATTGTTAGTGCTAGATTGAGATCTGATCCTCAGCAAAGAAGAAAGACGTTTGCTCGTAGTGCTATTATGAAAACGAATTGACAACTCATTTCCCCATAGCTACTCTTCTTGAGTTTGAAGGCTGTCTCTGAGACAGACAACATAATAACAAGCAGGGCCACTGAAGATCATTCTTGCGTTTATGATGTGGATGATGAAGATCAAGTTGAACGATCATTCTTGCGTCTATGATGCCGATGTTAGTGCGTTGCATCAGGAATCCTGCATCGTCACCAGGACCAGGCACATCTCAACGTAGAAACAAGGTGAGTCGAGCTCGAAGTGTTCTAGTCCTTCCACAAGCAACAACAATTACTGTCGTATCTATTAGGATCAATATCTTGATAAAAAAAAGACCCCCTAGCTACTGAGCAAGTTGTGCTTGTGCCCGTCTGCCTGCTGTGCCTGTATATGTATTTGCGTCTTCTACTGATAACTCAGCTTCGTATCTACTTCGCAAGCTCCCGAAAAAATGCTAGCTCGGTTTACGAGCTTCGGTGCCCTGGTAAACGTGTACGAGTTAGCGAGTCAACCTTGATGTGGTGAGAAGTTGGGAGATGAACAACATGCATTTTGTGAGAGTGACAAGAGGATGATCATGTTCATACTGTGAAAATGGGAACGAAGGAACGCGCATGTAAAAAATGTTTGAATTTGATGGTGCACTAGAGAAAGTATATTAAGCAGCCGACAATGAGTATGAGCACTACACTGAGACGATCAATACATAGATCATCTCGATGATGTAGTCTTTCGACCATGGATGTAGACAAGCCATCCATTAAGATTAACAGTATAACTTCCAGGTTACCCTTAATAGGAGCCCAAATCTGAGCCCTGAAGCTGAATCTTCTGGTTCTACTGAAGATGTTTCAGTTTCATAGTACTCATCTATCATTATATCAAAATACCTCGAGAGCAACGCAGAGTAGCATCAACCTCTTGTTCTCCATCTCCTCTCCAACACCAACAGCAATGCTTCTTCTTGGAAGATAAACATTTCCCCGATCCCACATATAGATATACAGCCACAGGGTAAGCACTTCGATATTCCCCGTGCATGCTTCATTCGCTTTCCCTTCTTGCCTGCTCCTCAAAATAATTGTTCCAAAAATACACATAAAATAACTCACGACATATTTTCACGTCCTCATATCCATCTTCATACTGAACGTATTAAAGATCGCCGGCGCACATCATGGTCCTACCACGTCCGCCATTCCATCTGAAAGGCACCGCCATGGCCACCGTTCCATCTGAATATACCAATATCGATTCATCCGGCCAGACGCCACGACGCCACCCCTCCAGTATATCCCCGACACCCACGGCCTCCTCGTCCATTCCGCCTAATCACTGTATATCTACGAGTCGCAATATCAGGCAATATCTATGTCAGTCCTCCCGCGAGCCGCCACAATTATCACCCCAGCAGACCAACTTCCTCCAGCCGCTACGATCACCATAATACGCGTATACTCCTGTCCCCAGCCACCACAATCACCCCAATACGCCCCCCCCACCCACGTCCTACCCTTCCTCCTCACCCTCCCCTTCCTCCTCACCCTCCCCTTCCTCCTCACCCTCCCCTTCCTCCTCACCCTCCCCTTCCTCCTCACCCTCCCCTTCCTCCTCCCCCTCCACGTCCTCCTCCCCCTCCACTTCCTGAAGTTTCTTTCTACTTGACGGTGACTACCGCCGACATGCGTCGATAGAAGCGCACGCCTGCCAATTTGGTTAGAGAGAATTTTCATTAGCTTGGGCAACTGCTAAATAAGTAGTATTGGTACGAGTAGCTGACTGATGCAAGGTAGAAGCATTCCCCAAAAACTAATTATAATTCAGCCTGTTTTTTTCCTCCTCACGATTTTCAAAGGGTGAAATAGAGGCAAGCCCGCACGGAATAACCTACAGGGTTCAGCTGATACAAAGATGAAAGCGAAGCATTGACATCATCGCTCTACACAGCTTCTCCTTCTCGGTAAAAAGCTAGAAGTAGAAGCTCAACTTCAAGATCAAACCTTTCTTTGCTTCTTTAGAAGTACTACAAAAAAGTGGCCGTAATGTCGGACATGCGGGGTCCATCGAGACGGGACCTTGGCGGAGCGTGCACGCGCCCTCTTGTCCAGCTAGGTTTTCGTTGGTGTCGGAAACTGCCTCCTTCTCGTACATGAAGCCACCGCAACCTTCGGCGCCTAATAATCAACATTATTGACGTGTAAGTGACGAGAATCATGCAAGTAGCATTTGTTCCAAGTCAAAAATTATCTCATTGTACTATGTGATTGTGATAGAGAGAGACTCTCGATGAGAAGCTGAAGACCAGACATAGACAACTTATAGGTGATATTAGCTTCACATCATTTATTTACGATAGGACAGGATTTCCACATATCGCGCACGGACACGATAGTGATTTTGAAGATTGATAGGTCTACTAAATAATCATCATACACATACGATCTTTGAAACTAGGCGAGTACGATCTTCACTACAAGTTTTGCTGTCGCACTTGACTCCATTATTAGTCCATCTACCTAGTAGACATCATCTAATCGCCTTAATATGTACTAGGTGACAACTTTTACTAGTAGACTGGCTTCTCTGATCAAGGTCCAGTGAAGGCACGACATGAATGTGCGTAATTTTCGTCCATCAACATCATGTGAAGGTAACTAATCCTCCCAACCCTGCGGACCCGTGTCCTTCATCCTTGTTCTACCCGTACTCGTCTTATTTGACATCGTAATCGCTAGTACGAGAGGTACACGTACAGGTAGCTCATTAATACTAAAGGCGGTGGCTCCTTTGTCCACTAGCTTATCCGTAAAATTTTGTTAGCTATTGAACAAGCAAATATAGGGTTACTTAGTACCTGTGACAACGTACTCGGAGCACTTTTTCGCGCACTTCGTGAGGTGCTCGACCTCCGTGTCCCCCGCATTGTACAGATAGACACGATTAAGCGTTGCATTACCTCCCGGCTGATGTTAGCGCTTACCCCCACAAAAAGACATCATCAAACCTAAAACGTAAGTTCTTATGATAACGATGAGCGTACAAGAAATAAGTGTGGATTACAGCATCGCAATCAACATACTCAGATACCCCGGCTACCACTTGAAGAGCGTTTCATTTTGAAACTCTAAGCCAGCCTATCCCGGCGGAGCATCGCGAAGCTTCTTCCCCATTCGGGAGTAAAGCACTTGTTTTCCGTCTCCAAAGAAACAAATACTACTTGAGGTCGCCCATTTTGGGGCAAAAGCCGATCACGTGCAGTCTCAGTAGAGCCTTAATGGTATGTGGCATCGTCACCTTTCCCGCAATTCTGTCCACTGTACTCGACGAAATGGGTTGTGATCGCATCTGACAGAAGTGTCACGATTGGAGATGGAGTTGGAGTACCAAAAGAGAAAGTAGACTATATGCACGATGCACAAGTTGTAGACAGACTCACACTCATTTGAGCGACACACTCTTGAGCTAAATAACACGAGTCAACTGTTTCGCTTGGAGTAGACTCGGCGACGATCGAGTAGACACAGTGGCAGACGATCGAGCACATACAGTGCCAGACGATCGAGCACATACAGTGCCAGACGATTGAGCAGACACGGTGGCAGACGATCGAGTAGACACAGTGGCAGGCGATCGAGTAGAAACGGTGGCAGACGATGGAGTAGACACAGTGGCAGACGATCGAGTAGACACAGTGCCGAGAACATGCGGAAATGGCCCCTATCTCCGACGCTCGCTGGTATACCATTATCATACAAAGCCAGGATAGAAGTCGAGCAGCTTTCTAGATAGCAAGAAGAGTGAGCCTGGGGAACATGGTGGGGCCCTCTTGTGCGTCGCGTAGGTAGCCACGGCCAATGCAACACAAGGTCAAGGCGCCCGAGATCACACACGACAGGGACAAACACGAACAGCAGGAGCGTTCCCGGCGTTGACCTTCACCGGCAAGCGAAGTGATATGATCATATTCATACTGCCTGGCTGCTCATCTATTAATTCTTGACCTTCTGAAGAATTTCACTCAGTTCCCTACTCGAGTGGTTTCGATCTTACCGATAGATTTAGAAGGGGCGAACAGTACCAAGCAGGCAGAATAAGTTTCGGGTTAGGTTTTGGTTTTTCGTCAAAGCATAAAACACCTGATGAGAATTGAAGTATAGATTTGGTTTTTGTTGTCAATGTCATACCGTGCATTTCTAGTATAGATGACGTATCTCGCTAAGTATGCTTATACTTACCTAATTACGCTCCACCTTTATCCTCTTATTGGAACACGCGCGACAGACTAGCGACGACCTCGACAGACCTAAGCAGTTACCTCGTAGCACTTTCCTCGTTCAGTTTTCTAGCTCTATAGCTCTCAACAGATGGGAGGAGTCTCAACAGAGTTCAACACTCCCCCCACTAAAAAATTATTGGAAATAAGGTGATCAGGCTTATTTCTAATAATCAATCATATAACTACTCTAGATGTTGAGGATTGAGCGTTTTTAGCCTAGTGCTAGTTATATGTAGAGGTCTGTCGTGTCGCGGTGTTTATAGTCTAAGGAGCTGCAAGTTAGCGAGATTGTGCTATGGAACTAGAGCAAACCGGAGACATAGACAAGTATACAACAATAGTCATCGCAGTAGGAGTCTTATTGTTTTGACCTTTTTCAAGTTCTACTTTCGTCTACGTTCTTTTACTTTTATAGTCTAGATCTAACTCCTCTGGAGTGCCGGCTACCTACCTAATAGAGTACACTACAAGATAGGACCTCCATCTAAAAAGATCTGACTTGAGCTCAGCCTAAGTTCTTACGTTTACTTACTGTCTTTTAGCTAGCTTAGGTGAAAGACCACTCGCCATGGCCCAAGGTGTTTTAGTTGGTGCTTAGGTAGTTCTCCTCAGAGTTCTTTTTAGTCGACTCATCTCGAACTGAGTCCAAAGTAGCTTAGGCGTATCTGTAGCCATTCTCCTCGAGAGGTCTCTTCAACAAATATACGCAGATGGTCCTGGTGTGAGTTGTTCGACGTGGTGCGGCAAGTCAAGCGAACTAATCAAACAAAAACAAACACCCTCACACTACAGAAAGCAGTATGCTCCTATACTAGCTACTATATGTTTCATTATATATAATCAGCAATTTTCATTCCTTTTAGTTTTACAACTTAGCAAGTACATCGGTGAAGAAGTGAAATAATTCGCGTCAAGTATACAAGTAGGCAGAGATCAGCAGTGTCCATGGAACGAATACGACAGGTAATCATCGAGTACGTTTTAACTCGTCTTACTTATGGTTATGCATAGTGGATAAAAACTTACTCAAGTTATACCCATCAAAGTTTTCTTACTTTCTTTCCCTTTTGTGCGCGTCTTTTCTCTTTAGAACTTTTCCCTAGCAGAGGGTATATATATCTTACCTCTGAAGATGACTTTTGTGAGTACAGAGATGAGAGGCGAAGATGGTTTAGTTAGAACGTCTGAAAAGTTTAAAGTTTTCCCACAGATATGGCGAAGAACCATCTTGCCATCTTGGTAGTACGTGCGTAAACAAGACCACAAACTGTTTAGTCTAGGGTTACTATGTCGATTAGACGACCTAATGTGTGAGATGTTAGAGTTGTTGTCGTTATAGACTAATACAGGATCAGAAGGCTGGCTTAGTCCTAGTTCTATCGCGAAGCCTTGTAGGTACTTACTCAAGTTGTAGCCAAACTGAGTCGCTATAAGTTCTGCGTCTAGAACAGTTTCTATCTTTCTAGTAACGTCGCGAGATCGCCAATAGAGAGGGATAGCACACACATGGCGAGACTTAACAGGATTCACGGGCTGCACGCAGTGTAGTTGATCAACAGAAAAAGTATCCGAATCTGGCCCCATGTTAGCTAGAAAGATAACAACTCCGACACAAGGGGGCGAAGGTAAAACATGCTTACTAGAAGGTCTCGGATAACTAGCATCCGAGAAGCAAACTATCTGCCACCGTCCGCCAGGATCGGGGTTGACCATGATGCGCATGGACCTGTTATAGATGGCCCGCCGGGCCACCTTATTTAACGTTACTGCGTCTTGCCAGGTGGCACTAGTGCACTTCTTAGAGCAAGCGTGCACATCATAAGCTATCTCGGGATGCGTTCGAAAAGTGATCCAGTTGAGGCGGCCTATCAGGGATCTATAGAGAGTAAGACTATCACCCATGGGAGTACTGAGAGCAACTCCTTGAGGAATATCGATCTGCGTGATCTTCTGGGTGTAGAACTCTTGATCAATGGTATAGTAAAGTCTTCTAGTTAAACGGTCAAACTCCCTGCGCAGAATACGCCCACAAAAACAGACGCCGTCACTAGTTAAGTCCTCGGTCTCACCTATTTTAAAGCGCTTCTCAACCTGTGCCCAAACCTGTTGAAAGTACTCATCACCACCATGCAAGCTATCATCTACATGAAGACAGAGAACTCCACTAATTTTAGTCTTAGGCGGTTTAGGTAAAGGATCACGGTCAAGCGCGTCTTCAGCTTGTTCAAGGTGAGACTTTTCCTCAGACGTAGTTTTAGAGCTCGGATCTTCCGGCGAGGGAAGAACCCACAAACCACAGTCAGCGTTAATCTGACGGAAACCTACTTGCTTTAAGAAAGTAGAAAACGTAGTAAACCACCGCCGTGGGCCATCATAAAGCCCATAGACAGCCTTTCGCATCTTCAATACTTTGCCCCGTTCAACGTTCAGAAGATCATAGAGTTTAGGATCGGGCAAATATGGAAGAGCAACTAAGGGATTCTTTTCATCATCCCGGTAAGGTTCAGACTGAAGAAAGGCCGTCATAAAATCAGTGGTCTTTAGTTCCCACTGGTTTAACGCTGCTAAGGTTAAAAGAAAAACTAAGCCTTCGTTACTGACTACGTCTTGGCCCTTACGTAGAAAAGAGTCGCGAACGTCAGAAAAACCTCGCGGGACGTATCTAACCTTAATGCGCTTTATGGCACCCTCAGGAGTGAACTTAACTGCAAAGATGACCTTTGAGGTGATCAGCTTTACTCCATCAGGGCGAGTAATTACGTCAAAGACTTCGTTACTTCTAAGGGAGTCAAACTCTTTCTTAAATGCTGCGTAGAGTTCGTCAAGTAGGTCGTTCTCTTTAAACCACTCATAAGGCAGCTCAACAGTGCCTTTGGCCATAACTCCAAACGGAAGCTTAAACGCTTTAGCAGCAGTAGCCCCAGCAGTGTTTTTCTCTACTGGTGCTTTTTGTAAACTTTTACTTATGTCCTTATGGTAGAAGAAGTATATAACTATATCAGACACAGAGCACGTCTCTTGCTGTAATGCCTCTAAGGCAGGTAGGGACGACCTAAGTATGAATATATCACTTTCGTGCTCTTTATGTAACTGCCTCCAAGTCTTGACACGAGTGGACCCAGTACTCACCAAAACATATTCCAAGTCAGCCCTCCTAGAACTAAGCGGCATAAAATGTGCATCAAATGCTGCATCTCCAGGCTGCAAGAATATCTCTTCAGAATTCGCTTTCGTCAGAAGTCCACTGCAAGTGTCACGCAAGTAACCTAGCTCAACACGCTGCTCCGACTTGGAGCACGTAGCTTTTGCGACATCGAAACCAAGACCAGCGGTAAAGGCAAGCTCCGCAGCTTCTTCTTGAAATTCATCATCGTCCAACTCAAACGCGGCGAAGCCTGCTGCGTCAGCAGTGCGTTCGTAGTGTGCACGAAGTCGGCTCTGCATGTCTCGCTTTTGAGGGGTCAACGCAACGCCACACTTGACCGAAAGCCATCGGAGTTGTTTCGCCGAGAGCTGCGGCAAAGATTCCAGATTCTGCATATCTTCTGGCACAGCAGTATAGCGAGCAGGATCATCAGGAACCGTAGTAGAACGTGCGCCGCGATTTCTGGCAGAACCAATTTCGCGAACTTCTTGGTTTGGATTCAGGTCGGCCGTAGGCTCTTGCCGATTTGTAAAGACAACAGTTACCAGCACAGCTGTGGACCGACCAAGAGGTAGAGTATGCGCACTAGAGTCCGGATAATCTTCCGCCCGGATAACCTTAAGCAACCTGCGACCGGTGGTAAGAGCAAACTGCATGGAAAAACATCGGTCGCCTTGTCTTGTAAGTTGCGCAACCTGGGCCGGTAAACGAGCCTCCTTTATTCCCCTGTAGCAGTACGCTTGTCGAACGTCGACACCCTTGAAAAGGCTTTTCTTGATCGCAGTCTTCTGTCGCCGTGCTGCATCTAATAGGGACTGCGCGTTCCGTTTAACGATGTCAGCTATCTTGTCCTCAACCTCCTTGCTGGCTTGCTCCGGGGCCGGTGCCTGAGCAGGAGCGTCCTCAAGGCGGCCTTCTACTGCTGCCGCGCCTGGTTCTTGCTGTGGAGGTTGATCTTGAGATTCCTCGGCATCACGTCCTTGGCCATCACGAGGAGCTTCAGCCGGGGCGTCCTGGGCCAAGGGCACCGCGTCACTCTGCTCGGCGTCAGGCAATTCGTCAAGCTGTGCAGCAGGGTGTTCTTCCGGGGCCTCAGGCTCAGCATCATCTTCATCTTCAGCTTCGTCGTCCACAATGTCACAAGGAGGCAGCATACGTACTCGGCGCGAGTGGACTTCATGAAGAGCTCCAGCAGTGTCCTGGACGATGAGCATTCGCGACCCGCGAACACCTACAACCTCGCCGGGAAACCAGCGATCTAGTCCAGTATCGTTCTTGTCCACCGATGACGCGACGATAACTCTATCTCCCAAAGAAAATTGCGTAACGTTTCCGAGGCGGGCAGGCTCACGCAAGATCGCCTTTACTTCTTTTAGCTCAGCCTCCAAGTTTTGGAGACGAGACGCTTCAAGCCGGAGCGCCTCCCTTTGCCGGATCCACTCGGCAGGCTTCATATCAGGCGAGTGCGCCAATCCCGTGACACCGTCGAAGACGACATTGTTCCCCAAGGCTATAAACTGCGACGAGAAGCCAGAACTGCGAACGTAACCATTCTTGCACGAGCAAGCCTCCAGCAAAACATCCTCGAAGCTTAACGTATTAAAATCCGACGCACGCCGATCCAGAAGTCGCTTCAGTATTTCTTTGATGATTCTGTTCATGACCTCAATAAAACCGTTCGAAGAATGCTCATAAGGCGCAGACCGGATGTGCTTGATAGATGCACTAGCACACAAAGAGTAGACCTTGGAATTGCAGAACTCGTTGCCGTTGTCAGTCACTATTGCCTCTGGGTACGAGCCAAAGACAAGTCGCCACCTTCGTAAAGCAGACGAAACGTCATCGCCGGTACTTGTTGCACCCGGACAAGCGAAGACCATCGAGAACTTGGAAAAATAATCGCAAAGATGTAGTACAGCATGTTGTCGGCCTTCGAAGTTGATGAAGAACGTGTCCATAGCAACAAACTGACCAGCGCGCTTTGGCCTTCTGCCAAACTTGGGCTTTTCCACAACTTTTAAAAACTGCGAACAGACTTTGCATGCCTTGGTGACTTGTTCGGCGTACTCCAGAAACTTCTTGTCGAATTCAGGATCTTCTTCCGCGGCTGCGTCCACTAATGTCCTATAGCGATTAAGGAGGTCCTTAGGTTTAACGTGCCAATTGCGCTGATGTAGATTCTTCAAACCACTGAACGTCAGGACTTCCTCTGGCGCCACAGTGTTGAAGACAGTCTCCAACCAACTTACCATCTCAGTTATTTCTTCATCTTCATCTTCGTCTTCTTCTACAGGCTCTGCCTGGCGATCTCCTTCTGCAATCGAAAAAACCGAAGCCGTAAGGAAATTCACAAAGTAGAGGCCCTTGCTGTAGAAGAGGGGTATAACGTCACCCCCTAGCCTCAGCTTCTTGTCGTTGAGGTCTAAGAGTGACCCTGCTAGCACATCATTCCCAATGAGGAAAGGTATGCTAGAATCGCTACTATCTGCTTCATTGATAACAAATAGTACTTCTTGTTTTAGTACACGAATAGAAACTGCCTTCGTGCATGTAGTAGTGCTGCCGTCTGCGAACTTGTAAACTACTCCGGGAATATTTCTTCTTTCACCTACGTACTGAGGGAATACCTTTTCGAATTCTTCTAACGTCCTTTTTCCGACCATCGATCTCGAACATCCACTATCAACGATGATCCATCCAAGACGGGCTTCGTGGAGTTTGCTGACCGCGAAGCTCGTCTGTACTAAAAACTTTTCTTTTGGTGGTGCAGGATCCGGTAGTCACGCATCAGCGTGACCAGCAGCGCCTGCTCCGTGTTCTTGGTCATCATCTACTTCAACAAAGTAGCACTTGCCATTATTATCGTAGTATTTTGCGTAGTACTTCTTTCCGCCCTTCTTGTTTCCACCTTTCTTACCGCCGCCGTTGCCGCCCTTTTTGCCAGCTCCTTTGCCGCCTTTCTTGCCGGATCCTTTGCCGCTTTTCTTGCTGGTTCCTTTGCCGCCTTTCTTACCGTTCTTACCGGTGCCCTTTTTGTAACCATAGCCGACAATTTCCATGATAGCATCTCCTTGAGCGTCATAGCTTCCACCAGCGCCGGCGCCTTTCATCGTCGTAGTAGTAGCCGTGAATAGCGAGTCGATCGAATCGCAGAGGTGGTGGAACAAGTTGCGGCCAGTACCAACTTCCGAGATCTGGAAATGCGTGCGTAGAGCAACTTCATCAGCGGGGGCCCAAAACATGCCAAAGTAAAGAGGCTCACATAGTTCACGCTCGGTAAGGTTGCGACCGTCAGTGCGCACCGTCGCCACTAAGGACTTGTAACGCTTCAAAGCATCAGCATAGCTTTCGTTGGCTCGGCGCTCGAAGCGCGTCAGCGAGTTATAGTGTCGGCATCCTTCAAGCGGCTTCGATTGTTTTAACACCGTGCCGACAAGGTAACAAATGCGCTCCACAGGGGTATACTTCCGAAGCAGATCCTTCACTTGGGCATCTTGGTGATCAGCTGCGGGGTCCTTTGCCTCAACCAGAATGCGAGTGTCCAGCAAGTTCAGCTCGCGCGCAATATGCTCATGCTCCGGGCGGATGCCATATAGTACAATGTGAGCAGCTCGCTTGTCGGCGGGTACCTCGGTGGTCAACATCCATAGCTTGATGACCTGCTGCATGTAATCAGACCAGCTCTGCTCTGCGCCCCATGGCGTGATGATCTTGGGATCAATCTTCATCGTCGACATCGTGCTAATAGCTGCGGCGGAGGTGCGTAACCCAGGTAGTACTATTACTGCGGCAAAGTATTAGAAGGTCTGGCGTAAGAACAACAACAACAAGAAAAATGCGTTAAACAAGTTACTTAGCCTGCTGGTACAGCTAACTATCTTAACTAAGCCCCACTAGATTTCAAATTACTTATATTGATGCGCTACTTTTACTCAAACGGAAAGCCTACGCTTTTCGGGGGAACCTGATAGAGTGAAGATAGTGCGTTTTTCTTGTAGTTACTGGTTAGCTTACTGAAAAAAATCCAGTGGCTTCAGATGGCGCAATAACTGTCAATACCAATTCAAATACTTCCTGGAGGTACTAAGGTGGACGAAGTTCGGCGAAAGGAAACAATCTACAGCAATCTATAACGAGTAACACTACGTTTGCTCAGTGCTTTTCCTAGTGGTATAAGTACAATAATGAGGATGGAGATTCGATGACGAACAAGCTGAAGAATTCCTTTGGGTTGCTAAGACAATATCCAACACCAATCCGTAATGCAAAATGGAAGTTTTCAAGTACTTCAAGTAAACCTTTCTACGCTGTCTAGTATGCTTGTAAGTTCTTGCAACGCTGTAAAAGCTTGAGCTGCGTCTACCTGCTAACCTTTTACGGAGTGTGACTAAGATCGTTAGTACTTACTTATTGGGCTCGAGAGAAAAGACCGTTACTCAAAGTCAAACAAAGTCAAACAGCATGCTACGAATTCAGTGAACTATAGCGAGTGACTTACAAATTCTAACTATGCTAGTGGGATCGTTATGCGGTTAAGCTAAACTTACGCTACCATGAAGAATTTCACTCAGTTCCCTACTCGAGTGGTTTCGATCTTACCGATAGATTTAGAAGGGGCGAACAGTACCAAGCAGGCAGAATAAGTTTCGGGTTAGGTTTTGGTTTTTCGTCAAAGCATAAAACACCTGATGAGAATTGAAGTATAGAATTGGTTTTTGTTGTCAATGTCATACCGTGCATTTCTAGTATAGATGAAGTATCTCGCTAAGTATGCTTATACTTACCTAATTACGCTCCACCTTTATCCTCTTATTGGAACACGCGCGACAGACTAGCGACGACCTCGACAGACCTAAGCAGTTACCTCGTAGCACTTTCCTCGTTCAGTTTTCTAGCTCTATAGCTCTCAACAGATGGGAGGAGTCTCAACAGAGTTCAACACCTTCTCTAACAGTGACAATTGCATCGCTCTTTACTTTTCCACATCTTGTCACCATTAACGACATCAGCTGGGCTGATGTCGTTAATGGTGCTGCGCGTGTCTTACGTATGTTTGCGCAGGATCTGAGCAACAGATATTTAGCACCATCAACAGCAAGACTACTTTTACGTTGATCAATGGTCTACGGACGTGTAATACTGTCGTCTGTGGCTGCGGCAGCATTAGCTTCAACATCAGCCATCTCCGTGAGGGTCGTTGTCTTGGTTTCTGTGGTCGTCATAGTTGACGTCGACGTCATTGTTGTAGTCGAAGTCACCTCAACATACTCCAGAATCTCGAAGCGCGCGGCATCTCCAAGAAACTTAGATAAGAACGCCGAAACAACGCCGCGAGAAATGGGCTACACTAAGCTAAAGCCATCAACGATATTTATAAGAACCACCCAAGTACCCTCCCTGGCATGTGGGTACACACAAGCACAACCAAGGAAGGCGGTCGTGGAAGTATATATAATTGCAAGAGGCACAAGGGGACCCAGCTACGTATGCTTGGTTGGGCACAAGATGCGTTCGGTCGGCCGGCCGACCGAGTAAACTAGTTACGGACAAAATGTGGCACGCCGATCATCAGCAGCTAAAGCCTTCAGTCTTTCAAGCACGCGACGAAGTGCAACCGCTCGCACACAGAAAATTTAGACAAGTGCGACGCGACCGCCCCAGTCTACAACGAAAGTCAGCCACGCAGCACCCTCTGCAGTGGTGTTGCATATTTCTCCCCCGCCATCATGCATCAAACCATGTGGGCTACGAATGAAAGTGACCAATAGAACTTCCTACGCAGGAGCGGGACAGCAGAAGGCCAAGCCCACAGAATACCAGCGAGACACACACGCGGGGCGCCGACACGCTAGAAAGACTGGCACACCCAAAAAAACACCCACGCCACGCCACATCCGTAGCACAAACAAGCCAGAGCGCCGACGCAAGCCGGCAAGCCGACAAGTCCAGCGATAGAAACTGTCTGGCATTTGAGACCCCCGCATCGACCCGCCCGCAGCAAGCACCGAATGCAAGCAAGACACTGCCTGCACACTTGTTCCGCTGTCTGGCATTGGAATAAGAAGCAGCCAAAGAAATGCGACAGAGCGCAGCGTCCTGGACTCACTTTCGCCAAACGTAAGAAAGCCCCAAGAAGGAGCGGCCGCCGCTGCCCGGGGCACGGGGCTAGTCCGCCCTGGCATGCCATGCGTGGGGACTGGTCACGCTTCAGACCAAGGGAGGAGCAGGGGAGAGCACCCAATAAGAAGAGTGATGACTTGTTTAGATTGTAGCCGCTTTCATTAGTAAGTCATTAGTCCACTTCTTGAGTTTAAGCTCAAGTCTTCCTTTCTGTTCTCTCTTCCTAGGGGTTGTTTGGGAGGAAGGAAGGAGTCAGCCAGCACAATCTGGCTACGAACTATCAGTAATTACTCTCAGCTATATCTAGGTGATAGCAAATTAAAAATATCGTATACGTAGTGAGAGCACCCAATAAAGCAATTTGCAAAAGTACCCTTCTAAAAGTATGAAGCCCCCACAACCACTCTGAATCACTCGCCTGGGCCTGCCGCGGCTATGCCTACTCAAAACTCGCTCAGAAAAACCGTCAACAACGACCATCCCACAAAAAAAACCGCTGCGCCATCGGCATCCGCCTAAAATTTACCCACAGGCGCAAAAAACCGACTTCCCCCAAAATAAAAGTCGACAGCGCATCGGCATCCCCCCGCCCCGGCAGATCGTCACGCCTTCCCTTCGAAGGTGAGACGACGTTGCTCACGATCTTCGGGATGGCAATGCATGCGAAAGGTTCCTTAATGAGATCCACCCCCCCCCGGAGAAAGAAGCTGCGCCCCAGGCTTTCCCAAATTGTAAAGCAAGGCGCAGAAGAAAAAGAGAGCCAAAAAAATTGCGAGAGGGCCAAGCAGATGTCTCCAAGCCCAACCCGAGATCCCAAGCCAAACGAGGCGATTCCCCAGCCCTCCCCACGCTCCAAATAGCCCCACGACAATGGGCCCGACGCTAGTGCACTACGGTACCCGAAGCAGCCAGCGGCCCGGGGTCCATAGAAACGGCATCACTTTTCTGCGCTGATAGTTAGGGGGCGACTTCTAAAGAAGTAGACACTTTATTTCTGGCTTGGCCAGGCATGACGAGCCCAGCGGTCAGGCGGCTGGGCTCAGTCTATCCCGTGCTCCCATAATCCCCAAGGGGGCCCCCCTCTTCGAGGAAGGCAAGGAGAAAAGACCGCCCGCACTAGAGTGCGCCCCCATCTGGTGGTCTGTAGTCGAGCGCAGTGCTTCGCCCACTATGCTGAGAACCGAAAACAACAAGCCCGCGGCCCCCCTCGCGACGCTGCCATGTCGGAGACGCAGCACACACATCCAAGAGCAAGGGATCCTTCCACGCCAAAACCCCGGGCCAAGGAGCGCACGAGGGGAGTTGCTTCATTTTCCTTCTTTTTTCACCAACAAGAATAGAAGAGAAGAGAGAAGGGGAAAGGAAGCCAGTCAACCAGCCTGAAAGGGAGACCGACGGCACTGGTGCCTAGCGCAGTAGCTAGTGACCACGTGAGAAGACGAAGCCAAGGGGGGCCCACTTCACGGACACGCGGCGAGCCCCAAGCCCGAGGGCGAGCTACACTACCCGGGGGGTAGACAGCCACACACTCTCACTCGACTGCACTGCCGCACAACCAGAGCACAGGCAAGGAGGAGCGAGAAGAGAAAGAAAGGGAAGCCAGCCGACCAGCCTGAAAGGAAGACGGCACTGCCGGAGGCAGTAGCGGCCACGTGAGAGGACAAAAGGAAGCCCACGCCAGGCCAGCCACGACCAAAGGAAGAGAAAAGGGAAGAAGCCCGCCTGAAGGGGCTAAGGCACTGCCAAAGGCAGTAGTGATCACGTGAGAGGACGAAGGGCGGGGAGACCACCTCCCGGACACGTGGCGAGCGCCACACCCGAAGGCGAGCTAAGCCACCCCGGGGGCAGACGACCACACGCCCGCACCCGACTCCACTGCCGCACAACCAGAGCACAGGCTGGGAGGAGTGAGACTACTGGCAACTACTGCGCCCCACACTGCCAAACTAACTAAAGCCCAGACTACGGCACCCCCAGGCACCTACCAATCTAAACAATTAAACAAAGCCCGGAACATTACCCCAGCCGTAGTCTGGAGTGGACTTCTATACACAGGGGACACCTGCGGCACGAACGGGGACCCCGTTCGCAGCGTCGTGGGCTTCTTCTAGTTGTTCTCTTTACGGGGGTGAGACATCCCAAGCGCCATCAAGGAGATGCCCCAGAAGCAGCCAAAGGAAAACGGCGGCGGGATGCCCCGAAGGAAGAAGAGACCAGCAAGCCAGCGCAAGGCCACACGCTCCACGCGCAGCGAAGCCCGCCCCAACTCCACGCGCGCCAAGGAGGAAGGCAGCCACTCGACTCGCTCCAGAGCACTGCACGGAACCAACTGCATGAGGAGGGTTAACTACTAAGGTGGGGGCGGGGGGCTGTTTTACAGGGCGGCGCCAATGGCTCCAACCTTCCAACGCCCGGGGGGTAGTCCGTGGCGATCCTGCTCACACCCAGGAGCAGGCCCTGGGGGGTACGGGTACCCAAGAACAAGAAAGCTAGCGGCACCCTAAGGGCTTCCCAGGCGGTCCCCCAGCCACGTACTGAAGCAAAGCACTTTTTCAAGTGGATGCTATGGCAGACCGCGTATGTCGAAGTGCGTGAGTGTCAGCTTCAGCTATGGGGCCCGAACCCGTGCGCAGTTACTAATCTAGTGGCCTGTAGGCGCTGCCAAGCCATCAAGCCCCCGGCCCGACCCACCAAGGAGAAGACAAGAACAAGGCCAACCATCAAAAGAGAGGAAGAAGCGCGACCCCAGTCCACACGGGGCTACAAATATTCCCCGGCGCTGCCACGCCTTCCCTGCTCGCCCATCCCTCCACCAGTGAATCAATACCCAAGCCCACGCGCCGGCTGCTTGCTTCTGTTAACGATCAATCTACCAACCAAAAAAGCAAGACAAGCCGCGAGGGGGTGCACCTCCCGCTAGCCTAAATGCAATCAAGTGGAGGCAACTTCTAAGCAATTACAAAAAGAAAACCCACGACCGCCAGACTTATGATATGCGCATAACTCCACCCAGTGATCTGATTAAATTGCCATCAGCGTTATTCGTATTCCGTATGAAGGAGTTCGTTTTGTCGCTTGCGTAACCAAATGAAACAAGCACGCGCCGCATGAGTTCGCCCAAGAACAGCGGACCACGATGACCAGACGAGGCCCTCCGGGTCCCAACATCGCAACGAACTGGCGACCCCCTCGAGACGATCAACCGGCGCGGAGACATAACGAAGCGGAACAGAACTGAACACCCACTCACACGACCAAAAGGCAGCCAGAAGAAAGAAACCACGCACCGAGAGCAATTAAGCAAGAGGACGCCGGTAGCGCCCTCGTGCCCAGGCCCATTGACACGCACACCGAAAGGGACAACGAAAAGAAGACGCTGGACACTCTTGGAGACCCTCCTGCCCGCAGGGAACAAAATACAAACCAGCAACACCAAAAGCCGGGGCCCCAAGATCGATAGACGACAGAAGAACACCCCGCCACCACCAACGACGCAGACAGCGTCGACTGAAGCAACACAACTCACTTTGGAGACAGAGGTGGCCGACCGACATGATATAAAATGCGCCAACAGATCGACGAAGCAAACGCCGAGCGAAGCAAAGAGCGAGCGGCGCCGAGGCATTCATAGACGAGACGACCGAGCCGCCGCCCGAGACCAGGCGGGTCTAGGGTGATAGATATCGAACAAGCCCGCCTCAAGAGCACCAACAGCAAGCCCTTTGCCCGCAGCGCTGTCCGCTGCACCCACTCGCCCCGCCCGTCGGTCCCGGGAAATTTACTAAAACCAGAAAGCCCGCAGCCAGGCGCGCACAGAGAGAGGAGACGAAGCAAATGGGCCCACGCCAGCCCCCCTCGCAGCCTACCACAAAGACCACACACGAGCGAGCGGGCGACACATGGACTCAGGCAGTCAATCAAGCAAAGCCCCACCAGACGGCAAGCCTTTAGCTTACCCAGCAACGACGCCGGCAGGACCCGAAGCTACTTCAGCCCCAAACCCTAGGGCCCCTCCGCCGAAACCGCCGAAGCGATTCGTCCAACGACTGGCGACAACAACAGGCAAGACAGTGACACACCGCCAGAAAACAAACCACACGAAGACGCCGCAAGCGCTTAGCCGCAACGCAATCGAAGACGAAACAAAGCCACACAAGCGCGGGCCCGACTTGGTTGCGCACGCATTCCCAGCCCCAAGACAGCGAACTACGGCAAGAAAACAACACGGGGCCGACGCGTTGATAAGGATTCCGCCAGCACTCCATAGCCACCCTGGGCCAGCTCATGCGCACTGCCGTCTATGCCATAAGGCCATCAGTCGGATGGTCGCGCCATCGGAACTGTCGGATGAAGCCGCCACGATCCAGGAGTCGGCCCAGCCTTGCTCCCAATCGACCACAATGAAAAGGCGCAAGATCACTAGGTAGTAGGCTGCAGCTTGCAACTTTCGTCTTGCTTCTATCTAAGAATCCAGCGAAAGGCACTTAAGTTAAAGAAGCAAGCCACTGGTACAAATACGAAGGCGCGGTGGGTAGATTGTTTGAATAATTAAGATCGGCCAAGAACTGACGCGCGCGTGTGCTGCTCAACAGCGTCCTCGCTTTTAGTCTTCTAGCATACGGTCTCACACGATAGTCAAAGATTGACTATCAAGACGCCAGAACGAACAGCTTGCGTTGCGCCGAAATATCTTCGTGCTGGGGGTGACCGTTAACTATCTCCTTCCAGACCTATGCTAAGGAAGCCATAAGGTTGCAGCTCTGCAGGTTCCTCAGAACAAGTGACAGCCCACCGCCCCAAGCTCAGCGACTGGGCCTGCAGGCTAATCAATGCGGAAACGACACACCGATCCCTGCCCAGTCACAGTCAGTGCAGTCGACAGACGGGGCAAGAAAACACAGACATCGCCTACCACGCACGTAATCAAAAAAGGCCGCGCGCAGTCTATCCACGGGCCGACACAACGCCATACCCATTGCGATTTGCGAACCTCCCCCGCGCGCCTCCCTGCCATCCTGCACCCCTGCTTCCCAGCGAGCATACAAAGGCGCAGACAAGACACAGAGGCAAACGCACAAGCGCGAACCCCACGACCATTTACGAACCAGCCCACCCCGCCGCGCGCTTCGGTCTTGGTCCTTGGAGCCGAAAGAGTTGGCGCTAAGATATATACGACTACATATGAAGCAAAGCCACAAGGCTGAACACAGCTCGCACCAGCGCCGGCACCTGGCCACAGCGACACAACAACGCACACACCAGCGCAGAAAGCACCGCACGCAGCCCGAGAACGAACGCAGCAAACACACTCTCACCCACTGCACGGGCCAGCGCTTCACATAACAGCACAACAAGCAGCGCGCACTCACTTCAACACAACCCGCGCCACGCACTCACTGTCACTACACACACCAGCGTCACACACCAGCGCTGCCCAAGAGCGGCGCCGTGGCAACGAACACCGAAGGCAGGGGGCACCCACAGCGAGCCCATTGATTTGAGGCAAGCCAAACAACAGAGCAACAACTGAAGGAGGCTGAACCACACACAAGAAGAGAGACAGCGCCGCCGCCACCGCCCAGAGCCGTGCGGCGCTCCCTCCGCTCTACTCTCTCAGACAACAGAAAGACACCACACACACCAAGCAGCAGAGCACAGCACAAGCCAGCAAGCACAGCACCGCGGGGGGCTCCTGCCTCTTCTGCGAACAACGAACAGCGCAGCCCGCCAGGGGTGACGGGGCCTCTTTCATTCAGTTGCGCGGCCCTGGCGTCTCTGTCGTCTCCCGCTTGGTTGTTCTGCCTTTCTCCCGCAAGCAACAAGAAACGGCAACGGCGACGCCCTTAGCCTGTCCCCGCCTCTTCTTCACGCAGAGACGCAGCTTTGCGCAGCCCTCTGCGGCTCCAATTGTTGCAGACTGCCAGCCAAGCAACACGCAGCCTCCCGCCCGAGGGGGCATCTTCGTCCACCAAGCACTGCAACACACCCCACACGCGGCTAGCCATGCGTGCCCGCCGCAATGCAAGGGAGCCGGCACCCCCACCATACCACCCACCCCAGCGAAGCGCGCCAGAGAACGATCGAAACACGACCGACAAAGGGCCCCGCGCATTCCTACCCCCGCTACAGACCGAGTGGCCGCGACTGCTCTATATCAAGCACACCCGCTAGAAAAACAGACACGACCGAAAAGAGGCCCCGGCCCGCCCCGCCCTTCCTACCAAGCCGCGCCTCCTATGAGCCGAGTGGCCGTGGCTGCTTTATCTCAAATACATTTACCCGAGAAACACGACCGACGAGGGACCCAGCACGCACCCCCCTTCCCACCTATATTTTCAAAAAGCACAGTAAGAGCCCGACGCGATGTCGAACACCCTCACACGAAGCTGAAGCCACTGCACCGCAGCACCCCTGTAGGCACCGCAAGGACTGCGCACCGCAAGCACTGCACACCACAAGAACTGCACACCACAAGCACTGCACACCGCAAGCACTGCACCCCGCAAGCACTGCACACCGCAAGCACTGCACACCGCAAGCACTGCACACCGCAAGCACTGCACACCGCAAGCACTGCACGCCGCAAGCACTGCACACCGCAAGCACTGCACACCGCAAGCACTGCACACCGCAAGCACTGCACAGCGCAAGCACTGCACACCGCAAGCAATGCACACCGCAAGCACTGCACACCGCAAGCACTGCACACCGCAACCACTGCACACCGCAACCACTGCACACCGCAACCACTGCACACCGCAACCACTGCACACCGCAAGCTCGAAGGGGAGACAGACTGCAGACAACAGCACTGCAACCAACAGACACGCAGCGCGGGCGGCACCCAGACCACCGCAAACAACAGCCCAAGCGATACAACAGCAGGCAGCAACGCTGACAGCACTGCAAGCCAAACGCAACAGCAGCGCAAGCTAGCAGCACGGCAAACAGCGGCGCGGGGCTGCAAACTAGCAGCAGCGCGGAACCATGAAAGGCGGCACCGCCCTGCATGCTCGCGGCCAGGAGTGCGGCAGTAGCTGAGCCTGCCCCCGCGCAGTCTCCGGCCGGCGCTGTAGACTAACACAAGCAGCAACCCCGCACCATGTGCGCCCCGCGGGCGCCTGTGCTCCAGAATTTCGCCCAGCAACGCCAAGCCGACCAAGCTGGGCCGGCCCGCGGCCCAAGCGGTGGCGCCAGGCAACACGGCGCGCCCCCCTGCGGTTCCCAACCCGCCGTCGAATAGCTATGCACCTCCATGCCGTCGCGACTCACCCCACACTGTGGCAGCGCTGGCACTTTCTCGCCAGCATTGCCGCACTTGGCGCATTCTATTTTGATCAGCCTGCTGGCAAGGTTCTGGCTTCGGCCCGCTGAGCGCACATAAACTGGAACTCCTGCGGCAAAGATTTCGCTTTATCATTTTGTCGCTGGGATCTGTCGCCGCAAACCCCCACCTCACTTTTTGGGGAGAACTATAGGGTACATTATACTTCGCAAGCGTCCACATGTGTTTGGTACTATCGTCGAGGCACCGAAGGATATAATTGTAATAGGTATCGGAATCGCTGTACTTTACAATGCCGCACCACTGATTGTCGCTCGCGCCTGCAGATCCATCAGAAAGGTAGCGGATGGTATATTTCTTGCCCTCCACAAGGTCCCTCGAGTCAGTAATGGCGCCCGCACTCGCGACAGGCGCTCGGCCGATATACTGAGCTGCTACTTCTCCATCAGCAGAGGTCTGCAAAAACTCCACAGGTGGATCTGCCTCAGCCTCGATGCCGTCCAACATGATTAGAAAGAAAGCCAGCGCACATCCACTCCCTCTGAAGCGGCCTGCCACAAGTTGCTAGCTCATCTAAGTACCCGCGGCGCCCCCCTCCAATGCTTCCAGTTATGGAGCACGCCAGGGCAATCAGAGCCAGAAGGCAGCGCCCCTTCACAAGCCATAAGGGCCCCGCGCGGTGCAACGTGGACTGCGGTTCCGCGTGCTCCTGACCACTTTCACCATGAGGGTAAAGACCTGCAGAAAAAAGGTGCAGCAGCTGAAGTGCAGTCAATGAATTAATATCAGAAGAAGCCAGAAGCGGACGGCGAAAGCCCTGCTGCATGGCGAGGCCGGGCTCCGTCTATAATATTAATATCCGCCACTACATCTACAATCAGAATTGGCCCCCGGTCTGGCACTTGTGACCTCGGTAGAAGCCGATGGCAGGCGCAGAGCATAAGACAGGGGAAAGCGGGGGCCTCCACCCTGAAACATTTTTCATCAGTCAAGACAGAAGCCAGGCTCCCCCAGTCTAACTTTTTGAGGCCAGACCCTTTTTCCCGAGGGACTCACTGCCAAGCAAGAAAGGCCCCAACCGCCCAGCTTCGCGGCCTCGCGGCTCCTTGCCGGTACCCTACAGAACCCAAAACCCCGAGGCGGTTCAAGCACCGTCAGCCAGAGGTAGAAGAATGGAGGCTCCCTGTGAACCTCAAGCAGCCTTCCCTGCTAAGTGAGAAGCCCGAGGACCCACCGCACCCGCGCCAGGCTACTCTAAAAAACCCCCACGCAAACAAACCCAATAGCACTGCGAGAAATCTAGCGGCGCCGGCCCCCCTTTCCATAGCGTGACCCCTGGGCTGCAGATATAATGATCAAGCGGACACATCCCAAGCCAACAAATGCGGTTAGAATTTTCCCAAGCCATCAAATGCGGTTAGAATTTGGCTAAAGTTTTCGGCTTTTGAGAAAATCCCGACCGACCGACACCACAGCGCACCCACGTCGCCTGGTCTGGAAGCCGGGGGGCAACAACCGACCCGACACAAAAGACCCACGAAAGACCTCACCGAGCGAACCCGTGTCACCGCAATGCAATAGCAGGCGCCCGCGGGTCTAGCGCATGCACCTGGGCCGGCCTCCAGCAAGCGGCCCCACAAACTTCGAGAAAGACACCTCAGGAAAAGCCCGACACAACGAGCCGACACCACACCAGCCCGCGAGGCTCACCGGCGCGGACGTTAAGAAAGGCCACACTTCGAGGGGCCAGCGAGCTGTGACCCCAGTGCCCCCTCCAGAATCACGCGACCCGACCCACGCAACCTGACTGGCGTAGACGTTACAGCCCCACTCCGGGTAGGCACTGCACGACGCGGGGCCCCAACGTCCACACGCGCACCACCCAGCCAAACCCGCGGAGCTTGCACGAGCACCACGCCACGCTTCGAGGCCTACCAGCGGAATGCGGCGGGTGCGTCAGATGCGGCCCAGTCTACGTCACGGCTGCGCAGCCCGAAGGCAAGCGCCCCAAGCCCCCGCGGGAACCGGTTAAAGCTCGCGGCTACGTAAACAGTTAAAGCCCACGGCTAAAATAGCGCCAACCTTGGGGCCGAACGGTTAAAAAAGCCGGCGGCACGTCCTTCCAAAACTCGGCGGGACTGCTCTAAACCGACCCCAAAAGCAAAAGCGGCCGCCTAACTTCTAGGCGAAAGAACACGAGAAAAAGACCAAAAATTTTAGCCGTTTTTAAGCCGTTTTTTTAGCCTTTTTTAACGGTTTTTTTTAGCCGTTTTCTTAGCCGTTTTTTTAGCCGAAAACTTTACCCGTTCTGTAGCTGTTTTCTAACCGTCGACCGGGACCCCACCCCCCAAGCCCAGGCGCGACCCCTACCGGGTCCGCCCATCCCTCCGAGTGCGAGGCCCCGCACTTCCGCGCGAGCTGTTGCGCCAATCGTCAACCAAGCCCGGGGGCCGTGGCTCAGTGTGGGCACCCAATGGCAGAGGCACTCCCCTAAATGCCCCCGGCCCCTCCTCCACAGGGGGCCCAAGACGACCAAGCAACAAAAGACAAACACAAACAAGCCCAACCCACTGAAAAGCAGCACGAAAACACCCAGGAGGCCAGAAGTATCACACCCGAAGGCCGACGGCTTATCGTCTCCCTGACCAGCTTCAGCGATGCACCCCCTTCAACCGACACCCCTAAGACATGCACCCCCAAGCCGAGCCACTCAGCCAAAGCATACAGAACCAGAACCGATCGAAAAAAACGACCGGAAAAAGCACAGGGACTTTTTCAGTCGTCTTCTTTGATCCGCTGCCGCGGTTTTCAAGATCCGAAGGACCTCCGTAGAGTACCAGAAAAGAAACACACTCCGAAGCGCCCCCCCTGTCGCTCGCAAATATACCAACAAACCAACAAGAGAAAGGCAGAAAAACCCCAGAAACGAAACAGACACACAACGGCCCAGGGCAGGCGCCCCGCGATCCCAAAAAGCCGACTTTTTTAGCCAGTTTTTAACGCCATCGGTGGTTGGGTGCCCGTCCGCCTGATGCAAGCACTTCTAGAACGCCGCAAGCTTCGTTCAGAAACAAAGAACGCAGAGCAGCCAGCCCCGGGCCTCCAAGCAAGGCTTTCCACCTTCGGCAACGAGGCGGGCCCGGTAGCGTTTCAGATTGTCAGTGGGACAGCCCCCGCCGCCCTTGAAAAAGACCTGGCCCGGCGCTCGCAACGACCTCAAGCGCTCAAGGTGTTGCTCATCTGTTAGCGCTGCTGGCTCGTTTCTGGGGTCCCTCGTCCTTCTATGCTTCTGCACTCTCTAGACTGATTACTAATTTGCAAACCCACCAGCACCGTGAAAACGCACAAGCATTCGGGCTGGCAAATGAGAACTCGCTTGGGAGTTGGGAATAGAATTAGAGCGGTGCTTACACTTAGAGCGGCCTCGGGGTCCGCTCTAAGAAAAATGAAGGCACCCAGATGGCCAACCCCCCCCCCGAATTAGAAGTGCTGCATTAGGGCGCTAGACTAGCGCTTCGTGCTAGAAAGTCCGCATCGTAGTTCTTCCTAAAAAAAAATCAACCACCCAAAACACACCGAAGCACAGCGCCAGGCTGATAAATGTCGAGCCGGGCGCCGGCCTTCTGTCCTGAGCACAGGCATACGCCACCGACGGCGCCGCAGATGCGCAAGCAGCTGACTGCGCCCTGCTGGCATACGATCAAGCCCACCACACAGCGCACACCGTTGTAACAACTGACTGCCAAATTAATCAGCGAAGTCTTAAAATATACTAAGAGAATCATCGCACCAGACGCAGCTACTACTACCATTTTTTTCTACTACTACAATTTTTTTCCAGATGAAAGATTCAAAAATAATATCTCAGCCCCTCGCTGACCCTTCCTGTTCCTAGCCCGTGTTTGATTGGAAGGAAGAAAGAGCCAAAAGAGGCGACGACGAACCACACAAAACAACACAAACAAAGAGACAAGGCGCCAAGAGGACCTACAGCCCATGCGGTCGCCCTGGCCTGAGGGTTGGTAGGTCTCTGGGGCCGGAAGCCCGGCGGGGCTTCGGAGTCTAGTGGCGCCCCAGGACCATTTGCGAAGCCACAAGCCCTGCGGGCCCTCTCTCGGGGGCTTCACATCATGGATCCGAGCAACCCCAGGCGGACAAACCCAAAGCCAGTACACCCAGATAAAATTTGGCCAAAATTGTCGGCGCTGAAAGCTCCCTAAATCCGTTGAAAACAGCGAGGAACCCGCGCGGCGCGTCTGATCAAAAGAAAGGCATGGAGATGGACGGCGCCACGCCAGACGTGTCAGCAGATGACTTCTACGCCCCGAAAGAACACGAGCCGCGCCACAGTAACTCCAGGCGAAAACCAGCAACACCAGCCGCCCGCAAAAGAGACGAAGCCCCGCCCCAGGCCCCCCTTCCTATGCGGCGGAGCTGAAGCGCGGGGCCGGAACGCGAGAGAGGCTCACGCCCAGCAACCCGCTTCGAGAGCCCTCCAAAGTGACAAGCCGGCTACTTGAAAGCTTTGGCAAGTTCTTAGGGGTCCCGCCGGCTTTCTTGGCCGTTTGGTTTGCAATTTCAGGCGAATTTTAGCCGTCTGCGCTGGCCTCTTTCTTAGCCGTGCGGGCCCGCTTTTCGCTGGTTTTGTCACTTTCGAAAGCATTTCGGACTCCTGCGCCCAGCGATGACTACCTGAGAAGAAAACGAAAAGCACGCGACCCATTAGCGAAAACACACACGAAAAGCGCGCTCGACTTTGTCAAGCCGCTTTTTGTGTTTGTTGTAGTTGTGATCAGGTGGGAACAAGATTGAGACGAACGAAGACCAAGCGCAGCCGGCTATTTTTTTCGCCATGACAGTAGAAAGCCGCCAGGCGACGGGCTTCAGCCCCGCCCGAAGAACAAGCGAACCCCGAGGCCCCCACCCTTCTTCAAGCCTCCTCCACGGCGCCGGTGCATAAAACCACACAAAACCCCCCAACGAAAAAGGCACGACAACCACGCCACAACATTTGAGGCGCGGCTCTCTCCGGGGCCTCCGGTGTGGTAGTTGTTGATACCTACCCCCCCTTCCAGACCCAGCTTGCGGGGAAGCTTTTGGGGCAGGCTTATCTAAGACAAAAGAAAATCTATGACAAAAACTATACCAAAAAGAAAAAACTAACACCCGAAAACCATGATAAGGAACCCACCAAAGCACAAAACCCCGCCAGAATTGTGACAGAGTAAAGCCCAAAAACCAGGCTAATGCACGCTCCCACCCGAACGCAAGCCGCATGCTAAAACTCCGACAGAATTGCACCTATTTGACCCGGTGCAGCGACCTCAGAAGGCACCCAAGACACTGCTGCCGAAACCCCTCAAAAAATCCGACGAAAGACCCACCGACCAAACCACCAAAAACCCGAAGGGCAAGCAAGTCACCCTCTGCCGCCGCCAAGGTTCTACCCGTGTCTAGGCAGACTCCGCGAAACCCGACGACGCACGCCGAGGAACGCAGCCAGCCTAAGCAATAGATGGCCGGCAAGTCTTTCGAAGAGTTTGCCCCGCTACTCGAAGCCATGCGAGTTCTGGCGCTAAGAATGCGCCCCGCTTCTCTTATTTCGCACGCGGCGAATGGAATGACCGGGGGGCCCGCTCAAAGTGTTGCCAGTTTGTCGCGCTAGTTTGTTTCGAGGGCTGGCCCCTCGAATACCTTCAAGAAATGGCGCCAGTTCTGCTTCCTGAGGGGGGTTCTAACTCACAAGCCAATACTAAGCGCGAAAGCGGGCGCGCCAGAGTTTTGGGGCGACAGAGTAGAACTCGCCTTGGAGTGAGTGCCAAAGCCACACGGCTTCTAGAGTGAAGGTTTTCGAGACCAACCTCCGCAAGACAAAGGCTAGCAAGGAAACCGAGCACAGCTCCTATCAATTTAACGGGAAAACGAAAGACACACAGCCGGCAAATCCCCCCGAGTTTACCACTGGGCCCGCATGCTTAATAGTATAAGCCTGCCAGCAAGGTAGGTTTTGTAGCGCTCCGCACTGGCATGGTTCAAAGTAAAAAAACGAGACACCCCAAACACACCCAAGCATGGCGCCACGCTGGCAACGGTCGAGCCGGCCCGCCGCCGACCTTCTGGGCGCAGACATACACCGCCGACAACGCCGCAGATGCGCAGGCAGCTGACTTCACCCACCTGTCAAACGATTAAGCCCACCACGCAGCACATACCGTTGCCACTGCAAGAATTGTAGCAGAAAACGAGGAGAGAAAGCCACCAAGGCGCGCTCTCCTCCCTGATTCAAGAATGAAGGGCGATCGCCATCGGCCAGATCTACCCTCATCGCCCGAAGCACGTACGCTTCCCGAAGGTTGCTTCTATCTTTGTTTTGCATGCAGCCAAAGGAAGAAGCCCGAGGGAGCCCAAGACCGGTGGACCACCGACCCCAGAGAGAACGAAAGGGCCCCAGCTGGGCAAGGCCAACCGGGCTCGCAAGCGAAGAGACACTACACTCACAAGCAAACACAGAGGAGCAAGAAATCTTTTTTTTTTGGATTTGAGAAATCCTCGACCCCAACACACCGCCACACGCCTGCGCCAGCTGAACTGGATGCACGGGAGCCAGCAGCCGAACCCACGCAAAAGACCCACATAAGACCACACCAAGCCGCAGCCGCCACCAACATGCATGAGCAGGCGCCCGTAAGTCCTACCCGAAGCGCATGGCGCGAGCGCGTCCCGCTAATAACGCGTCCCACCAGACGGGCGAGAGCCTAAGCAACAACAAAAAAGACCCCCCGAACACAACACACCGACCCAAGCACGACACCAGGCAAGCAGACGCCGAGCCTATCCCCGACCCTCTACACAAGAGCAGACACCAACGACAACGCTGCAGACGCGCAGGCGGCTGACTGTGCCCGCGCCTGCCAGCCATGCGATTACTGAAGCCCAGCAAACAGCAAACAGCGCACACCGCAGCCGCGGCAAGTAACTAGCAGCGGACCAACCAGCGCCAGACCCTGCGCTGGCAGCACTCCTACAAAATGCGAAGGAGCTGCTTGCCTGACTTCTGCGTGGGCAGAAAACTAAGAGCGAAAGCTGCCCAGGCGTGCCCCCCTGCGGGTAGCCAGCGAGCGAACAACGACACGAAAGACACACCGCGAGCAGGGTCGACGCGATGCCACACCCACACAGCCCCCCAGAAGGCCGAACCCACCGAGCCGGCAAAACGCACGCAAAGAAACCACCACGCAGCCTTCTGCCCCCTAGCTGCGTCGAATGGCGACCCAGCTACACACCCACCGAGCGAAAGACACACAGGCAAGAAGATGCCCAGCCACACACACACGACGCCGCGAACAGCTGCGCTGCGATAACCTTCAAAGGGCCGGCGCTGCACCACTAGGGCCCAGGCGTGAACGCACCAGCGGCAGCGCAGAGCCGACGAGAACGGGATCCGAAATTGTTTCCCACATGCAAACAACGACCCCCGCCTAACTCATACCCTGATGGAGTAGCTAGCAAGCTTCGGGAGAGACCATCCGCAAAGGCGGATCTAAAAAAGAGAAATACCTGCCGTTCCCATGGCATCACTTTCGCTCGGTCCAGTGAATGCTCCGAGAGCATTCAGCACGCCATGACCGCAGCAGAACAATACAACTTCCGAGAAACCACAAGCAAAATGCGCACGCCTCATCTTGACTGCAGTGGGAGGGACTGGAAAGCAGTGCCCCTTGCGGCCCTTGAGCTTGAAACAAGATCCAGAAAATTCGGTCCAGCGCTGTCTCGTCTTTGCGGGTGTCGATTGCGAAAACACTACGGAGGCACGAAAACGCCAGAACAGATGCAGACGTCGCTTCTAGACGCAAGAAATAAAGCGACTCGCTGCTCTATGTAATGTCTCTCCAACTCTCGGCGAAGTATGTAAGTAACAAAAAAAGCTAACGCTAAAGGCGCCAGACTATAATGAGAAAGAAGTCACCAGCCGCGGCAGATTGCAAGCGAGCACATGCCAGGGCCTCTGTGGAATTCCTCTACACACGTTGCCGAGTGCGATGCCTGTAGATGTTTGCCTTTGCTCCCTCATTCGTGGGCCTACCTTCATTTCTCTTCCGTGCTGCCTCTCTTTTGTCAGTGCAGCCTTCTGCCTCTCTTCTTGGTGAAGTCGAGGGCCCAACACTTCCCCAACACTGGCCCGCGCACTTAAGTACCCTATTCCTATTGTGCATTAATTTTGCGTCTGTGTTTCTACTTCTGCTTGGCAGAAACGTGAGCGAGCCATCAAGATTATCCAATAGCAAGATCATCGTATGCCCACACAAGCACATAGACTTCCAGGTGTGGCGCTGTATTCATTTCTACATGGAAATAGAATTGGAAAACTAGCACAACGAAGAGCCCACTCTTGTCAATGGATATTGCTTTTCAGTTTCTAGATACTGCCGCCCACGAACGCGAGCCAACAACTCTTGTCGCCCTCCTCGTTGTCGTTACTTGGAACAGTCGAGTCCCCATAATCTATCATATTAATTTATATACTTACATATCAACAAGAAAGGCAGGCTCCGTTGAGAAAGTGGTGAGAAGTACTTATATAAGTATTGACAAGCAGTAGGACCTTAGACTTTGCTTCTGCAACATACAAAACGGCTTCCGGGCATAAGGCCGCGGCTACGTGCTAGCCAGCACACGCAACTACGTACCTACAAACTGATGGATAGTACTGAATCAAAATTATTGGAAAATGGTTGTTGGCATTGGATAGCTTTGTCGTCTCTAGTAGTTGGAGAACTGAACCCGACTCCACGACCACGGCGACCCTTTGCACACAGCTGCCAAATAGAAAAGACGAAAAACAAAAAGGACCACCTGAGCGCCCCCACCAGACAACTCCACACCGGGGACGCGCCCCCGCCCTACGCTGGCTACTGCTCACTCAAGCAACACAAAACAAGGACCACGCCTGGCCACAGACGGTCGAAAGCGTGGCCGGCGCTCGCGCTCCTTCGTTCCTCCCTTCCATTCTAAAAGACCGAGCAGCACAAACGCGCCACGGCCTGGACACTTCCACCGCGCAGAAGATTGGACGGCGCTGACACGGTGCAGCCCCACCTTGCATCTATCAAAGTACCCAAGCGCGCCAGCGAGCCCGCCGCCCGAAATCTTCGGCGCTGTGTCCTCAGGAAGCGCCGCCCAAAAATACACACACAGCGCCCGAGCCCACCACCCGACCGCACCGAGCGACAGACAACCCTGAGCAGAGGCAGAACAGAAAGGCAACCAAACCACCACACACCCACACACCGCGAAAAAGATCAGCGGGGAGCAACCGCAAGTGCCACAAGGGAGCGAGCACACACAAAGCCAAACCCTAGCGGAGGCCACCTGCCCCGGCTTTTGGCGCCAGCCTCTTCTCACACGCTCCCGAGGCGCAGTGGTCAGAAAGCCTACGCACCCCTTCCCTGTCAGTCAGTCCAAAAACTTCGGCGCCGTGGGGTCTTTTTTGTTCCCTTGCATGTGGCCGCGCGCTTGCGTGCGCCAGCGCTAGGTAGTGCGCCCGACAATCGGGCGGGGAGGGGTTCCACCTAAATCAGCCCTATCTATGACGCCAAGCAACCAGACCAGCGACCGACCAGAAATCCCCACGGCAGCCCTTACCAAAGAGAGACCGCGCACGCGGTCCGTCGCGCACAGAATAAAGAGAAACACGCGACGCCGGTGCCAAATGAAAGACCAACCAAAGGCGACAGCCCTGCGGACGATTTCGACCCGAAATGCGCAGCCCCCTACTTAGAAGGCTGCCCTGTATGCTACTTCACGCCCCACTTCGTCTTCGCGTGCTACAAAAGACAAAGGCACGGCGCTTAGCATGCAACATATTTACACCTCCAAGAGCATGCGAGGCGCAAGGAATGGCCCCAAATCAAAAGCCACGTCGCACCGAAGAGCACGCTTCAAACTACGCACCACGACCGCGCCAGCGATGCCCCCAGAGCGAAGCACGAAAAGCGGGCAAGGAACCACCCGAAGCGGGGGCAACCACTGCGGGCGACCCCAAACGATCCTGGCCCGCGCATCCCATGAAGGCAAAACCTGAGAATCGGTCTACGCGCTCACCTCATGCTGCGTCACTCTAATCGACAAGAAAAAGAATTCAGCACTCCTCCTTACTATTACTTGACAAAACTGACGCAACCTCATGTCGGTTGATGAATAATCTACCCCGTCTGCCCATCCTTCGCACTCTATTCCCTTTTTACCCCTCAACGCCAACTCTTCACCCCACCTTCATGATTTTCCGCGCATATCTCCTCCTCATTCTCCACTCGGTGGCGGTGAACGGCATCAATTACTCAAAGCCATTAGCTTCCGGTGATGAACCCTGCCGTGCGCTGATAGAACCGCAAACTGTATTAGAAGTTCTTGAGTCTTGTTGTTAGCCCTTGCCCTTGGTATGTTATTCTGCTCCTTCAAACTACTACGCATCAAGAGTCCTACTGTGATCATGTGTCGCACATGAGTTCTTCTAAGAATGAAATAGATAACTAAACTCGGCACATGCAGGGCCCACAGATAGGGAGCGCGGGTTTGCAGGTTTGTGCTTTTGAGTCATCAAGGAGGCCTTAGTCGCTGTTCGAGTCGCACTTGCCCGCTCCAGCTTCCGGCGAGTTCTTGTACTCGCTGCGAAACTTGCAGGCAAACTGCGGATACATCGAGTTTCCATCAATCTCGGCTCCGGCATCTGGATATTGAATTTGAAAAATAAATACATCGAAGAAGGCTGGCGGACCGAGCGGTTAGTATGGTACCCCTCAGCGCGCGCCCATATACTGCAAAACGATACGAAAATAGCCAGCCAAAGTTTCTGCGTGGAACTTCCCGACGCGCAAGACTGTGCACCAAAATAAGCAATTGCCATTGTGAGGAGTCTTACCTCAAGGACCGACGGCCCTAAAGATGAGTCGCGGAGACAGGCTGAGCCACACAACACATACAAAGGAAGGCCAGTGCCGCCAGGCCTCTTACGCATAGTTCTCTGCCAACAGAAAAGACCTTACCGACAACACATCCTCCCCCATGACTGGCTCTGGCTCACTGACTGTAGCTGTGCCAAAAAAGAGCATGACGTAACCAGGCCATAAGATCTAAGCCCCCCCCTGGGCGATTACAGCTGAGCCCGCCCCCCATCCGCCAGCTGTAACAGCCAACACACGCACACCTAACAAGGGTCAGCGGCCCACTACTCACCCACACACCTGAAGAACACCCGCCAAACGTAAGCCAACCCGCGCAGCCCGACACCCACTCTCCAACCCCAAGCAAAACAGGGCCCAAAGATAGAAGGGTAGGCCGCCAAGCTAGAAGGGTGACGCTGTAAACGCTGAGCCCCTTAGTTGGAGACCACCGCGCCCGACAATCACCGGTGGCGGAAAATCTTGGCGAAAAGTTGCCGAGGCTCACGCGCGCGGCCCTTGTCCTTGTCTCATTAAAACGAAGCCAAGAGGAGCTCCGAAAACGAAACCGACACAACCCACACACAGACAAGCCAACCACTGCGCCGAGAGCATCACAAGCCGGCGAACCAGTCCGCGGCGTAGCCTCGCGCCAAATTCTCAAACGAATGCACAACGCCAGAGGCCTACCAAGCCTGGAGAGACGAACAGAGAAACCACAAAAACCACAGACGACAAGCGCGGAGCCCCATGCGGTTTCGTTGCAAGCTGTTGCGAGTTTGTTCTCGGCGACTTATTTCCATGTCTTCACCAAAAAAACATGGAAGACGAAAACTTCAAAATCTTCGCGGAATGTTTGCGGAAAGTTTACAAGTTTTGACAATGTTGGAACTTCATGCGCTTATCTTTTCAGAAAGATTCCGCAAAGATTCTTTTGAAAGATTTCGCAAACTTTTCGCGAAGATTTTTTTTTTTCATATAGAGAAAAAAACGAAGCGCCAACCCAGGCGCCCAAGCGCAGAAAGATGGCCAACGCCGCCCCGCTTTGCCACTGCTTCCCCGCCTGCGTTTCCCCCTTCCTCCGCCCGGGTTCTCTACACCTCGAGGAGCTTGCACAGGCGTGCCGCGGCTGTATTCCAAGCAGCGCCGACGCCAATGACGTGCGGGCGGTCCGCACTCAACTGGCGCCGGGGCTGTCAACAACAGAGGAACACAACACAAAGACAAAGCACCCGAGGCCGCGCCGCCTCCTTTTCCATACTCAAAAAGACAGAGGCAACGAAGACCAACCCGGGCAACTTTTCGCGAAGATCTCGCGGCCATGTTTCGCATCGACGCGGTGGTCTCCAACCTTAGCTGAAGTCGACGGCTAAAGTTGACGGCTATAGGAACAGTGAAAATCCAAGGCCGAAATAGCCCCAACTTTGGAAGCGGTTAAAAAAGTCGGCGGCACGTCCTTCCAAAACTTGGCGGGACTGCTCTAAACCGACCCCAAAAGCAAAAGTAGCCAACTCCTAGGCGAAATCACACGAGAAAAAGACCAAAAATTTTAGCCGTTTTTTAGCGGTTTTTTTAGCGCCTTCTCCCAACCCGGGAAAAGGTCGGAAAATTCTTCCAACCCGGGAAAAGGTCGGAAAATTGTGACCGTTTTTAGCCGTTTTTTTAACCGTCGACCAGGACCCCACCCCCCAAGCCCAGACGCGACCCCTACCGAGTCCCCCCCCCCTTCGAGTGCGAGGCCCAGCACTTCCGCGCGAGCTGTTGCGCCAATCGTCAAGCCCCGGGGCCGTGGCTCAGTGTGGGCACCCAATGGCGGAGGCACTCCCCTAAATGCCCCCGGCCCTCGCTCCTCCACAAGGGGCGGGCCAAGACGACCAAACAACAGAAGACAAACCCAAACAAGCCCAACCCACTGAAAAGCAGCACGAAAACACCCAGGAAGCCAGAAGCATCACACCCGAAAGCCGACAGCCTATCGTCACCCTGACCAGCTTCAGCAATGCACCCCCCTCAACCGACACCCCTAAGACATGCACCCCCGAGCCGAGCCACTCAGCCAAAGCGTACAGAGCCGGAACCGATCGAAAAAAACGACCGAAAAAGCCCGGCGACTTTTTCGGTCGTCATTTTTGATCCGCTGCCGCAGGTTTCAAGACCCGCGGAACCTCTGTAGAGTACAAGAGAAGAAACGCACTGGAGCCCAGGGCCGCTGGTAGTTACAACTTTCGAAAAATTCCGCAAAAATTTGAAAACCCAAGACCCAAGCCCAGCCGAATGCACAACCAACCACCCCAGAAGACTCACACATCTAGAGGCACCCAGAGACGGAGACAATGCCGAAACGGCGAACCCCTGAGCAATCCACGACCCGAACACAAGCCGAGCGCCTGCCCCAGGGCCTGCAATTAATCAGCTAGCTCTTGCCCTCCAGCCATCTTCCGGAGCCCCACGGGGGAAAAGACAAAAGGGCCCACAGCTCGAGACTACCGCGCCCCCCCTCGCTCCCGTCCACCCCTGTGGGCCCAAGAATGGAAATAACTCCCGAAGAAATTACCTCCATACCAAAAATGAATTATTTCTAGAAAATTTCTAGAAGATCCCTTCACTTTTTGCCATCTTATGCGGCTAGATTGTTCCAGAGTAATTTACTTTGCTAAAAAAGGGCCCACCGAGGTACCCACGAAGGCACCCCGCAGACCCCTGCGTGGCCCCTTGGGTAAGAATCGGGCACCCGAACCCCCAAGAGGCCAGAAAGCCAAGCAGCGACACCGCCAAGCCCTAAACCTGCCGCCCCGACTGCCCTTAACCCACCGAACCCCCAGCGCACCTCCCTGCCACCGAGCTCGACCACCAGCACCCCGCCCCGATTCAAAGGCACACCCCAACCCCCTGCGGCCTCCGATCATCCATTCCAAGCAGACAACTACGGCACCAAGCAGGCGCCTGAGCTCCTGCAGAAATACCAACCCGCCCAAACCTGCCGAAGAGATACCCACACAAGCAACCTACAACGCCAAGCGATTGCAAATCCTTTGGGAATGTTTTTCAACGATAACACCCCGAAGCTCCGGGCCCCGAAACACACTCAGAAGCGCCCCCCTTGTCGCTCGCAAATATACCAACAAAACAACAAGAGAAAAGCAGAAAAACCCCAGAAACGAAACAGACACACAACAGCCCAAGGCAGGCGCCCCAAGATCCTAAAAAGCCGACTCTTTTAGCCAGTTTCTAACGCCATTGGAGGCCGGGCGCCCGCCCGCCTGGCCGAAATTGCTCGAGGAAGCTAGCTCCTCGCAATTTGGGGGCCTTCCCCGGTGGTTTTCGTCCTTTTTTTCTGATTTTCAGCCTGTGCCCAGGTGGGATTTTTCTGGCAGCATTTGGCCCCCGGCAGGTCTGTCTGCCTGGCTTGGGCTGAAATTAGAGCCCCCCAGCGGTTGCGTTTTACGCTCCAACCCCTACCCTGACTCAGACCAAACCCGTGGCACATGTTCCGGGTCGTTTTTGTTGTTAAGGCGCTTCGCTTTTGAGCATAAAAGGGGACGCCCTGGGAGCATTTCTGCTCTGGACGACTGAAAACGCAAACGAAAACAGTGGCCGCGTGGCGAGTTTTTCTCTTTTATGCAAGTGCATGAACAGACACGGGCGAAAACGTCTTGGCTTGACTTGATGCGCCCACCGATCAGGCGGGGCGGGATTCCATCTCTCCCGTGTCTCCATAATCCTCAAGCGGGTGCCCCTCTTCAAAGGATTAAAAGACCCCAACTCGACCCCGCAAAGAGGGCGCGGAACTCCAACCGCCAACCCTCCGGGGGACCCCAAGAAAGTGCGGCGCCTGCCTCTGGCGCCCGCCTTCTCAACCTTCCCTGGGCGAAAACATCCAAAACCTAGGGACACTCCCCCAAGTGAAAGACTGCGAAACACAAGCACCGCCGCGGTGGTGGTCTTTTGGTCGCTTATGGGTCCAGCCTTTCGCCCTTTGTTTGGCCTCTTATCTTTGTGCTGGCTTCGCTCTGGCTACTGTTACTAAGCCCAGCCACGCCCAGGCCCCAGGCTTCGCTAGCTGATGCGAACACAAGACAGACGGAAGCGAAGCGAGGCAGCGCTGGGCTTCGAGCCCCACACAACCTGAAGCAAGATAGAAAGAACAAAACGGGGCCGCCTGGGCTGGCGCTGGGGCCATTACTTAGGTGAAGCGAGCCGAGCCGAGTGGCGCGGAAGTAACACGACACAACCCGAATCCCCTCACCCGCTCGCCTTCAGCTCGCCTCCGCGCTACGGCTACGCAACCTGCTACCAGCCAGCAGATGGCACCACCAGTCCCCGGCCGCGTCTGCTCTGCTGGCTCTCAGCGGAGAGCGGGCGCGCAGCCGTTTGCGCTAGTAGTAGTCCACTTGTGCCCGTCTGGTCTCTCCACTCTTAGCGCTAACCTGGCTAGTCTTATTATCCTTATGCCACCCCCTCCCGTCTGTTCTGACAAACGGCCAGCGCCCTTCTGGGCTGGTGCCCTTCGCTCCTTATGTTGCTTCCCTCCTGCTTTGTTTTCGCTTCCGCGGGCTGCGGTCGTGCTCTCTCATGCTCTCGCCCTCTCCTTCGCGTTCGCTTCGCCTCTCACTCTCAACCTTTCGAGCAGTAACACTGCCCCGCGTGAGGAAACTTGGAGCCACAGGCTCCCAGTCCAACACCAGCGACCAACCCCAGCCCAGCCCAAGACAGGCCAGCTATTCAAATCAATTCACACGGGACGGCGTGCCTCACTTGGTGGACTGCACCAGAAAAGTAGCTAACATAGAAACGACAAAGGCCAACAATGAACAATCTCGCACGCTTATCCTGGACGCGGGCCATGGTCTGGCGTGAGGTGAGACGAGGCAACACAGCGTCGAAGCTGAGCGCGGTCGCGCTCGAAGTGGGGGCCGTATTAATTGAGAAACAAACTAAACCCAAAGACGCGCGCGGCGCGGCCGTGGGTTGAGGTGACGTCAGTCGACGTCCAGCCCCAGCGCCAGCGGCCAGCCCAGTTGTGTGCGCTGTGGATCACCGACCACGCCACCAACAGCAGACCAGTCCGGCAGCTAGGCGCGGAGGAACAAGCCAGGCCAGAGAAGGCCCAGACCACACCAGCGCCCCCGCCCTGCTCGGCCCCCACTCCTCTCCACACGTGACGCACAAGGTAGACTAAACCAATGAGACCAAGCCCAGGGCAGCACCAAGCAGGGGGCGCGCTGAACTCTGGGCGGTCCATATATTATATGATAGAATGAGCGAGCCCGGCATCGACCGGAAAAAAATCCTCATCCTCAGATCTTGCTGCAATTAAAAAAATAAACTCAAGCGGGAACTCCGCAGAATAGGTGTGGCGATAAGCAGCGAGCCCGAAAGCGCTTCATCACGCCCGTCCGCTTGGGCTGTTGGCGTGTGGGGCCGTCGGTGGTGGGCTAGAATTTGACGAGAAGCCAGACGCACCCAAGGGGCGTGCCTGGCCAGTCTCTCGAGATCGTCCCCTGACGAAGATGGCTGCAGCCTCACCTTCGGCGCCTTTCCGCGTATTGATATGCGGGAGAGGGGTCACGCGGTGGCCCTGAGAGGCTGCACAACAAGGTGGGCAGCCAAAGCATAGGCCGCGGATGGCGCGCGCCGGGTTGTGGCGCAGCGTAGCCGCGGCAGAGCAGTGGTAGGTGGGCGCGCTGCGGCTGCAAGGTTCTGCCCTTTGCGTTGGTCTGTGGGTGTCATGCAAAGTCTGAGGACCTTTCTCGGATCGCTCCAAGATGCGCGACATAAAAGTGCCATTTTGTGGCACATTTGTCGGAGATTCGCGGAGCCCTCCTCTGAGGCTTAGGCCCACGAAGCTCCGCGAAAACTCCTCAGGTTTTGCGTGCCAAAAAGGTCCCACTCTAGGACACAAAGAAAAAAGTTAGCTGACCCCTTGACCTTCCTCTTTTTGCTCATTTCTTCAGCAAATCCTCTGACGGCGATCGCCAAGACGCCATGGCCGCCAGATGAGTAAACCTTGAAACACCAACAGTGAGGACGGCGTCGGGCGTTTGTTGTTCCATGCCGTGCCGAGGAGGGGAGGGGGGGTGGCTGAGTCGAGTGGACCTGGATCGGGCGAAGGCGTTTTCCACCGTAGTGCCCGACCGTGGGGCCCACGGCATGAACGAAGTGGCCCCGCAGGCTTTGACGCACAGCAGACTTCGCGCCGGCCTGCTGCGCTGCCTCTCGTGTGCTCGCTTTCTTTGGCTTTGTGCCTTAAGGCAGCCAGGGAACCTTGTCCAGCGAGCTGCAGAAGCAACGGCTTCGCCCTTCGCTGGCTCAATAGCCCGGCTACCTGGACCGCCTTGCGCTATCTAGCTTCAACACCTGGCGGCAATTTAATTCGCAGCAACAGGATCTGAGGACGAGGATTTTTTTTCCTTTGATACCCGGGTCTTCAGCGCCCACTTGCGTTGGGCTTGAAGCTGGAGAACAGGCCTGGTGGCGTGGGGTCTGAGAACAGAAGAGCCAGCGCCCTCGTTCTGCTCAGCCCCCAGCGCTCCACTCGCCGGCTCTTCAAGTGACCGCGCGAGCCAACCTAAGTCGCTAAAAGCCTGCTAAAATTTTTCTAATTTTCAAGGCCACCGAAGCGAAAAGGCCCAGGCTTCTTCTTATATAAAACAAGACAAGCGACGCGACGGCGAAACCAATGCGGCAGAAACCCCGCAAGTAGCCACCACACCAGACACCGACCACACGAACGAACGACGGCCGCCCCCGATTGCGCGGCACAAGCTGAAGACCGACGACACACACGCGAACACGACACCAACAGAAAGACAACCCGAGGCCAGGCGGCTGGAAATTCGTGGAGACTCGCGCACCACATCCACCACAAGGCCCACCAGCTTCCACGTACCTTCCTACAATGATCCAGAGAGCCGACACCCCACGGGCAACACCAGACCACCCTGCAAGCACCACCAGAACAGGAGACCTAACCCGACGGCCGAGAATTTCCGCAAATCCTAACACCCACCACGAAAACCGGGCGCGGGGGCCGCGGTGGGACCAACCGCCGCGACCACACCAACCGCAGCAAGACCTCCGACGCAAACCCCGCCAAAAGACCCCCAGAGGGGGCTGGGAATAACCTACCCCCAACCCAAGGCGGTTGCCCGAAAGACACACACCACTGCCAGCGCCACGCTCTCCGGGGAGGCCGATCGCGGCAACCCAACGGCCCTGGAGTGGCCCTGTTCCGCGAGCCGACCCCAAGCCCCAACCTCACGAGCCACTCACCGAGTCCGGCAACTACACCAGGCCCGGACGGGACCTGTGCACACTCCAAATCGCTCAAAAAATTATTCTAATTTCATAGGCTAATCCGGGTTCTAATATTTTCCAGAGCCTTCTAAAAATTGTTCTAATCGATATTCTAATTTGAATTCTAATTCTTCGGGGGCGCAAAAAAAGAAACAACTTGACCCCCCCGCACTAGGGGGGTGCCAAGTTGTTTCTTTTTTTGCACCCTCGAAGAATTAGAATTCAAATTAGAATATCGATTAGAACAATTTTAGACACCCAAAAACACCCCTCAAAAAGCCCCGCAAAATAAATTAGAACCCAATATTAGAAAAATTTTTAAGCCCTCCCCCCCCCTCCCTAACCCCGAAATTAGAACGACATACTAGACCCCTAAAATTAGAACTACATATTAGCCCTAAATATTAGAAAAAAAATTAGAAAAAAATTAGAATTTTTGAACCGAGACCCGAGAACGCGCTTGACGAAGAAGAGCAAACGACAGAACGCCCCGCCAAACGACATCCCCCCACCCCCCTGCGAAGACACGAAAACACAACAAGGGACCCACCCAACACGCAGCCCCAGACTAGCGATGACGCACTCAACACCAAGAGCACAGGCTGCCACAACCCGAAGACCGACGCGCCCAACCATCCTCGCCAGCAATGCCCCACGACATATCAACACCCGTCCCCCCTTGGCCACACACCTTCCCCAACCCCGAAAAAACAACGACCACGAGGCGCCAACAGCGACGACTGCGAAACGTGGGCAGAACCTCGAAACGAGCGACGCGCCGCCGATCACGCCGAGCGCGAGGACATAGGGGGCACCGACAAGACTCCCCACTCCCCAAGGAACCTGGCCCCCCTTCAACCATATCAACAGAAACAACGCAACCCCCTGCAAAAGAACAAGCAGAAACCGAGGCCGCCGCGACCTGTCTCACCTAAGACCCCCACCACCCTCCACACCACGGCACCCCGACCCGCACAACAACACAAAAAAAGGAGTGACCCCAAACACCACGACCACACAAGCCGAACGAGCAGACACCCCGAAAATTAGAAATTTTTTAGCCAGATTTTAGCCAGAAGAACTGCCCGGCCGTGTCCGAGTGAAGTGACAAAGGGAAGGAGGGGGTAAGCAAAGCCAACGAGATCAAGCCCAAGGCAGCACCAGGCCAGAGGCTGCGCCGAATTCGGAGCAGCGCAAGACGATGGAGCATGGGCCCGGTTCGTCGGCGCCCGCTTGGGTTGAAGTTGAAGAGCAAGCCTGAGAAGGTGAGGCCCAGCGGTCTCTTTCTGCTCCGCGCCCATTCCAGTCTGGGTCCGACTCCTCAGCCGACCCCCCCCAAATGTGATCTGGTGCACGGGATGGCGTGAACTGCGCCAAGCTAATGAGTGACCACCAGAGCAGTGCGGAGGGCCCTGGGGTGAGAAGTGAACAAGAGCCAGAGCCCTGCTCTGGTTCTCGTGCGCTCTGCTGCTGCTCAGTGCTCAGCCCCCACCCTGCTCCTTTCCGCGTGTGTTGTGCTGCACAAGGTTAGGCAAATCAATGAGATCAAGCCCAAGGCATCGCCAAGCCAGAGGCTGCGCTCGCTGGCGCCGAATCCTGGGCAGTATATGCAAGGCTTACGGTGAGCCCGGTTCTTCAGCGCCCACGCGCTTGAGCTGAAGCCGAAGAACAAGCCAGAGGGAGCTGAGACGAGAAGGGAACAGGGGCCAGGATTCTGCTCTGGTTCTCGTGCGTTCTGGTCTGCTGCTGCTCAATGCTCAGCCCCAGCCCCTGCCCCTCTCCGCGGGCGTGTGTTGTGATGCGCGGGGTTTGGCAAATCAATGAGATCAAGCCCAAGGCAACGCCAGACGAGACAGGCTAGAGACTGCGCCGAGGCCGATTTCTGGGCAATATATGCAAGGCCTAGTCTTACAGTAAGCCCGACGCCCCAGCGCCCACACGCTTGAGCTGAACTGAAGCCGAAGAACAGGCCCGGGCTGAGGTGAGAAGTGAACAGGGGGCAAAGTTCTGCTCTGCTTCTCCTGCGTTCTGCTGCTGCTCCGTGCCCAGCCCCCATCCCTGCTCCTCTTCGCGTGTGTTGTAATGCACGGGGCCGGGCAAATCAATGAGATCAACCCAAGCCCAGGGCAGCGCCAGACCAGGGGCAGACAAGGCTGCGCCGCAGCCGAGCTCTGGGCAGTATGTATATACAAGGCCCACAATAAGCCCAGGTCTTCAGCACCCACTTCGGCCGCGGTAGAAGTTGAAAGACAGCGCGCGCGCAGGCATGGACGTGAAGCGACAAGACTGAGAAAGCCCAGCGCTCTCGCTGTCGTTCTGCCTTCTGCTCAACGCCCACTCCTCTCCGCGTGTGTTGTGGTGCACGGGGTTGGGCAAATCACATCAATGAGGTCAAGCCCAGCGCAGCGCCAGACCAGAGGCGGCGCCGAAGCCGAATACGGGGCAGCACATGCAAGGCCTGCAATATAATCAGCCTGCCCCCTCAGCGCCCACTTCGGTCGCGGTAGAAGTTGAATGAAGAACAGCCCGCGCGCATGTGGGTGACAAGGCTGAGAAGGTCCAGCGCTCTCGCCCTGCCTTCTGCTCAGCCCCCAATCCTCTCCGCGTGTGTTGTGATCCACGGGGCCAGGCACATCAAACCGATGAGACCAAACCCAAGGCAACGCCAGACCAGAGGCTGCGCCGAGGCTGAGTTCTGGGCGGTATACGCAAGGCCAACACGAAGCCCGGCTTTTCAGCGCCGACTTCCGTTCCCGTAGAAGTTTCACCCGGATCCACGGAGGCGCCCAAGCTGACTATTTGATTGCCACCTCTTTTTCGGCTAATAGCGGGGCTATTTGGTGGGCGCTTCGCTCCACCTGCTCCAACCAGCGACAGCACTGAGGGCAGACACACGGCGACCACCGTCGCCCCCTGATGAACACGCGAAGGGCTATCATGCCGAAACCATTTACGAATAGACCCGAAGGGGCGACGGACATGCCTGGAACAACCACCACAACGCCCGCGAGAGCGTTTGGAGGTCCTCGAGCCGAGACTGCTCAGCAGGCCACCCCTGCAGAGCGCCGAACCCCACAAAAGCCGAGACCCAACACGACTGCGCCACCGGGTGCTCAGATGTGAGGTGTCCGGCTATTTGCCAGACCCAACCGTCAGACGAGCGACCGCCCGGCCACCATCCTCGAGACAGAACTGGAAACGGCCTGCTTCATTACATTTCGGAAAACTTTCGCAGTTCTCTACTTTTAAGGCGCTCTTTGGGAGTCTATTTGGTCAGCGGCCACAGCCGAATTTTACAACTCGGCCACGGCCGATTTTGGTTAATATAGCCTAAGAAACCAAATAGACCCCAAGTAGACTTTTGCATACCCTTTGAGATAGACTTTTTTCCAAGTCCACAACGGGACTGGAAAACCGAAAAAAAGACCACAAATAATCTCCCAAAAAGAACCAAAATAGACCCCGAAAAAGTAACCGCTCACTCCCAAATAGACCACAACCCCCAACCCAAATAGAACCAACCGACGAACGGCGAGAGGCTGAAGGCCCCGCCCGAAGCCTCAACAAGCAGCCACAGCCTACCCTTGCCCCACGCAGCAAAGCCCCGCGAATACGTCCCCACACACGCTGCCAAGATGGGGGGCAGACGGGGGCGGGCTCCTCGAGGCGCGCCCCAAAAGGCAAACCCGCCAACAAACTAGAGGGGGCCCGCCGGTAACCTCGCAAGAATAAAGCAGAGACTTTACGCCGACACAGCGAGCAAAAGACTGACTCCCCCAAAGTCCCTCCCGGTGCAGGACAGCCCTGCAAATAGCCGAAAAACAGAGGCAGAAAAGATTAGACCTGCATCCAGCTTCAAGCCATCCGGATGAGAAGTCGAAGGACAGCGCGCGCACATGTGACAGGGCTGAGACAGAAGGCCCAGCGCTTTCGTTCTGCCTTCTGCTCAGCCCCCACTCCTCTCCGCGTGTGGGTGCTGTGATGCACGAGGCCAGAAAAGCCAAAGCAATGAGACCAAGCCCAGGGCCGGCAGCGCCAGGCCAAGGGCTGCGCTGAAGCCGAGTCCTGGGCAGTATGTGCGAAGCTTAGAATGAGCCCGGTCCCTCGGCGCCCGCTTCGGTTTCAGTAGAAGTTGAAGGACAGCGCTCAGAAAGAACCGCCTCGAGGTCCCTAGACTCGTCTCGACCCGTTTCCTATTCGTTTCCGAAATCATACGCATTAGCATGCTGCAGCTCGCCACCATTTTCGCCCAATAGAACCCACAACATTGGTAGGCCCTTCTGGCGTCATTAGTGCCCATCGGGTTAGCGGGGGGGGGTGCCCTTGTCTTGTTCTCGCTCAGTGTTGACATGTGGGACAGATACAACACGCCCACAATGCCGGGGACGGACTGCCATGCAGACGATAGCTCTTGTGTACGCATTTGCTGAAATCAGGTAAGGCCGCCTTTTAGCTCTTTCAAGTGGCGAAATCTAGCATCATCACCTTCGCGCTCAGCTCCTCAGCGAGTCCTTCTTTCCCTGTGGCTCCTCACTTGCCACCGCGCGCCTGCTTACTCTTGCCTTTCTTCCCTTTCACCAAGCCGCCGAAATTGCCCGTCGCGCCCTTCTTGCCTTTGCCTTTTTTGTTTCGGTCGTTGCCAGCACCAGCACCAGCCGCGTGCCCTGCTTCCTGTCCTGATCCTGCCCTTGCTCATCAGCTCCGGGACGAAGCAGGGCCTTCGGTTTGATCTTCACAGAGGACGCCGAAGCTGTTCAAGCTTCTCACAATTTGGGGGCCTTCCCCGGTGGTTCTCGTCTTTTTTTTCTCATTTTCAGCCTGTGCCTCGGTGGGCTTTTTCTGGCAGCATTTGGCTGGCTGCTCTGTCTGGCTCAAGCTGAAAGGGCGCCCCCGCTGTCCTTGCTTCACTGGGTGCAAGCTGCCGCAGCAAGCGGCCGCCGCTTCACCTAAGGGAGGCCAGCTAGGCTGGCACCTGCTAGCCTGCGCAAGCGTGTCGGCGCGCCAAACTATACCGCAAGCAAACGAGCCACGCAAAGGCTGACGCCTGGGGTGAATAAAGGCGAAGACCATGATAGGAGGCGCCCGCCGTCCGCTTGTTCCCCTGTTCATTCCTTGGCCCCTTGGAAGCTTCCAAACAAGCTGACGCCTGGAAGTAGCGGCTACACCTGACCCGGCCGACGCAGCACGCCAGCGCCAGCCAGTGAAGCACGCGAGGCGTTTCAAGTGCCGGCGCGCGTATGCTCCTGCGCCTTGCCTCACCAGAAAAATAAAACCCAAAAAGTTCAGCCGGCTCCTGCCGAAAGGGTCGCAGCTGAAGTCGCACCCTTCTGCGCGTGTTTGAAAATTGCCACCGCCGCGCTTTGCTTCAAAAAAGTGCGCCAAATGTCTCCGCCATGTCATGCGGGGAAGCCAAAAAGAGGGGAGACCTTTCCCGCCTTTTTTTTGGTCTCTGTAGGCGGTGGCTGAAACTGAACAGCGCCACCTTTTTGGGACCTTCTGGGCACTTTTTCCGCCTCTTCTTCGGCTGCTTCTAGTGCGGTCCCGCAATCTACAAGCCGCAGGCGGTTTCAGCCGCGATCTGAGGATCCGGAATTCGTTTCAAATCCGTGACAGAGTTCGTCTCAAATCAATTCCAAACCAACGAAGCCGATTCTAGTGCGCTGGGCGCTCTATTTTTGGCCCGTTTGAAATGGATCCAAACGAATTTGAAACGAATTTGGGGCCCCCAGATCGCAGCCGAGAAGGCCGCGGCCTGGAGATCGCGGAACCACACTAGAAACAGCCGAAAAAGAAGCACAAAAAGCGCCCAGAGGGTGCCAAAAAGGTGACACTTTGAACCGCCTACAGAAACCAAAAAAAGAGACGGAGAAAGCCTCGGCCCTTTTTGGCTTCCCCGCTTGACACGGCGAAGGAAGGTTTTGGGCGCCCTTGCTTTGTTTTTTGTTTGATTGGACCAAAAAGATGCAGCAGCAATTTTCGAGCACGCGCAGAAGAATGCGGCTCCATCTGTGGCACCTTCTGCAGCCGGCTGAACTTTTTGGCGCTTCCCTGGGCCACGAGTTCAGCCGAACGCCTGAGAACACGCACGCCCCCAATAAAAAAACCCTGGGCACCACACTGACCAGCCCACCCCCGGCGCGGTCAGTCGCAAGCGCCTGGCAAAGAGCCCGCGGCCATGCTGCAACGAAAAGCAGGAGAAGACGCGAACAACCCAAGGGGCCGCCAGAACCCTTCGACCCTACTCACCCGAAACGCCTGCCCAATCACCCTCGCGCCGCTCGCCTGCCGGGGCAAGGCGTCCCATGGTCGTCATTGCTTAAAGTTATTGCTCATCGTTAAACGTACGCAGGCAGCAACCCCCAAGCCCGCCAAGCCCCTGAAGCCTGCAAAAGTCCGCAGCCGACAGACCTAAGCAACACCCAAAAACTTCGGCGAGGTTTTGCCTCTCAGGCCTCGCACTTCAATCAAAAAAAAACCGAAGAAAACCCAACGCAGGAGCAAAGCCAAGAGGCCAACAAAAAAACCCCACAAAAAGCGCCAAACGCTCAAAATAAATTCTGAACGAATTCAGAAACGAATCGGAAACGAATCGGGCGCCTATGCGCCTCGACGTGGTTCAGCCTAAAGCGCGCGCGCGGGTGACAAGGCTGGGAAGGTTCAGCGAGCGCTCTCGCTGTGCTTTCTGCTCCGCCCCCACTCCTCTCCGCCCGCGTGTGTTAGTTGTGACGCACGGGCTCGGGCAAATCAAAATAAATCAATGAGATCAAGCCCAAGGCAGCGCCAAGCGAGCCAGAGCCTGTGCCGCTGCCGAGTTCTGGGCAGTATATGCAGGGCGAGGCCTGCTATTCAATAAGCCCGGCCCCTCAGCGCCCACTTCGGCTTCGGTAGGAGTTGAAGAACAGCGCGCGCATATGCGACAAGGCTGAGAAGGTCCAGCGCTCTCGCGCTGCCTTCTGCTCCGCCCCCGCTTGTTTGCGAATTGTTTTACCGCCGCCGCCTTACTTTTGCTTCAAAAAAGGGCGCCCAAAGCCTTCGCCGCGTCATGCGGACACGCCGAAAAAAGTGGAAGCTTTTCCCATCATACATTTGAAGCAAAAAGCGGCGGCGGCAATTTTCAAACACACACAGAAAAACGTGGCTCCATCTGTGGGCGGCACCTTCTGCAGCCGGCTGAACTTTTTGGCGCTTCCCTGGGCCACGAGCTCGGCCGAGCGCCTGAGAATACGCGCGCCGCCATAAAAAAAAACCCTGAGCACCACACTGACCAGCCCACCCCCGACGCGGTCAGTCAAAAGCGCCCGGCAATGAGCCCGCAACCATGCTGCAACCGAAAGCAGAAAAAAGCCAGAAACAATCAAAGAGGCCCCCCGAAGCCCTCGACCCTACTCACCCGAAACGCCTGCCCGATCACCCTCGCGCCGCTCGCCTGCCTGGGCAAGGCGTCGCACGGTCATCGTTAAACCTACGCAGGCGGCAGCTCCCAAGCCTGTCAAGCCCTTGGGGCCTGCCTGCAAAAGTCCGCAGCCGACGGCCTTAAGCAACACCCAAAAACACCGGCGAAGTTTTGCCCCTCAAGCCTCCCACTTCAATCAAAAAAAAACCGAAGAAAACCCAACGCGGGCCGCGCCCGCGAGAGCAAAGTCAGCAAGCCAAATAAAAAACCGAAAAAACCCCGCAAAAAGTGCCAAACGCTCAAAATTCTGAACGAATTCGGAAACGAATCCGAAACGAATCAGGCGCCTAAACTCCTAGAGGTGGCTGGACAGGACATTCCTACAAGGTTGCTAAGCGCGGGAAGAAGGGAGACGCAAGCAGCGCCCGCGCCCTGAGGCAAAAAAAACAAACGACCACGCAGCCAGCCTCGAAGGCACACGCACATCCAAGCACGCAAACGAACACATACACAAAGCAGACACAGACAGCACGGAGAACACACTGCCAACAACATCGAGACACTGCCCCGCAAGCACGATTGCGTGGGCACACCCAGAAGGCCCACCTCAGCTATAATATACACAACCGACACCGAGCCGAGGCAGCAGCCAGACACACACCCCCCGACAAATCCATCGACGATTCCCGGCACCACTCCGGCGAAGCCTCCATCGGGGATCCCCGCTGGGCTCACAATCCTGGAGTCGAAGGCGACGACCAGCCAAGAGAGGCCCGCCAGAGCGAGGAGTCGGCGAGAACACAAGCCAAAGGCAAGGCAATGCGGATAAACCACCAGAGCAACAGAAGGACCGACACGCGGCGCAGGGCTCTTTGGTGACAAATACACAAACCACGGAAGCCACGCCGAACACACGCCCACACAGGGAGCGGGTTCACGCTGGCCGACCATGGTCGCAGGCCTGCTGCCTCGTTGCGATCAGGCAATTGCCGACCGCTTGAGGGGGTGTCGCGCACGTACCCAGACGGGGAGCACACTGGAAAACGCCGGCGGCAAACGCCAGCGCGGGCCCATGACGGATGGCCCCAGGGACGATCTCAGACACCCCGCAAGCGCGGCGAGCTGCGAGACACTCGGCCCAGCTTGCAGGCACCTTCGCTTGACCCGCTGCGGGTCATGCAGGCGCTGCATGTCCGGAGAGCAACAGGAAACCACCAGGCCTAATTAATCATAAGACACCATGACAACAGAGTCAATCAAACACCAAATCAAAAATATAAATTTAGGCTCTTCCTAAAAATGTAACACGAACATGAAGAAGAACAAATAAAGTCGGACCATTCTTGACGAAAACGAAGCCGCCACAGTCGGTGGCCGCCATTTCGCTGCAGGCCAGCGCGCAGCGGTTGACAGCGCGGATTTCGGGTTCTGTGCCAGTTCGCGTCATGTGCATTAGAGCAAAACAGCTCAAAAGCCGTGAGGCTAACTAACAAGAAGCGGAGACAATGGCTGGTAAAAGCGTGGCTCCTCCGTTCTCAAGCAAGAAACTTCACAAAGGGTTACGAACTCGGTGCCAGAGCCAGACTCGATACTAATAGAATAAATAACTTAGGTACAGTACGCAGTACGCACAACCTTGTGGCTATACATGTACCAAGGCGCGGGGCGACGCCCCCCTAGCGGGGGGGGGCGGGCGCCCTGGGCCCCTTTTTCAGGCGTCTGCCGGGGGGGGGCGAAGGCCTCAAAAGGGGGCCCAGTGACCTCCCCCCCCGCTCTCTTCCAGCTGCCTGGCTGTTCCCTAGGGGCCTCCGATGGTGGTGGGAGGCTTCAAAAGGGGCCAAAGGAACCACCTGTGCCCCCGCCCAGGTGCCTGCTTGTGCCCTAAGTGCATCCATTAAGCTTCGCCGCCGCAGCCGTGCCGCCTGTACCCTCCGGGCCCTTGGTCATCGGCTTGCGTGCTCTTGCGATCGTCGCCGCCTTCGCTGGCCTGTTCCCCCGGAAGCCTCCCGCCTGCGAGGGTCAGCAGAGGCCAGGAGGCCCCTCAGGAATACGCTGAGAGGCCCAAGGGGAGGCCCGCGCCAAGTTTTGACGCCTTCCACCACTAGAATCCGCGAAAAATCCGCGCGGAAAAGCGCGCCCGCGCACCACCACAGCCCAGACCACAGGGGGGGGAGGGGAGGCCGTCCGGCCCTGAGTCATATATAACGCGCGTAAGCGCAATGCGCGTACCGAGTACTAAGACTCCAGATTTCCGATACGGAAAGTATTTACGACCTAGTGTCTACTCGCGAAGGAAGGAGACGAACAAGTTGTTTCAGTAACGAAAAAAGAGAGTATAAACAAAGTCTAGAACAGAATCAGATCGATGTAATCACATTTTGAAATATAGAACAGAATCAGAGCGATGTAGTCAAATTTTGAAATTTAGATGATAGTAGTAGTCGTAGGAGTAGTAGTAGCAGTAGCAAACTCAGTTCAGGGGTACGTCTGAAGTTTGCACAGGGGCGGAAGAGGTGTTTGCATTGTATAAAAAAATGAAAATGACGAGTATAATAAAAAATTAATATCATTAAATATCAGAGAGAGAGAGAGAAAGAACTATTAGATCTTCGATGCGAATTCAAAATTTAGAGTATCAGCCATAAGTAGTTCTTGTCCTTGTAGTAAGTGGTGTTGCTCGGAGTGGTACCACAATCCAGCTCGTCGAACTCCAGATAGGAAGTCATCGTGGTGCCTGCAAGAAGGGAGATTGTCTTAATCTGCTACATGAGAAAGTAGTATTAGTAGTGATGTACCCATTCGCGTAGTGTTGACGAAGATTGTCTTTTTACTCCTTCTCATAAAAAGCGAAAGAGATTGAGCAGATTTAATTGCTCTCTAAGTTTGACATTGACTACTTAAGCCTAATATTTTTAGTACAAAATAGCCTATTTTTAAGCAAGGAGCCGAAATAAGCGAGCAAGCTGGAGAGTAGTCGTGAGACACCTAGCCTCTTTCTTTATTCAGGCTAGTACTCGCTTATTTCTATCCTTTCAAAGCCTAGACGAGGTGGAGCCAACGAGTCCTGAAAGAAGGTACGTAACTAATGTCTACAAAAATAAGAAAGTACGCGTTTGGTCCATGGCAGAGAGCAGGCGCTTTTGTTCCATATCGAGCGCGCTTTCAGCTTCGCTCCGCGAATGCTCCAACAAACCCACGCGGAAGCTTTAGAGGATGGAACTTCTAAATTTCGAGAGGATGGAGTTGCCATGTCATGGCGCCTCCTATGTAGCTATTGTTGTCGACTTGTGCGACCATCAAGTAATGACATGTACTACCAAAAAAAAGTAAAAAACGGTCTAGGTTTTTCTACTTAGAAAATTCCAAGGGATAGGACAGGGTGCCTCTATAGGAGCGCGTTAAATTCATGTGATTCTGAAAACCACTCCGTTTGTCCAAAACTTCTAAAGTCATTCCTTGTTTCTAAAAGCCGTTCCTTAGACTCAGTACACAAAACTCGGGAGTCCAAACCTGTGAGTGAAACCTTAAGAAGCAATAGGAATAGCATACTTCTAAAACATCTAAGAAGCCGCTTCTTGTTTCTGGAAGTTCTAAAAGTCACTTCTTGTTTCTGGACGTTCCTGAAACTTCTAAGACCCACCACAGATTCCGAATCCCAAAGCCATCACATCATGCTTAAAAAAATTCTGCAAGCTCTTTCTCAAAAACATTCTGAAAGTAGGGCGCTCGGCGCGCAAGCTCCAGCTCCTACCTGGCACCTATAGGATATGAGTTGGGAGCGAGCTCGCCTACGGGGAGGCGAGCGCTCATGTCTATTCCAGGGAATTCTGTGCCCTGATTTCGATCAGAAGGGTACGCAGCAATGCAACCCCAATGATCGAAATCACCCTGCCAAAGTTCACAGCCAAAGTAAGTCTAGCCTTCCTGTTGATCTAAAATTTCTAAAAAATCTAAATGTATTTACTCTCTCAACCAAAAGCAGCTCAACAAAACCATCAACAGGCAACAGTCCACCTACGCTTCACAGGAGCTGGTGTCTCGTCTATGCTTTAACTACAGATGATTTAACATTTCGCCACCCCTGTATACAACTCCAGCTGATGGATGGCCCATCTGGTATTTGGTAGCCTGATTTTGATCATAAGGGAAAACAGGAAGAGAATCCTTGTGATCGAATTCAGGTAACCAAATACCAGAACCATTCACACCCATGTATACAACTCCAACTGAAGATGTTGGAGTACATTTCAAATGTAGTAAATGCAACTACCTCTATCATATACTGTCTCATAGAAGGTCCTCCGTTGTAGATCATCAATCTGAGTACAAGAACTGTGCACTAATCACGACTACATGCATATGTACTAAATATGCCAACTATGTACAACAGCCATGTAAGTGCATGTCATCAGAGTACAACCATGTGCAAGCGATTCGAGAAATTAAAATAGCCGAGTAAAGTGATCTCAGAGAGCTACTAACTTAGAACGCTATTCTTGAACTTACTTGCTTGTCTTAAGATTTCGAATACAACATGCACTAAGTATGGGAATACTACCCCACCATAAGGCTCAGAAAATTCGTAGCGCGACTCGGTGTCCAGGAGAACCACGGCCGTACCCGTCTTGCCCGCACTGCCAACAACTTTTAGGCGATGGTAACATATGAAAGGGGTTCGGGTTGTAGCATCAGGAATAACGAAGGTAGGCTGTACTAGGGTCAGTGAGGATGAGGAAAGGCATTCATAATATTCACTCATCATGGAGCGAGGTAAGACTTTTTCAGATACGTAGGTACGAATAGGCAAGTAAGAGTAGGAGGCAAGTAAGAGTAGGTAAGTAAGAGCAGGCAGGTAGGAGGTGGGTAGGAAAGATATGCGTAAGGTTTTCGGTAGCTAGGTAATTGGTAAGATTCAAGCAAAAGAAAAGGAAAACACACGAAGAAGGCCTAATTTTTATTATATGTGAAGGGCCCTCGTACTAGGGAAGAACCCCTAATCTCATAGATACTTAGGCTAATTTAGATAATTTAGAATCCGATTGAGAACGAGAAGGTAAACGATGTAGAGCCTCAGCGAATTCTACTAATGTAGAGTGGGCGAATGAATGTACCCACTTTAAGGATCTAGAAGACCAGCACCCTCCTACTTCCGATGTAGAAAGTTTAGAAACCCGATGTAACATCATTGCCATAATCTTGCCGGCCGCACTGTGGAGACCATTTTTTTTCGGAAAAAAGTCACGCACCAAAACGTCGCCACCTGAGAGTTGAAAAACGCAAAGACTACTACTTACGCTCTTATTAAGCGCAAATGCGCGCAGTTCTTGTTTTTAAGTTGGATAATTAGATGGCTTCTGGTCTTGAGATTGCATTCCTAAAAAAGTGCTTAGAGGATCTAAAAGAGGTTGATTACAACGTCAACACATCCCAAGAAATGGCAAGCCGTCTTCCAACGATGTAAAAAATTTGGAGGGCGAAATCTAACGCTTTCTCTCTGAGAAAGCGGGTGAGTAGGCTGAGGCTATTTCTAAAAAATCTAAAAGTCCGAACTCTGTTCTAAAAAATCTAACTACCTAACTCTCTAGACTAAACGTAAACCATCCCCGGTACTAATCAATCGATTCCCACTATGTGACGAAGAGTGTCCCAAAACAGTAGCTCTATGGGCTACTGCGAAAAAGAAGTCACTCATTAAACTTAATGCACTACCCGCGCCGCGGATGAAGGATACATACCAAGGAGTCAGTTACTGTTTCTAAAAAATTCTAAAGAAATGAGTCCTCTTTGAGGACTAATTGATTCAAGAACTGAGCCCCCTCTTCAAGCTTTTTGCTGTTTCCTCAAAGGAAAACCTAAAGTAGATATCGCTCAAAAAGAATCAAAAGGCTCTATCCAAGGAAACCCGGTCTAAAGACCTCTGAAAATCCAAATCCTTTCTAAAAAACTCTGACAGTGAAGACTGTCACTTTCATTCATTCATTTCTTCTAAAAAGTCTAAAGATCTCTCCGAAATCTCAAGGGTTTCTTCCAATACGCACAATGCGTTTCATGCTAAGGAGTCCCAAGATTGGTTGTACTTCCAATAACCGGAATAGGATACTTACTAAGCGATCTAAAAATGTTGGCCGTGCCTCCGATAGAGGGATACTAAGAAGTCTTAAGATCTTCATTGGTACCTCCAAGAATTCCAATAGACGGATACTAAGAATTCTTGAGATCTTCATTGGTACCTCCAAGAATTCCAATAGACGGATACTAAGAATTCTTGAGATCTTCATTGGTACCTCCAAGAATTCCAATAGACGGATACTAAGAATTCTTGAGATCTTCATTGGTACCTCCAAGAGTTCCAATAGACGCATACTAAGAAATCTTAAGATCATTGGTACCTCCGATAGAGGGAATGCGTGCCACACTCTTTTCGACACGCGGCGTAATGGCACCCACCAACACAGGAGCGAGGAGGAACAGCTTCCGATTAGAGCTGAAGCTCCACCCTTGTCGTGAAGAGTCTACTCAGGATGGGAGGTCTCAAGATAAGAGGTCTGTAGACAAGAAATCCCCAAGATCGATGCTGTCTCAAGATAAGAGGTCTCCTTGCCGTGAACCAACTCCTGTCGATCTCTCTCGAGTCATTAAGTTCGCGGAGAGGTGTTAGTACTCATGAGGGTTTTCCTTTTTTCACTGAGTAGTTGATAGAAATGCTAGCAGATTATACTCAACATCTTTATAGATACCTAGTTGTGAGTACGAGTAGGTATTGGCGAGCCCGACACATGTCGAGTAGCGGTTGAGGTTGAATTTTCTGAACTCACTCTAGGTAGTTAGAATTTTTAGAACTCAGTAGCACGATCGAGCTCTAAAAATTCTAAGTGTTTCTCTTCAAAAATCCTCAGTGAGTGCTTCTAAAAAATCTAAATGTAAATGCTTCTCAAAAATCTAAATTTTTCAAAAAATTATAAAACTGCTGCGTGACTATTCCGCTGACCCTAGTCTCTAAGCACGTGCAGGAAAGTTCTCAGCTACCCCTGCTGGTCCCTTACGGCCCCTAGTACTAGTGCTTCTTTTGTTATAGACCCTAGTGGGTCTTTCTTTTCAGAAGATGACGAATATAGACTCGTGTCTTGAATGACGATATTTTTCGATTTCGTTAAAAGTCTCTCTATTCGTAGTAAGTATCTTGGAACGATAAGTCGTTCCACTTTCCTGAAAAAGTCTCAGAGTCGAGACGACACTTACAAGCACAACCAAACGATCTAAAAGCTTCTGAGATCATTTGGCTGTCTTCCCTTATCTTGAAATAACCTTGTTATTTCAAGTTCTTGTCGTAGTTCATAATCTTCGTCTTCATGCTGATTACAACTCGTGCTCAGGTTCTACAAAAAGTATGTTGCGACATATTCTTATGTTCTCGCACAGGTTCTTTTTACGAAAGTTCTACGAGAAGTATGGTTATCTTCAGACTTCTGATTACTTAGTCCATAATATTGCAAACGGACATCTTGTTGCGTTTTTCGTACTGCGTTCTTTGAAGCGTGAAACTGAAACGGACGAGAAAAGACTCTTTTCTGTTCAATGTGGAGATCTTCTTTATCTGATGTACTATAGTCTTGATCTGTATTGTTTTCGTGTTCGTTTGATGTTGTATAAATCTGATTTGAAAATCTAAATTGAAGAATTATCTCCTGTGATTGTATCTTGTAACTCCTGAGAGGTCTCGTCTAGTAGTAGTATGTTGTTTCTAAAATCAATTCTCCAAAGGTTCTTTTTATGCTGTGTTGTGCTGTATTAGTAAAACGTGATGAAGAACGAAACGGACCACTTGGTGTCCCCTGAGTCTTGTCTCTCACCTAAAGTTCGACTGTTTTCATTGGGTTTTGCACATTAAAGGTGGATGGGTTTATGCTGTTGGTGGACATACACATGTGCATCGCCAACTAAGAAAAGGGAAGTTGGTCATCATGTTTTTTCTTGATTCAGAAGTAATCTTTTGCAAGATTTAGAATGTTTAGAAAACTCAACAGAACAAACACAAAGAGTCTCAGACAGAGTGCTACAGCACCTTCTACTGCTAGAAGAAGAAACTAGTCCTACACTTTCTAAAAAAACTAAAGAGAAGCAGTTGGTAGAGAAGCTACCACTGCTATATCATGCTCATTCTAATAATTCGTGGCGTTTCATTTCAGTAGAAAATCTGCTCCATTTTTGCTCCCTCTATCGTCTCTTCATTTTCCACCCTCACTCTCACTCTCTCAGGTCTCACTACTCCTCTCATCATCGGTTTTTCATGTCCCTTTCATTCTTTTCACTCTTCTCTATCCTTGTTTGCCTAGCTTCTCAAGATTTTCTGCCGCCATTTTCCCTCTATGTGTCTGATAACTCTTCCACGTCTAAGTCGTCGTACTCATCGTAAACAACACCTTGATCCTTTAGTACAAGACTCAGGTGGCGGAGGTATGTCTGTGGTTCAGGTTCATTTAGATAATTTAGATTTTTTAGATCTTCGCGATTCCAGGCGTAGACGATAAGGAGAATCAACCATGACATGTGGTGAGGGAAAACGACAAGGAGTACGCTCATGTATTTCAGTAATCATCTTGTCCTCTGATGCAAGTGACCGGAAGCCGCGTTTATCTTGGCTGCAAGTGACCACAAGCTCTGTGCGGCATAATCCATGCTTCCTGCAGGATCTAACACGTAGTACAGCTACAGTGGCATCTTCACTTCGTCATGTTTTACAGAAGCCTACAAAAATAGTCTGCGGCTTGAAAACGTGGTACAGTGCAATGGTCTTCCCTTCTACAGAAATAGTCTGCGCCGTCGCGTAACACGAGAAGTGTGCTCGCGCTCAGCTAACTGCAAAGTTAGACATTAACGAGATTATCTTTCCTGCTTACGAAAGAACTCTATATTTCTTTCCTCCTTTACGAAACTCTGTAGAGTTTTCCCTCTAAATTTTCCCCTTGAGCACTACAGATCTATCAAACAAGAAGAACAACTCTAAATCTACATCAAATTGTTTTCCTTTCCTATGTATTGCTTTTCCCGTTTGCCTTAACAAAGCATCTTCTTCCAACAATCTCTCCAATCGCTCGATCCCGGCTTTCAACATGCGTCGAAATCTCCCGAATGCGGCAGATATGAAAGAGGCTGTATCTTCTCAGCTTGACTCCTCAGTGTCTGTGTCTGTATCTTCTTCTTCTTGAAACCAAAAATCTAAATTTTCTAAATTTGCACACGACCTCTTCCGACTTTCAAAAACGAGAAGGACACAGAAGAGCGAAAAAATGTGACAAAGTGTCACGACAACTTCTAAAAAATCTAAATCTTTCTAAAAACACCTGAATGATCTATGATCACTATCCATTTCCATACCGTTCACAAGATGCCATCGGTCTTCCAGCACAGCACTCGGCTTACCGTCTTCGCCATTGCCTAGAAGAACAGGAGTCGAGCAGTTGGTACCGCCTTGATCACCCTTGACTAGACCGCCACTAAGGGGTACCACTGATCCTGGCGCAACTGCATGCCTGGGCAGTCGTGTCTGCAGAACATCTCCCTTTTGCGCAGCCTCCGTCTCTGTTGTTAGAAAGAGCTTTTTGACTCTTGCTCCACGATCTGTAGATGTAGTACTATGATGCTATAAAAAATCTAAATTTCAAATTCAATTTTCTAAAAAATCTAATCACAAAGGAGAGGAAAAATCTACAACGACAAACACGAAGGAAAGCCATATCATCTTTTTCTCCACGCTGCGGTACTCTTGAGGCGCCGCTCCTTGCTGCAAGGACCGGTCATCACCGACTCCTTCTGACATTAGCGGTAGGTTCTGTGCGCTTTATTAGCTCAAGAAAATAGAGGGAGACAGATGTAGACTTTTTTGAAACCTTCATGCGACTGCTGTGCAACAACTTCGTTCCCTCCTGCTGTTTGTTGTGTAAAAACTTCGTGCTAGAACAACGTCATCGATATCACTCGAAGCCATAAGTTAACCAACTTCTGCAAACCCTTGGCATCGACATTGTGATTCCCAACTGCTACTTGAGAGTCAAGCTGTCCAGGGCGTGCGCCATTCCCTGTTGAACAACCCGCACTAGAAATAGACCGCTTCGCACTCATCCAATCGTCAAACGCCTCTAGGACGGTACGCGTAACATCCTCCACTACAACCCGACTCATTCCTGTAGTTGCTGCGCGTCATGGGCGAAAAAACTTCTTCTCTGTAGTACAAGATAAAGATCATAAACAAGGTCCTTTTCGGAATGTCAGCAAAGACCAAGAGCGATGTAAAGGATGCTGTATCTTCTCCCAGGAGCTCGTCTGGGTGTAGAAGCACTGCCCTTGCGGCAAAAAGACCCTTCTACCCAGCACAGAACAGTTTCAGCAGGGAGACTACTAACGTAAACGTATCTGAACACGTCCTGCTACTACTATAACCGTAACAACATCACGACCTGATACAGCGTCCACAGATCGATCAGCTCGTACTAGTAGAGTACAGTTGCGTGTGGTTTAAGCATGAGAAGAATATTCAAAGTGTGGGGAGATCCAAAGTGTGGAGACGATACGAGCACCGACAACATTGGATCCTCGACGTTGTTTGTTGCACACACCGATAGTACTATCCAGATGATGGTGGTGCAGATGATGTCCTTGCCAAATTACCGATACCAGCATCAAGATCATACTTTCCTTGCCGAACTACCGAAGGTTGTACTAGAATGCTGCTGCCAAGCCGATAGCCGCGCTCTTCTCGGGGAGGAATTAGTCAGATGTCTACCGCTATGTATATGGTAGTTCTTTCGCAAAGGACAGCACGCCAGAACTGACACGCCAGAACTAGAACACGTCAGTTAGAAACAACCTAGCGGATGAAGATCATCTAAATACATAGGATAGGACACTGCCTAGAGAGCGAGGGTGTGGGAATTCGCATGCCAAGATTGATCTGGGTGCTAAAAAAGGAGGTGTGACGGACGAATTCACGCCGGTTGTTCTAGAGGTTCTTTATCTTGTTTACCTAGTAAAAGGGTGATATAAAACGGGACCTATGTCTAGTTCTGAAGGGGAGATCGAGATTTTCTATTATGATTTATCTATTTCTGGAATGGGGCATACTAGGAATTTCATACTGGAATTGGGTTTTCGAATTCTTCCATTCTCGGGGTCCGAACGTGCATTACTTACTTACGCCATTTGGATTTAGATTTATTTAGATTTTCATGTTCAAAAACATCATAGTCAAGAGTAGATTCAATAGATTCACGAGTAGATTGATGATGGTATTTAGATTATCTAAGTAGATTTAGGATTTAGAAAACTATTCAGTGTTCAAACAAGGATCATTTCTTAGTCACGCATTACACCATAGGAAACATTCACAGCACTATCAGGATTCTTTTAGGAAACATTCACAGCACATCAATCTATGTTAAGTATTGCGCTCGTACTAATACAGACGGACGGTGGACTTGGACTTCATCTTTTAATAGATACATCAATGAGGAGGCGTCTCCTCCTAGGTCTCTTTAGATGTTTTTTTCTCCATCGTATATGAGGACTGTATCTATGTGCTTCGAATCTTTCCTCGTCCAAGTAGCTTTTTGTTCAGCCTTAGTTTAGCCAGGGCTAAAAGTTGCTGTAGCTGTACATTTCTATGCATAAGCAAATGGTGACAATCTAACTGCAACCGTGTCCTGGAAACGAATGATCCTAGAAATGAAAAAGCACATTACAAAACTAAGTTCTCCTATCGCTTACTGCGATCTTTGTCTTTAGATATCTGAAATCGACCTTGTCTCTAGTATTTCCTACGCTCACCACAGAAAAAAATAACTTGATGCTTGTACTTTCTTAGCAACGAATTAGAAAAGCCTCAAATGGATGCGTCGTTCTTTTGTCCACTACTAACAAGCTTCGTGTGGAAACTCCGTTCTATGCTCTGAGTCTACCAACTCTGACAGTTACAAAGAAGAAAAAGTGCTCTCTCTAAAGTTTAGATTGTGATTGAGATGGATTTTTAGTTTATTTGGTAAAGCCCCTATTATGGTGCTATCGGTCTTATTATGGTGCTACGACGTCTGTCACTTGTGCTCCCGCAGCTTGTCCACCAGCACCCTCCGCGCCGTCGGTTGCCGCCGGTTGGTTTTTTTCGGATAAGAGGACTGCCAACTTCGTGAGCAACATGGTGGCCGTTTGTCGGACTTCCGTACTATCCCCGTAGCGACTGAGGTTATGCAACGCCTTGTGGCCGCCGATCTTGTTCACCGCCAAAAGGTTGCCCTCCAACTCACAGACCTTCAGATACAGATCCACGATCATCGGAGTCGGGCCCTGGGCCATCATAATGCGCTCCCACGGAGAACCGAGGACAATCTTTAGAAGGACAAATTGGTGATTCCACAACGAAAAAAAGCATCCGATACTGCACCTAAATCTAGCTCTAGCAGGTGACCTGCTATCATAATACGCAGGAAGATCCGCCAATTTTTAACGTTTAGATTACAATTAATTTCCAGGATTCAGTTCACAGTAAGTCCAGTTGTCATCAATTTAGATTATTGAGACATGTAAAAAAGTCGTATATGAAGTTCGTAACTTGGTCATCGCAGTTTTGTTGTTGAAGGCTTGGATGATGTGCTTGGTGCAGTATGTGAGCAAGTCGTAGCCACCCTGTTCGTTGGCAAGCGCTACCTTCGCCGTAAAACCCGTCGCAAGCCAGGAGTTCAATACTGCTAAAGTTAGAGAGGTTCTTCAGGAAATTCTTTGTTTTGATGATGGTAATCTACTTATAAAAGAAGAGTGGCGCTGCCAATGTAACTAGTATAAAGTTAAATGTATCTATAAGAATACCTTCTCTTAAAAATTTAGGTACAAGCAGATGATTCTCTGAAGAGAGTAATAATTGCTCTTAGCCTACTTACCAGCAATCTTTCTATAAATACTATAAAGTAGGCACAGCATCAAGAACAATCCTTAACTGCAGCGCTGAGCGAACCACGGCAGCTGCCCGGACGTAGAGGAACAACTTCATCTCGGAGAATCCACCGTCATTGGCGTCCATCAAGTCTCTAGGTGGAATCTGCTGGGAGAGGATGTTCTGAATCTTCATCAGCTGGAACAACGCGGCACCACGGATTTTATCTGGAGTTGGAGTTGATGTTCCGATTTTATCTAGACGATGCTGAACAAGGTACAAGATCAGTCAACGACCTGATTTTCTGAAAGAGATATTTCATCTGATTGCATTTCTTTTTAGAAGAATACTTGACTGTGACGCTGCTCGTTGGTGCGTGTTCACTGCGAAGGCCAGCGCGTAGAGAAGGTGACAGAGATAGGTCGAATACTGAGGCCCCTCCCGAGTCTTAGGGTCCCTAGCTTTCAACAGCCGCTTGTCTTCACGGGCTATTTCATCAGTCAGCAACTCCGATAGCTGTACCGTCGGATCCTGACACCTGAGGTGGGAATCAAAATCAACAATGTGGCTCCTCGGAAAGAGAATTCATCTTCATCTAGCGTATACTACTGTAAAAGGAAGGACGTCCTACTTATTGACACAGTAAAGGGGAAAAATCTAAATTTTCTAAAATCGCAGCACAAACTGAAGAACACTCTCACATTCAAGATAAAATACGCACTTACAACCCACTTATTTTACAGAAAGAAGAAATAAGTAGGAAGAAATAAGTAGTACTCACAAACCGCATCTCTGCGAACATCGACGGGGTCTGACGTCGTGACATCATCAAGCGCTGGCTGCGAGACGGCCGCGAGATAGTCTGGACCTCCGGATGATGGGTCTTCTCCGGCACTCCCGATACTTGGCGGCGCTTTCTTTGGGGGAACAAGGCAAGGTCTTAGAAACTTGAACTTCTATATTCACGTACTTTTTTAGCTTGTTTTTAATTGTACTAACAAAGATGAGTAGAAAAGATTGAGATTTGTCTTTTTCATGACATCAGCAGGAGTTTTTGTTGTACCCACTACTGCGTAGTTCTTGTACTACGTTCGACTAAGAAACAGGTTGTCATAACTGTCCAAGCAGGTAGGTAGCCAAAGACCGAATACTGCGTCCGAAGGCAAGCTCGTGCGTGAAGGACAGCCACCGGAAAATAAGGCCGTAACCAAGGTTCGGAGATATGCTGTCTGAACCGTCACGGGCAAAGGGCTGAGACGGGTCTGGGACAACACCATTCGAAGCGAAATTTGATATGCCGATCAACAGCGACTCTTGGTGCCTTTGACGGATTTAGATTTTTTAGAAGATCTAAAAAAAGCGACAAAACTCGAATAGACGAGGGTATCCATCCGTACGTACAAGGCGTACATTGTCTAAACCTATATGCACATACTGTGAAAGTAGATTAAGTCGTGTTTACCAAGAATCGAAGTATGAAGTCGGAGTTAATATGAGTACTGAAAGAATTTCGCGAGGAAGGATTCTTGGATCGTGTTGCTGTTCATCGGTAGCTTCAGAGACGTCAAAATGGCAATCAAGGCCAGCTGCGACAGGTGCACTCTTGGGTACGGCAGGAGAAGTGCACGCATCACAGGTGTAATCGCGAAGTGGTCCACCAAGTGAGTGAGGAAAAATTCTGGCGCCTCCATAGCACCTAAAGACGCTGCTAATCCTCCTAACCGGATCGAAATGTCCCAACTTTGGTTCATCACGTCACAAGTGATCTTCGCAAACACACTGCACAACGAAGGTTAGAAGACGGTGGGAAGGAGATACCATTCGATGGGAGAAAAGAATAATGAGATAACAGTCGACACTACAAACATGTGAATGGGACAGTATCCCCCAATTTCAAAAATGAGGGCAGCGGCAGCTACCGCTCTCCCCAATCTAAAAACTCTCAAGAAATTTGTTGTAAAAACAAAAAACTCGTGTTCATATTACGAAAATAGAAGTAAGACAAATTCTGAAGAGCTAATGACCACCAGCAAGAAAATTGCTACTCGTGCTTTGTTTCATCTTCACACACACACTCATGATCTTGTAGTATACTATAACTACACAATAGCCTTAAAGGTCGCTCTGGCGGAAGAAAGTTATGTCGACCTTCGGCGTCAATGGTTCGTGTTCTAGATCGACTGTGAGTTTGATCCCATTCTCATCCTCACCCTGTTCGCGAACAAGGCCTGCTCGTCGGACCATGGCGTCTACATTCAGAAACTCGAGTTCTAAGAATGTCTTCTTCTTCTCCGCAACCGTCGCGTTGTAGTTTTAGAGAAGGTCACCACGAGTGAGGTTTAAGAATCACTCTTAGTAAAAAACAATTTGAATTTCCTCGGGACCTGTTTATGAAGTCTAGTAATGCACCAACTTTTCTATCATTGAATGGAATTACGAGTCCCGTTAGTCTAAGGTAAAAGACGTCCCCGTGGTCCCACCTGTCGTCTCTAAAAATTTTATATTCACATCAAGTTAAAAAATCCGATAAAAAGAGTTCTTAATTCCCTGCTGCAGGTCCTGTCGACGCGTTGTTGGACGATGCTGCAGCTGGGGATGCGACGGAAACTGCAAGATTCTCGAACATGACGCAGAGCACCCAAACGCAGAGTGTCCGTGAAAATACGTCGGGATCGGCACTACTCCTACGCACGATTTGCTCATACATTCCTGGTTTGATTAGAGGAAGAGTGTGGTTGTGAGGTCGTGAGGAGCTGCACTAGGAGGACTTTTCGGGTTGGTTGATATTCTTCAGGATTTTAAATTTGGTTGCTCTTATTTAGGTTTTTCAGATTTGGTGTCCTTTAGATTTTTTAGATTTGGTTTTCTTTAGGTATTTTACACTTGCCATTGCTTGTACATAATATTTTTCTTAAGATATTCTTGAAAAGTAACCCATAAAGTGAACAAGGTTTTGGCTGCTTCTCTGTGAGCTCTCAGGATGCCCGCGTTCCATTCGATACACTGCTTAAACCGCTTGTTCACGTTCGTCTGCATCAGCCTCTCTACTGTCGCTACTGTCTGATACGGCAAAACGTCGTACCCGAAAGGAGATTAGAAGTCTAAGAAAGATAGAAGCAAGCAGAGGTGGCAAGTAGATGTTGAAACCAGAAGAAGCTGACTCAGCCTCTGACTCATAGTCATACATTATAGGATTATACACAGTGTACATCCGCGCATTCGCAAAAAGAAAGAACAAGCACATCAGTCCAACAAAATTCGACCTCTGTAAAGAGGATACTAACATGATCATCGACTCACCCACTGCTCTTTGTACTACAGACTACAGCTACAAGAACTATTGACTCATAAGTGAAGGCTGAGTAAGCAGCTACTGTGCGCAACAGATGTCGATACTCACGAATATCTGGACTAGCGAGAGACCTGGCAATCGCCCGCTCGATGGTCTTCGCTCGTGCGGGATCTGCCACGAAGTTCACCCAAAGAGGGTACACCTGTGAGAGTCGAGGTCGTCAGTGGTTACCCCAAGAAAGACGTAGTCAGTGGTTAATGTTCTGTTTAAGAAAGAAATCTAAAGAAGGGTGATGCACCATCATCAAGAGAGGAGTTCAGTTGTTGTTCATTTTAGATTTAGGTATAGAAAATTCAAAAAATGGGAAGATTGATAGATGCTCAGCGGTTTAGGAATTTCTGGGAGCAAAAAGACTGACGAGCACCATTAAGCCAAGCTCCATACCCCTTCTCAAAATATTATACCTGCAAGAAGCTCGCGCAAATTCTGTGAGCGTGGTGGGCCAAGACCGTGTTCGGATGGTTCTCCCAGATCAGACAGAGCATGCTAAATATCCTATCCATCCAGTGAAGCCCCAAGTTCTCGAGAAACCAGTCCGTGTTATATCTGCTCAAAGCGCAGAGGGAGGTTAGAGGAAGGAAGACAGAGGTAGAAGTAGAAATAAGTAGTTCAAAGTCGAAGACCTGCGTAGTTCTTCAATGAAGAAAATGATCTATATAAAGGCGTTGTTTTCTAGTTAGGTGTGCTCCACCGATATATAAAGGCGTCATCTAGTAGAGGTGTACTAGACGAAGGTAGCCGAGGTAGTCGTAGTTCCACTTCCGGGCAAAGGAACTTCGAAGTCCATCCTCTTCAATCAAAAAATGATCTTGATCATGAGAATCGCCTCTAGCTCTAGCTGTATTCATCATAAGTAGAAGGTGACGAAGCGCTCCTCGAAGGACATGTCTGCTGGTAGCGCTATCGATCCAACCTTCTCGAATATGAGCTCCCGCCATCGATTGACCTGGGCAAACATGACTTTGGCCGTTGGCGCTGTCGCTGTACTAGCAAAATATTCCCGTCCATCGGGCACCTGCAATAGCAGCTGCAGGGCGATTGAGGCCACCTTTTCAGCCACTCCTGACTCAGTGTCTCGCTTGATCCATCCTTGAGGCAGCGGCTTTTTGAAACTTCCCCCAACGTTCATGTTGACCCCTTCTTCGCTGCCTTGGAGCTGGATCTGCAACTCGTTCTGCTCTTTAGGTGTCGGCATCAGGGCAAGGAAGCAGAGCTCCAGAATGCGGTTCTTGCAGGCGAAAGTGATCAGCTTTCCATTCGGATCGTCGGTTTTGCTCTCCGGTTTCGCCTTGTAAGCGTCATAGACTATGGACTTGAACATGAGTAGCACACAGCAGAGCATGCTATCGTAGAGGCTCCCAAACCGCTTGGTCTGCTCCGGCTTCTCTTCCGCAGTTGCAGCAGAGACCTGCGCTTCACTACGACCCTTGCTAGCAAGAGTGAAGGAGGACGCCGCAAAGCCTGCAGCTGAGTCAAACTTAGAAGACCGATGAAAAGGTTCTTGTCACTCTCTGAGTTTGTCACTACAAAAGAACTTGATACGTAGAAACAAGAAATGGAAGTTTCTGGCATAGACTGATAGGATAGAGTGCCGCTGCTGAATCTTCACGCAAGGTGCCGAGACGAGCGCAGGCGAAGCGCCCCAAGGAGGACGTAGTGATCGCCTCTGAGGACTTTAGAAACTACTAATACACTAATCCTAATCATGAATGTGAAATTACCTCTTATTCTAAAAATTCTAGTGATCACAATAAAGAACATAACTGAGTTGCTGTTCGACGCTTGTCTTCGTGCCTCCTCTGCTGCCTCTTCCTCTTCTTCGGCTGACAGCACGGGTGGACTGGGAAGATTGCAGATGTAGAAGAGAAGCGTGTATAGCGCTTCGCAAAAATCTGTCTCTTTCACCAGTTTTATCCTATCGCGGACGTCGGATATCAGCACGATCTTCTGCACCAACTGCAAAACCATACCCTAAAGATTAGAAAATAATTTAGCGTATAACCTCTCTAGGTGGTGATTGACGCAGAGTGGAACTTCATGATCTACTACGAGAGTTGACAGTGAAACTTGCGAAAGATGGTACTAAGGAGTAATCAGGTGCATGTGACAAAGAAGTAGCAATGTAGGATAGTGATGCTAGAATCCTAGGAGAAAAAGGAGTGAACAATTCTTTAGATTCTTTAGATCGATTTACGTACTCGTTGATGAACATGTTGATAGCTGACCTCACGCCATAAGAATATAGAGGACTTGTTTGTGCGGCCAGTCGTCTCGTGAACGTCGATGCATGGTTTCTGGCGCAAATGCGATCTGGTCAACGCTCTTGTGGTACAAAAATTTGATGAGGTAGTTGAGTCGCTTCGCACTCCATATCGTCCTCACGAGTTTCGGCGTCTGTTGCAACTCGTTGTCAAGCAGAAAATCGTGCATCAACCGCACGCCTGCTTCAATCAGGTCGCGACCGCCACGATGACACATCTCCAACAAGTTGTCTATCAAAAACTCGTGCGCAAAATTCATTAGAGGAGCATTCTTGAGCAAGCTTCGTATTCGTTCATGATCTTCTTCACTCAAGATCATTCACACGTGATCCCTCTACTCCTCAGACAGCTTAAGATGAAGCAGATTTTTCTCCATCATTAAATACAACCTCAGACTACTAGTAGTTCTAAATCAAATGTAAAACCGTAAGTCTACTAAGCCCACTGAACCGAGAGCGCGGATGTTCTTGTACGTGGCGATCACTAGATGGAGCATCATCCGTCGAAGCACTGGCGCGTCCTTGGACGTACACTGCACTGCCAAGTACACATACCCGTTCAGCGTACCGTACATCGCAAAAGCATCGTATATCTCTTGGAAATTCACTAGCGAATTCCCATAAAACTCGATCCACTTCTTCACCACCTCACGTCGGTTCTCGTGGCTGCTGCGAGCGAGGCCTGGGGATTAGAACTTCCCTTTCAGGGAGCTCCCGAGGCTCCTGAGACAAAAACGAAAAGAATACTAGATACTACTACATAAGAATACTATTTAAATCTAAAAAATCTAAATCGATAAAAATGATCTGCTCTCCTTTTACAACTGTTCAACCTCCATGATATCATTGGTCTAAAGGTGATAACAATGACATCTACCGCTACCTAAACCAGTGTTCATAAAAGAAAGGTCGAATGTCTGGTGTGGTCCGGATCAGCATCTGGAGTAAGTCGAAGTTGAGATCCGTCGTCAACGCTGAAAAAAGCTTTGCTAGCAGAAGCACGCGTGCGTGAGTGGCAAGCTGCGACATCATGCTATCCACCACCTCCGGAAGCATAGCTCCTCGTAGCAGATACATCCGTCCTCGATACTGGCCTTTTTCTACGAACGCCAGCATCAACTTCACGGTCGCCAAGCACAGCTCCTCCTTCGTGCCCCTCAAAATCTGTTTCCACACCTGGTTCACGTCCACCTGCATCAACACTTGCACCGTTTCGTCGTAGCTCTTCACGCCTCTGCCCTCAAGGATGGATTCTAAGGCCTTGCAGGCTTTTACCCGCAGTGGCAACGAAATGGCCTCGCAGACGTAGTAGACGCATAGATTCACGAACTTCTTGCGCATTCTCGAAAATGCCTTGTATTCGTACAACTTGGCGACCTCCGGCAGAATGACGTTGAGGCACTCGGTCGCGATGACCAGAGCTGGCGCACTCCATCTGTACTCCTCGATCAAGGCGAAGGCCATGTCCAGCACGTAGTCCAAGAGGAGTGGACTCTTGTCCAGCAGCTTCTTCGGCTCGTTTTCCAGCAGAAAACAGACGATGCGGACCCACAGCAACCGCTGATCGAAGTTGAACTGCGTTGGCCGGCTCTTGCTCGGCTCCTGGGTGCTTTGTCTCGCTTCATCCTCCTCGGCCGACGAAGGTGCGTCTACGACATCCCCGTCGGCATCTAACACCGTGAGTGGAACCAAAGTCCCATCTTCGTTCTGCTGCATTCCGCTCGCACCACCCGCACTGCTAGCTTTCTCGAGTTCCGCAGCGGCTAGTTGCGACGCTGGAATGGTCGCGCCTCTTGGTGCTTCTTTCGGCAGGAAGCACGTCTTCGACAGATCTTTCGGTTCCACCTTGTAGTAGTCCTCGAACAGATTGACCAGGGTCATACAAAGCCCAAAATTATCCATCAGGTTCTCGATCATATCCGGCTGCTTCAGCAGGTGAAACAGCACTAGGCAAAGTCGATAGCGCCCCATACTGCTCTCCTTGTTCAAATTAGATGAGCACAGAGCAAGAGTCTAAGAGAGAACGAATTACGTAGTTGACTACAAGTTTCTAACGTACACGTCCTCTTCCTTAGAATAAGTACTACTCAGTAGTACATTTATTAGAGAACGCTATTGACGTCTCAATCTTTTCAGAAACTTGCTTCTGGTGACCAAGATGCTACAACAGCTAGTAGTAGTACCAGTGATAGTTGGAAGAGACAGGAGAACCTTATATATCAGCCTGTCTAAGTAAGTACATTCGGCCTTAATGTATCGTTCAGCGTCTGTGAGGCCATCGTTCACCGACTTTTTCCGGGCATTCTTCTTGCCGCCACCAAGCGTCAGCTCTAGCGGTTTTCTGGTGACGTTCACCTCCAGGAACCTAAGGTTTCTCGATCGCCAGGCCTGTACGAACTCCACGCACGGATGAAAGCACACGGCCTTTGGGCTCGCTTTGGCCTGCTCTAACACCATGTAGACCACGTTCACGAAGATTGCGTTCTTCATCTCGTTCAACGACGGCCCGTGCATCTTGAGCGGCACCGCCTCGCGCATCGGCAGCCTATCCCAGGCAGTGAGCGCGTTGGCAACGACGCTGTCATCGTCCAAGATCTTCTGGCAGTGGCGGAAAATCTCCGGAATAACCATCGTTGTCTGCAAAAACTGCGAATTTCCGTATAGAGCGAGCATAAACACGCAAAAATGCTTGTCCATGGGGCTCATCAGGTGCGACCGCTCCTTCAGGTACCGAATCACCACTGGAAGCAAGTCGACCCTCGCGAACGTGTCGAAAGTTTCGTCTTTGATGATCTCCGCCTGTCGCGCCTCCATCTGGGCCTCGCGGTCGGTTAAAAAAATGGTGAACATGTAGAGAATCCAACGAATCCTGTACAAAAGCTGCTCTCGTTTTTCCGCGTTCGCTGCTTCCTGTTGCTGCTGTTGCTGCTTCGCTTGTTCCCTCTCGGCTTTGCTCGCCATGGTACTAAGAGCTGCCGGACCCTCTCCGTTTTCCGCCTCCTCGATTTTGCTCAGCTCGTTCAAAAACGTTTCGAACCGTCTAAGCGCGTTCGAATGCACCTTCTTCGAGAACATGACCATCTGGACTCGTTTTCCACCTATGAACGCGAAGTCCACTAGAATCGGGAAGATCAGGTCGAAATCCTGTTTGATCAGATCCTCGATGTTGGTGAGCAATCCTATGAGGAAGTCGTCTAGTTCCGGGAAGTTTTTGTAGTTTCCGCCTCCGCACGTCGCGGAAACCAACAGACTCATGCAGATGCGAATCACCTGGATGTGTCCTCGGTCTGCGAGCTCCTCCAAAAATGAGCCCCACATCGAGTACTCGCGGTGAAGCAGCCGACTGCGTAGTAATTTGCTGCCTGTGTAGACCTGCTCGATTAGCTGCTTCTTGGTCTTTTCTGGTTTGGACGGAGAAGAGCCGCCTGCCTGCTCAGACCCAACGGCAGCTACCACGGCACCATCCGCGGCCGCGACGTCACCACTTGCTGCGGGACTATTAGATTCAGTCAAGCAAAATTCTAGGAGATCTACATCGACGACCCATCTTCATCTACAACGCAACTACTCGACTCTGAAAGAATCTAAATCTTCTACATCTACATTTCCTGCCGCTGCCGCATGCTACAGGTAAAACTTTGCACGTATCTTGCCTTGCTTGGTGTTACTCATAGTCCAGAATCATCTTGCAGATTTACATTTTTCAGAAGCTATAATCTTGATCTTCACAGTGCAAATGCATTTCCTATTCCATCGCTTTTTCCTTAACATTCTTTTCCCCTTCACCACCTGCTGCACCTTCCTCACCTTCTTCGTCGTCCTCTTCCTCCTCTTCTTCTGGGCCAAAGGCAGCTGCCATGGCCTCAGCTTCGGCGGCTTCGGCCGCAAAGTCTTCCTCCGTCAGTGTGGAGATGAGCGTCGTTGTCGCTATTGCCACCCGATTCACGTTCATCGGTGCTAGTAGGTTTTGCTGAAGCATCTGCTGGAAGACACGCACAAAACCGAGAGATTAGATGGTGTAGTAGCAAGGTCATTTTATTTAGGAAACAGTTTTCGAAAAATTGACCCACTGGTGTCGTGTAGAGGTTTCTTGCTAAAAATCGAGGACTACTCTCCTTGAACGCCTTCACTAATTTATGTTCCTTCTACTTACATGAACTACAGCTAGTACTTGATGATTTGAATCTATTCGGCAAGATGCCTAAGATTTCCCTGACGCTAGTACTTAAATTGAGGAAAATTAAAATATAATACAACAAAAATACTAGCACTCCAACTAGCCGTAAATGTATTGATCGTGTAGGTAGTGAGCTTCGGGGTCGACCAACGCGTATGTCAGCATGCCACACGCCAATTCCGGGAATTGTAAGTACTTGGTGGCCATCTCGTTGCAGACTGCGGTTTGCCGATGAAGCTTGGCTCGAATACACACTAAAGCTGCTTTGTTCACGATGCTCCGACTGCTCCACGCCAAGAGGAACGGCGCCACCTGCGACAGCATGTCCGGGATCGGCCTCTGGTAGAAAAAGTCGACGAAACACGGAATCGTCAGACCATGGAGGATGAACTCGGAGACGCACTCTAAGTACAGGTCCGTTAACACGCGCTTGGTTCGGTCGATTTTGAACAAGAGTTCCTCTACCCTCTTGAAGTAGTTCTCGACCAGGCCTAGGCGTCCCGCGATTCCCGACAGTTTCGTCAAGGCTTGCTGTCGCGCTTGCGGCGTCGGAAATTCTGCCGTTTCCATCCCCTTTATGTGCGGCGGCGCCTCCGCGTCCGGCAAATACGTCACCTGCAAAAAGATGTGGGTGCACATGAAAAACAAGTACTCCTCCGCGAAGGCGTATTCGCTAGGTTTGATGTTCGAGTTCTTCACGAGCGAAAAACCGGTTTTCTGCATGCTCTTCTCGGCAGCCATGCGCCGCTGCTTCTGGTACAGCGACTCGCGGCCCCCTGCGCCTAGTCGGTCCTTCGCGACGCCCTCCGCGCCTTCACGAGCCCGTCCGCGTGGCGAACCACTAGCGGCTTCGCTGTCTGCAGCGCCATCGGCCGATTGCATGTGTTGCGAATCCATCTCGTAGAGCTGATCCCTCTGCAGATTCCCGAACTTCGGTCTCTTCTTCTGCGGCTGTTCGCTGTTCGGCTTCACGTGCGCGTAGGGGTACAGCATGCAATCCAGCACTAGCTCAAAGCAGGCCGTGAAGTTCAGGATGCTCACCGCGATCTGCTTGTCGCGCACCAGCACAAACAGGATGCTCATGTAGAGACAAACGTCCTCCTTGCACACGCTGTTGCACACCTGGAAGATGCCGTCGCGATCCTCCTCCGCGATGTCCTGGACAGGGTTCATCTCCTTCACCACGTGTGTATACACCACGTTGCGGACAGCGGCTAAAACCAGACGACTGAGCACATCCAATTCGGTCTGGGTGATGTCCGGATCCTCTCGGACTGCCCGTGAGAGCGCGTACGCCTCGTGGCGCGCGTTCGGCCGGTCGGCGTATTCTGGGTCCAGTTCGACGACCTCTGGACGCGAAACGGCCATGATGTTCTTGTACAGCAAGCACAGACGGCGCAAACTGCCAGGCCGCTCGTTCAGGCTGGTCGCTTTCAGCACCGTGAGATTGTGGACGATCACGATGCTGTGCCTGCACAACACCGGAGATTCTAGACTGTCGAAGACGAAATTGTAGCTGTCCTCGTCCCCGGCGATCTGCTCGATCACTTTCGGCAACTTTGAGAAGGTGCAGACCAGCTTGTAGTGCCACAACAGCTGGTTTGGATCGCTCAGGTGTCGCAGATTCGCCAGGAACTTTGGTATGTTGTTCAAGATGTCTCCTGTGGAACTGTTCTTCCCGCTCGTTGAGCTCAGAATGCTCAAGATGACGGCAGCGATCTCGCGGCACTCAAAATTGATGTTCTCGTTCCCTGGACCGTAGCCAGCTACCTGCAAAGTGTTGGGAAACGTGTTACTCTGGAAGAAGAAGCCCTGCTTGACCATGCAGTACAGCGTTCTCAAAGTCGTCTCCTCTATGCAGAGACCCTGAAAACGCTTCTCGCTGCCCACTCGGTGCTCGTGGATGCTCAGCAGGCAGTACTCGAGCTTCGCTCGTTCCACTCGAGTCCAGTCCATCATGGCTCCGTCAAATTTTTTGTCGGAGTGCGCGAAGAGAGTAGAAAACGTCAAAAGCATGCTCTCAAACAGCTTCGTTTTCCATTTGGCGTGGTTCTCGATGAACCGTGGCGAGTCCATCAGGCGGTTGCCGCACGCAACGAGGAACTCTAACAGCGGGAAAATATCGAGGGAACCGAGAATCGCGTCGAAAGTCGTTTCTACCTGTACACGCTCTGTTTCCGTGGTGTAGATCGCGGGTAACGCAGCCGCTGCGGCGGCTCGCTCCGCTGCCGCACTTCCTGGTGAAGCATCACCAGATGGCGAAGAAACCGCTGTGGCCGCGGGTGCCGGCGCCGGACTGTTCCCTGGACTCGAACTACTCCCAGAAGCCGTCTTCCCCGCGCCCATAATCGGCGCTTTCTTAGGCGTCACATCCTTGGCTATGGTAGTTTCCGTAGGCAGCACTTTCATGCGATCCAAAATGAGCTGGACCATGCCTTCATGCTCGATGCCAATGGTCACGATGTTGCGCAACAAGCGCACAAACGCGTCTAGAAGTTCGATGTACTCATCTGCACTGCTCACCGAGTCGTAGTGGTCGTAGATGTGCCCAAACGTCTTGCGCAACAACGGCACCAAAGCATCATTGCTCAGCACTATTGTGGTCAACGCGGGAATCTCGAAGGTCAAAAGATTCGACACGATCTGCAACACACCTAGGATTAGCTTGCTGCGATCGAAGTTCTCGAGTTTCATCTCAAAACTCTCTCCTAGCAAGTACAAAACCTGCGTCAGCAAACGGGGAATGCCTTCCGTCTCATTCAGAATTAACGTGCGCTTGCTAAGAGCACGTAATTCCTGTTGTTGCAGGTCTAGAGCCGCTTCTGCTTCTTGGTTCCCCGTAGTGGGGTTCGGTATTAGAGCTGGAGCTCGCATTCGCAATATATAGTTCAATACTTCATGATCGATCAACATAGTCATAGACTCTTAGGGAATTGATAATTAAAAGCGAGTCAAGGCATGAATTAACATTGAGAATATCGTGAGCCTTAACTGTCCTGCGCCTCCTGCTCGCCCTCCTCCATGCCCCGTCGCCGTTGGCACTGGCGCAGCTGCGTCGGACAGTCGCACGTGGTCCTTTTCGTCGAACAGGTGTGCTATTCGCTTGTACTCTTCCATTATCTTGTCTCCTTGGTAGTACAACTGCTGACTCACCACGTACACAGCGAGCATCTGCGTCTTTGGACTCTCGCTCAAATCCAAAGCATCGAAGAGCATTCGCAAGTAAATCGGATCTAGTAACGAGTAGTACTGCGTCATGTTCGACACCGTATGATGCAAAACGCCGCTGGCGTCCTTCACTTTCAGCTGGCAGTAGTCCTGGAAGACCCCTGTCAACGTAATGTACTGCACTGCCTCAGTTAAGATGCGCGTGCGCAGATGGTGAAACCGAAACACGATCTGCGGGACCCACAGCTTCGCTTCGTGGTGCAAGACCAGCTTGTCCTGCTGACCCCAGCGCCAGAACTCTATTTTGTTCAAGTTCTTCGGCTGATCGAGCAAGGCGTTGTGCTGTGGCATCTTCTTCGGATTCGTTCCGACGTACAGCGACTGCGACAAGTTCGCTCTCAGAGCGATGACGATGTTCTCAAATACCTGGTTCCAGTTGTACTCCCGCAAGTAGATCGTCAACGGCGTCATTCCTTCTCCAGTTGCGCGCACAGACGACTTGAAGGAGTCTAGATCCGCGTTTGAGCTCTGCTTCACTTCGCTGTACGGATCGATCGGGTCTTCCACGCTGTACACTTCTAAAACAGCGCGATTCACCGCGACGCACATCTTGTAGTAGATCTCTGACCTGAGGATATAGTTGAACATGCTGTTGTACAGAGGCTGCGTGCCTATTTCCCGCAGCAACTGCGACAAGTTGGTCAAGACACGAACATCGCGACTCAAGAAGTACGCGACTCGTCTCCTCGTCGCCATGTCGGTGTGGGCGAACTCCTTCAAGTCTACCTTCGCACCGCCCCCTTGTAGGCCGTCCTCGTCGTCGCCCTCAAAGGTGACTTTGTCAAAGAAGCCGTCGTCCCCGTGCTTCATCTCGTCGTCCGGGTTCTGCGTGTACATGGACCCGATCCCTAGTGGAAAGAGCCTAACAAAAAAGAACTCCAACATCTGCAACAGCATGGAGACGATGTAGTCCTTCGCCATCGGCTGCGAGCGGATCAGCACAGGCCCGTCCGCGTACTGCTCTCCCCACGCGAAGTCGTTGTAGGTGCCGAAGAAGAGCGAGTTCGTAATCTGCAACGTAGCTAAGGTCAAATTCAGGAGTTCCGCGTCACAAGCAGTTTGGTTCAGCATGTGCTGCTTCATCTTGTGCGCCCTTTTCGGCGACAAATTCTCCATGTCCTTGAGCAGGTCGTCTTTCCCCAGAGTGCGCTGTCTGTATTGCTCTTTTGTCACGTCGGAGTACACTTGAATGAACTTGTGCCGCAGCGCCTGCAATAGCATTAACACGTTGCTCTGCTCAAACACAGTTTTCCCAAGTTTCGGACTGCTGTTCGCTAGTATCCGGGTCAAAAAGATCATGTTGTAGTGCCTTAGCAGTTTCGTTTCGGCAGGATAGTTCTCCTCCTTCTCGCCCAAAACACCCAAACCTCGATGTCTGGCCATCCGGAACTTTTCTAGCTGCAATTGCCTAATCTTGTCCTGTTCCGGATCCTTGGCGACTGCGGCGTCAGCCATAATCCACTCTCCGTCCCGCATTGCACACGCGACGACCATCGAAAAGCACATGAAATAGTTCAAGGGCAATTCCAATTGCTGTACTACTTGCTGCGGATACATCAGCGTCACGTTCGTCAATGCTCGCATGCACCGGTTCACTGTGCTCATGGACTCGGAGTAGACGATCAGGTAGACGATCAACGGCAAAAACTTGTCGAAGACCGCCTGCGTTAGCTCTGGCATATTGCAGACGCACATGTGATCGAAGATCGTAGCGAAATATTCCGTTTCCTCAGGGTTCACGCCTGTAGCATTGCGCATAATCCTGTCTTCTAGTGCTTTCGTGTAATCGACAAAGTCCGGACACTGTATCAGATCCACGCAAACCGTCTTTTCGATCGACAAAGCACACAAAAGCCGCACTGAGACGAGTCGAATATCCCGGAAGGGCAGGTGAAGAAGCATCGAGAGGAGCGGAACCATCTGCATATGCGCTAAGGCTGTCACGCCGTAGGGGGTTGAAGCGACTAGTGTAAGTAATCTGCACATTATCCTAAACGACCGCATCGCTCGATCGTACTTGATGCGCCACTCACGTTTCACTGACAAAGGCTCCTTGGTATCAGCTTCCTCTGGCGGTCGCATTCCGTATTTTTGCTCGTAGATCTTGTAGAAGACGCAGTGCTGGTGCAGCCTCGCTTTGAAGTAGTCTATAAACACGTCGTGTCGTAGAATATCCATCACCTCCGCTTCCACGTTCACTGCATAGCTCAAGATGTGGAGTAAACTGTCAAGGCCAGGCGCGACCGGGTGCACTAGGGAGAGCCCGACCGGCGTCATGGGTTGCAAGACACTTTGCACTGTCTTCGTCATGTGCGCGTTATTCTTGAATTTCGAAGCGCCGGCTTTGGACTTGCTTGGGGAAGATCCTCCAGCTGCGTTCTTAGAACCAGGACTGCTGGTCTTGCTTGCTCCGTCTCGGATTGCCAGTGGGTCTTGGTCTTTGCCTCCTTCGCCATTTTCGCCGTAAGCGACGTCGTCACTGCCGTCTTTTGCTCTGACAGGATAGTCCCACTCTTTGACAAGCGTTTTGGCAGTCGTGTTGTTCAAGCCTGTGAGGTCTAGGACGATTTCGCTTTCCTTCAAGCCTGGTTGATCACTGCGCGTTTTCTTCTTGTACGGGTTGATCGGGACAAGGCCTAGCTTGTTGCAGACCACCCGCGAAACGTTTGCAGCACCTACTCCGCGCACGTCGACGGGCAGAGAAGTCAAGAAGTCACTATGAAAGAGCTCTCCAGTCTTGTGCGTGAACGTGGGATCCATTCGCGCTACCTCTTTCTGCTCGTCACTCCAGTGAGCTGGCTTAAACCTACTGGGTTCCCTCGCTTCCGCTGCGTCGCCTGTAGCTTCATCGAAGACTCTCGGCGTTTTTCCGCTCACTGGGCCACTGCCTCTTCGCTTCTTTCGCCCAGATCCGGAGGAAGGGTCGTTGCCGTCCTCGTCATCGTCACTCTCGTCATCATCTTCTGCGGCTTGGGAGTTGCGGATCGCCGCTTGCTGTGATTGATGGCGCTCCAGTCGCCTCTGGATGTTCTGGTAGCGCTGAAACTCCATCGCGATCTTGCCCAGAAAGCCTTGGGAGTACCACTTCGACCAGAATTTGCCTCCTTGTGGCGTCCTCAGCAACAGGTTCATCAAATGACTGGTGCTGTGGAGCAAGTCCTCGCTTTTCGTCGCGTCCTCGAATAAGACCTGGATAAAGGAGTCCAAATCCGAACACAGCAACAATTGCTCGACCAAAACGGTGTAGTGCGTGATCAAGGCAGTTGTGCGCACTGCCATTTCGTAGAGAATGTCTTCTTCTTCCTTGTTCGGCGACTTCCGCTTCTTCACGCTAGCAGCCGACCAGAGCTTCGGAATCAAGCCTACGTTCTCCCACAGGTGCGGGTCGTTGCAGGCGACCGTCAGGAAGTAGCACGCTTCAAAAGCGCGTACTTGGACCTCAAACTGTTCGTGGTAATCGATCAACTTCAGCAGAATGACGAGAACTTCGCGATTCGTGAACTTGTAGCGCAGTTCCGCCGGGGCCAAGGACATCCTGTGCAAGGTCTCAATCAGCAGCACGCGGATGTCTGCTAGGTGGAAATGCGTCTCGGCTATCTTCGATATGAACAAGAAGCACGCGCGGTCAGGTTCGATATTTGCGGGTTCGTTGTTCACGTACAGCAAGTTGGCTGTCAACAAGATGTACTTCTCCAAAGAGTTGTCAATCGACTCATGGTCTAAGTAGTACTGCGACATGGCCTTGAAGATCTTGCCTGCTACGTGCTGCTGTCGCGCCAAATTCGCTAGCGTGCTAAACACAACTCGTCGCAGCTCTGCCGTAACTACACCGGAAGGAATCAACTCTAAGTAGAAGTCCAGAATCTTCGGTTCCTGCAGGATCGCGCCATGACATTCTGCTGTGCAGCTCAAGTTGTGTATTAGAGCTACTGCGTCGCATCCTTGAGTCCATCCCTGAGCCCTTTTTCTCCTTAAAAAAGAAGCCAGGGATGGTGCTGAGGATGCTTCAGCGGTAGCCTTAAGTGTAAGGACAAAAGACACAAGTGGAAGCATTCCTGGTACAACATCATGCTATCGTCTGTTCCCGCGGTAGGAGCGTCCAAATACTTGCCCACCTCGTGCGGATCATCCTTGCCGTAGCCCTCGATGTCGATGCCCATGCCCTTCGCGATCCTCTGATTCTCTAGCACTAGAGGATCCAAATCGTCCTCATCCGGTTCCGAGAACTGGTCCTCAACCAACTCTTCCTCTAGGATGTCCTCTACACTGTGCATGGGTGCCGTATCGTCTATGGGTACTGGCACGTCGACTCTGCGAAAGAGCAGAGCGAGTGGCCTGGCTTGCAACATCGGGACGATCTCGTCTTGGCGTAGGCCGTGCACGGGCTGCCCATTGCAGGTGATCAGCGCGTGGCTCTCCGCCATCAAGCTGCTCTCGTAGCGCTGCGCTGGTGTGCCATCGATGACGCCTGAGGTTAGAAGCGAAGATGAACCCTTACACAAGTAGAAGTAGTAAGAGATACTAACACTACTATCTTCTTCAAGTTTGATCTGATAATAGCATCGAATCGTCTTTCGAGCATGTAATCATCTACTATTTCTATTTCAAGTCAAGTAGACGATGGATGACGAAATAAAAAGAGCGGGGGTATCAACAACAAAAAGCCTTAAAAGAAAAATCGGTGGATCAAGCCATCGCAGTTTGATTCCCAATGGCGCGCGGTCGGTCTCCTTGAACGTGATAGTGGATTCGTACAATGGTGGAGCATGTGCCAGCTCTCGCTGTTTCCGCAGCTTGCGCATTCTCAATTCCTGCCTTCTTTTCGCGTGTTCCTCACGCCTCTTCTTGTCCCGCTTCGCCTTCTCGTCGGCTGGCTTTGTGAAGATCCCATGCAAAAAGGTGTAGCTGTACTGCAACGTGTCCGCCAGAAAGGCTATTACGTGCTCAGAATTCAACAGCCGATGCATCTCTTGGAAGTGCGTTGTCAAATTTGCCAATGCTCGATTCATCTCCAAAATCACCTGGAATTGCTCCACGAAATACAAGCGACCAGCCAAGTTGGTGAAGAGACGCAGCATGCCACTCTTGATCACCAAGTCCAAACATTCCACATGTACACAGCAGTTCGCCAAGAAGCCGATCAGGTTACGGCGGACCATGATGTGGTTTCCAGTCAGAAGAGGGAACATGAAGGCAGTGTCCATGTCCTTGATGCTTTCGGCATCTTTTGCGCGGATCCAATGTGCGAACATATTGGCAGCGAGCATGGTCAACACCTCTTGGACCGCGTCCATTCGCATCTGGATCATCCGGACGACTACTTTGGGATCGTCGATCACGGAGGTTAGAGGAGGAGCTATCGATCGTACAACTAGTACTACTACTACTCGGTCGCGATCTACGCATACAACTAGCTCTAGTACCTGCTCTATTTTTGCTAATATTCTTATCCCGTCTACTCTTCTAGAACTAGAACTATGTAGAAGTGTTTGTGTGGAACTACAACAGATCCAGATAGACTTACAACAGTATCGATCATCAGTACTACTACGTATATCCGGTATTGAGCCTTAAAAAGGGCGCGAAGTATGATAGCGCAGCCACCGTCTCCAATCCAATTCCTGCCATCTCCACACCGACTCCCATCTCAATGCAGCGACCAATCAATTTCATGATCTGCCTAACCTTTGTCTGCAACGACCCCATAGTCGGAAACGACAGTGCCAAGGCTTCTGGTACGATCACAGACGCATCCGGAGGAGGGATCAGGTCGCCGCCACCCTCCTCTTTTTTCTTCTTTTTGAAGCCAATCTTCTGCTGCTTTTGCAGCGGCTTTTTGTCCATATGGCGTGTGACGGCCTCAATTTCGTAGCTGGTAGGCCTCTTCTCAAAATTCTGCATCCTAATGCGCTCACCAGGTGGAATCGCAGGCAGCGGTGCGCGATGAGCCTGTGATGTTTATCAGAAATAGATCGAAACCAAGTGAATTATATGTTCAAGAACTTCATCTATGTGTTCAATAATATTCATTCATTATTCTTGAGCAGGACTACTGCTTCTAGACAACAACAAGACAAGAACTCTAGTAGTCGTGATCAACTTAGATACTATCTTCGTAGAAGCAAGCACCATCTCTCCCTGCGCAAAATCCGCCCTAGCGCACATTGCATTGTGGACCATGACGAATGTGCACTTTGAGATGTACTCCTGCACTTGATTCAGCATGATGAGGCCTTCTCTCTCTGCCAGCTTCTTAGGATCCGGAGCATCTATCGCCTGCGGATCTGTTATGCCTAGCCGTTCTTTTTCTTAGACAGGGGTAGAGGAGACCTGCACTTCGTCTGTTTTTATGTTGTAAATGTATGAGAAGCAAGTAAGGTTCTTGTAGTAAGGTGCAAGTTGTAGGCACACTCTGAGTCTAGAAGTCCTAATCGATTTATTCAATGAAGATAAGAGGATGGAGACCTGCACGACTTCGGGAGCATATGTAACAAACTAAAAAGTTCTGATGGATGGTCACACTACATACTACCTATACCACGAGGACATACTATCAATTTGTACTTTCTAAAATGAGAATCACACAAAGCCTTAATCTTCTTCCTTCTTCTCCCGCTCTTCCTCCATCTGCTGGCGGACTGCTCTCGCGAACTGCAAGATCACTTCGATGTTCAAGCTTCCGAGCAGATGTCCCGCTATGGTGGTCATGAACTCAGCGTTGTTACGACTCAGACCACCTTCTGAGGAATCGCCTTCGCCTGAGTTTTGGACGAGGAAGAGGAGGTGCTGGTGTGCTTTTTAGTTGTGGTGGATGTGGTTCGTGAATCATCCTACTAGGGTTCTTCAATCACAACAGTAGATTCAATTTCAGAGAAGTAAAAACGGGTAGCAGTAGGGTGTTCTACAACAAGAACGACGTAGATGTTGTAGCTGTTACAGATACGATGCTGGTGTAACTGTTCGCGGAGAGTTACACAGTCATAGGCGGCACGAAAAAAATCAGACTTCAGGAGGTTGAAGAAGTTACTGCGTTACGAAGAAATAAGTGACGTGTTGTGGACTGTGTCCGAATAGATCTACGCACCTTACCCTCTTTCATTCATCATGTACCTTCTTTAGCCAACCACTTCTCCATGGGGTCCTTCTCCTTCTTCTGCATCCTTTCCCCAGTCGTTGGATCGAAGCGAATTTTCATCTCGTGCACCAGATTCACCACCACACACAACGCCATCAAGTACTTGTTGGGAGATTAGAGAATTCTTATTGTTGTGGTGCATTGATGATGTCAGAGACAAAGCACGTGATGCCTTGACGCCGGCATCAACTACGAAGGAGTCCCCTACAACTTCTTCTCGTTCTACTAGCAAACAACCACCTCTCCTTTCGGCGTCTTCGGCTGCCAACATGCACATAAAACAAATAGCTCATATCGAAAAGGAAAACTGTCATCTTCATGTCGAACATGGATGAATAAAACTATCTACCGAAATAATAACCAATGCTAAAAAGCCATACAAAGACAAGGCGGTCGCTGTAACCTTGGTGGTGTCTCGCGTGAGGAGGGCCTTCTTGTACTTGGAATTCAATTGCCCAGTATCGAAAGTCTGCTGGAACCGCCTACAGTAGTCCATGAACATGTTCATCAGCGGCGCGGCGTTCGACAAGAGCGGTTTCATCCCCAAATCATCGGATAGACGGGTCATCAAGGCGTAGGCGAAAACCTTTGTTTAGGGAGAAGCCTCAGTGAATTGTCCATCGCGGCCTAAGTTAACGTAGCTTACTAGCTCACTAGTATTAGTTTTCAGCATTAGTAAGTACTTCTGCGAACGCGTCGCTCGTCCCCTGCACGCCGAACAACACGGTTGGAACCATGTTGTTCACGTTCACCGCTTGTTTCAGGTGCGGAAAGTACTCCTTGTCCGATGCGATGATGCACATGACTCGCAGAACATGGCGATAGATGAAGCTCGAAGGCAGGGTATCGACTAGACCAAGGAACGACTCACAGTCTAGCCTATTGCTCTGGAGCTCGTCGCTGGTCAAACTCGGTTTGAATGCCCTTTTTAGACCTCAGCTAAATTCATCTTGAAGCGCATCTTTGAAGAAGTGTTTTCTTTCCTTTAAAGGAAAGGGGAGGATGAACAAAGAAGATGCTTCTTTGAATGAATTATTGTTGCTAGTACTTCAGAAGATGCTTCTTCAAATGATTCATTGTGAGCCGTAACCTTTGCAGAGCTTTCAGCCCTGTCGTTCCTGCGTGAAAGGCTTGGTCCACCTCCCCAGCTGGCAAGCGCAACAGGGAAACGAACAGCTGAATGCGCGTGGCCGGAAAGAGCAGTGAGCGGAGGAAAAACTTGTACTGTGTACTAGAACTCGCCAATTGCGAGATACCGTACACGGAACAAAGCAGCAAATCCACGCACATCTGTCCATTTAAGCTGCTGCCCGCCAACGTGATAAACATCAAGAACGTCTCCACCAGGTTGTACTCCACGAACTTTTCGTGATGCTTGGCGTCAGACTGCGTCAATTCGGCTAAGAGACCGCAGAGGATAGCCACTGTTCCGAAGAAGTGCTCTGTTCTCTTGTCCTCTGCAGTGGAGTTGATCACCACATGAATGATGTTCATCACTTCCGGCAAATTGACGATGACACGAGATCGGAACTCCCGGGAACGCGAGATGCTTACATTAGAAGAGGAGGCCTCAAGTGAAGAAGAGGAGGCCTCAAGTGAAGAAAACGGGCTGTGTTTACTACTCCAGTGGAGGAGCGAATACAACGACCGAAAATACTTTTCTCTTATGTCGGATGGACATCGCAGTAAGTTGTTGTTACTAGTAATCTACATCTACTTCTCTATGCCAGTTAGACTTCCAAATAATCCAACTGCCATAATCAACAAAGCAGACAAACAACGGAAACCAACGTGCTCGTTTGATGACCCGATGCGGTGGAAAGAAAGCAGCAATGGGATGCAATCCATGTTCACTGGATCTTTCAAAAGATTGGCGATTACCTGAATTTTTATGAGTATGATACTGTAGGTAAATTATCTACTACAACGTATTTCACTGGATAAATGAAGGATAGGAGAGGATGCCTCCGCTTCGTCGCCCCACAAGGTGACAACAACACTCCGGCACATCGCCCCAAGGAGGCCGCTACAAAGGATTGTAGTACTTACTCATTTATACCACCCCATGCAATGCGACTCCGTGTAGAATTTGAATTTCCACTTAGTAGTATGAAAAGGTGCATATCTACCCGATGCACTCCGTGTAGCATTTCTGCGAAGAATAGAAGGATTGACTCGCCACTTGCTTTGTCGATCTGCTCGGAGTGCAGCAGGTTGTACAACAGTTGAGGCACGTTGTAGGATATCAGGCGCTCCTGAACTTCCGTGTCGTGTTCCAAGGAGATGAGCGCGAAACAGTGGATGATACATCTTGTGATGAAGGGATCGTGCGGTGTCAATGCGCCGACTTCCGCTTCCTCCTTGCGTTTCTGGATGCGACTCATCTTCTTCATCGATTCGGACACGCCTTTCTTCACTGTAGGCAGCAATTGCGCCAAGACCTCCACGTAGTTTTCCTCGATGCTTTTTTCGGGATGTTTCCCCAAGAAAATCTCGCGATTCGCTTTGTATTCTAGCAAGTTCTGCAAACAGAAGACGCCCAATTGTTTCAGGTCCACTTGGTTCGAGAACAAAAAGGAGGAAAACGTATCCAAGCCACCTGCCATGCCTAGTTGAGGACGATACACCTCGGAGCAAGCGAAAGGAATCAACGCTTTCAGCGAATTCGTGACTAGGTCCACATGTGATTCGTTCTCACAAGCATCTAGTAGTGCTCGAATCCCATTTTCCTGCGAAATAGAGCGTTGCGCGAAGTCGTCATCCGATAAATACAACAGACTCAGAAGACAGCACAAGCGCACGTGCTCGTTCTTTGAACTGTTGTAGATTTCGACTAAAATACGCAGCCCACCTTGCAGCACGAACTCGCGGTGCGTGTCTCCGTAGTAGAGAAAAGCGGAAAACATCAGCGACAAGTGCGGAGCTAGCTCTTGCTCTTCAAGCAAACCTCCGTCCCAGGAATCGATTGAAGATTAGAAATGGGAAGATCGCGTTTGAGGGACGCAGTTTTGCTTTGATGACGCCACATCAAGTTATTCCACTTAATAGTCCGACTACTCTTATTCCTACACGCCACATCAAGTTAACATAATTCCACCTAATTTGTTATAGTCCGACTACTCTTATAAATATTTCTATGATAGATTTTTCTAGAATGATCTCTATGAAGAAAAGTATTGAAATCATAAATATGATACTTTCGTTGTAGTTACACGCCTTAAAAAGAAGCGAAGAACATGTTTCTCGTCAGCTCCAGTCGCACGCTCATTTCGTCGGTCAATTGTCTGCACAAATCGCAGAAGTAGATTGCAGAAGTCAAGGACAGTTTCTTCAGGAAGTCGCGCTGCAAGTACCTCTTCTCAAAGCCACACTGCAACAGCATCAAGCCCGTTTTATCATCGCATTTCGCCAAGTTGTGAAAAAATTGAGTGGCAAAGTCGACGAAAATTGCGTCCGCGCCACTTGGATCGCCTTGAGTCGTGCTATCTGCGGCAGCCTTTTGCTGTGCGGCAACCTGCAAAGCAGGGTCCTTGTCGTAGGCCTCCTCCACACCGTGACTCACCACGTTCAAAATCGCCTCCAAGTAGGCCTTGAGCTTAGAGATGTTTCGGGAAAGTCTAAATTTTTACCTCTGTCCGTCATACCTGCTTATGTTCATTCTACGCTGCTACTTAGGCTATTGCATTACTTTTAAATTAATAGTCAAGAGACGAAAAGGCTTTTACCCAGTTACAACATACCAACAAGTAGCAATTACAAGTCTCAAATAATAAGCCTTAATCTTCAGACAAGCATTGGTATTTGCAGCATCACTTGCGGCGTTGGCCATCGAGAGCATGCAGTAACGCCGGATCTCAATGTCTTCCTGCAAGTTACATGCCAGAAACACCAGGTCCATCATGTCCTGCTCAGTGGGGGTCGTCGGGTGCGTCGCGGTGATGGCAGCCAGGATTTGGATCGAGTTCACCTGCATCGACGAGAGTTGTATAGGAGAAGATTGTTGAGGCTTGGTGATTCTTGATGCAAAGTATTCACGGGGTCGTGAAGATGGTGGTCGTCGTTCTTGTTGAATGAGGATAGGATAGGGATAGGGATAGGATAGGATGCCTCGGCTTCGCCGCCACACAAGATCATTTAACTTTATATACATACATCTTGTAGTTCATATTCATATTCCCTACAAGAACATGAAGATGAAGAGAACAAGAAGAACAAATAGTGTCACTGTACTCTCAAGAAGATCCATCAGAAGGTTATCAAAGCTCAAGTGATCAAAAGTTCCTACCCTGATTGAGTAATGGAGCTTCTCTGTCATCGCAATGCTGACCACATTGGAGAGCAAGCCCGTCGCGAGGATGACGTGGTGGAACTTCGGCGTCAGACTCAAGTGTAGAAACGCTCGGATCAGGTGTTGTTGGACCGATGTGGAATCCGAGAAGATGTGGCTCTGTTTTAGAACTACTAAGGGAAATCCATCTTCAGCAGCATCTTGTTGGGTCTCCTTTTCATTCTTCCCTGTAAAAAAAACGGGACGACCGACTAAGATACTAACTCCTGGGGAACGAAGATGGATTTCCTCTAGCCTTAACTGTAAGATAGTGAAGTATCGGGACTCTACGATCTTGTCATGTAACTCTACGGACTCGCACAGGTTCGCGATGATGCACAAAACGATGGGTACGAACTCTGCGTCGTTGGTCAAGGCAGCCATACTTAGAGCTCGCCCTCGCCCTAATCCATCTTTTGTTCTCGAGAGATGTTACATTTTTCCTGTTGTTGATGTTCCTGGAAGTGGAACCCTTTCTTTCCCCTTGAAAACAACTACATCAAAGGAAGCCTTTCCAGGTGCAGAGAATGGATCCTTGTTGTTCGTCAAGAGCAAACTTGAGATGGATTAAGAGAGATGAAGGCTTAACTTATCGAGGCACTCGATCACATCCTGTTCCAACAAAAGGTAAGCGTTCTCCCTTCTGAAGGAAAAATGCAGCAAGATGTCCAAGACGATGGGGATCAGCTCCTTCGGCGACGCGGGGTTCCTGGTGATGCCGATGATAATCGGCAACACACCCAGATTCGGAAATCGCTCTTGACCTTCTGGAGTTACGGTGAGACCTCGGATCAAGGCTAGGGTGTAAAACATAATCTTGTAGTTCTCCGAGACTGAGGTTAGAACTGTGCCTTTTCTGGGTGGTTACAGGAGAGAGAGAGATAGGACCTTGTATTTTTTGGTTACAACAGAGAAGAAATTGTAGCTGATGTTGTTGTTCATCAGAGACAAAGTTCGTGGTGTTCTGAAGTCACGTTGTTGTTGTTGTTTCATCATCATCTTCTTAAATTGAAAACATACTACTTATCGGCTTGTATTGATGCGCTCCGGGCAGCGGGTACGATCTCGCCTTAGACTTCTACTATCTATGGTCAATCATCAAATTCAAATTCATCAATCCAATTCCAATACCATTAAATCCAAATATCAAAAGGCCTTAAGATGTATCTCCACACCGTGTCGTCTACGCGTAGATCGATCATCATTTGTCGGTGGATGGGATCCGCCGTGAAATTTGACAGCGCGAACAAGGCGTTGATGATCACTTCCTCAATGTTCTTCGCGTTCTTCAGGACCAGAATCACACCGTTGAGGATGTTCAACTCGTGCAGGATGGGCCAGAACAAATTGCTGGTTGCAAAGTTCCCTATTGCGATCAGCACGTAGACGGTCACCTCGGAAACCTCCTCGTATAATATAGGCGCTATGTGCCGTATAACCTCCTCTTGGAGCAGCAGGGGGTATGTGCCTCGTGGTTGTTTATTTGAACGGTGAATATTGTTATTTTCCTAGTGAAAATAGACCAAGGCTGTTCTACATCGATATTTTTCATCCTTTTCCATTATGTGACTTGACGAAGATCATCTTCTTGTTCTAGACTAAGGCAAAACTATGATCACTCCCACATTAAGAAGAAGTAGTTGTACCCACATTAACGCTGAGATTTGATATTGCGAGCGCTGCATATTTCCGGCACATATCATCCAGAGAGATGATGAGTGGGAGGATCGCATCTTTCCAACCGCCGCCTTGCACGATCCGGAGCTGGTAGGCCCGGTTCGAGCAGTGGTGCGCAAGGGCTTTGATAGCATGTCGCTTCTCCTTCACACTTTTGAGGATCCTCAGCGAGGATATCAACTCACCGTACGACGACATCGTAACCGAGAGGTCGTGTCAGAGAGGTGATCGGGGAGGTGTTCTTGTTCCACTTGGATTGGTAACGATGAGGTGACAAAAGGAATTCAGTTCTTGCTGATAACTTTTGTTCTTCCTTGGATTAACTTCAACTTGTTCTTTGTACTAATTTCAAGACTTGATGTTCTTGGTAAGTCCTCCCTACTCTGCTGCAGCAGGCTTCTTTTTCTCTTTACAACTACTGCTTCGTGCTCGTATTTTCCCCAGGAGTATCAGTACTCGTATCAGTACTAGCTACTACTACTGTTGCTACTGCCAACTCCCTTCCTCGTCCGAGCAAAGCTATAGAACTCCTGTGGTCCCGAAAAACGTCCACCAAGCAATATATTTGAGTTCTAGGTGCCCAATCTTTAGTTCGCAGTCACTTCACTTAGCCTTCTGGACAGAAAGCCAGTCGTGTGAAGTAGGACGCTCAGGAGTGCTTCATTCTGGACCAGTAGTTGTAAATAGTGGTTGCTGTTTGTTAGTATTCTTATTCTCTTCCGTTTTCTTTGACCATCAATCATGAATAAAAGCAAGAACTTTTCTTCGACTTTTGCTTGTAGATCTCTTGTTCTGGGTCTTCTTCCGGTTGTACTGGCTTTGTTGTCTCTGGTGCGGCCTCAGGTGACGAATCAACCTACAGCATGAGGTGATTCCCGAGTCAACCGCAAGACCCTTTAGTGACTTCTGAGCAGGAGCAGTCAACCACCTTTAAGTCACTTCTGAGAAGTCAACCACCTTTAGCAAGAGCATTCAACCACCTTTATCAAGTGACTTCTGAGTCAACCCTTCCGGGACTCGCTCTGTCTAACCAGTCGACTATTGCAGGAGGATGAGCATTGTCGGAGGACATCTTTTATAGACGACCAGGAAGAATCCGCATCTTTTTTGTTGACCACTACTACTTTCAATGTTGCACATAAAATACTCGACGTTGCCGGTACGAGTGATGTCAAAAATCTTGTTAGTGTTTATAATGCTGTTACTGCAAGAATACGCTGATTCTAGTTCTGCAACAAGTCCTACTAGTTCAACTCTATCATCTCCACTCCTACTTGCTATCCTCTTTCTACCTCCAGTATAACTACCGCTGGCCACTGGCCTACACCCATCTATATTGTTTGAATTGGAAAAGAAATACATCATGATTTAAGAGGAGTCATGATCATCGGTCAAAGTACTCATTAAGGTAAAGTAGGTTATGCATGCAGATATAATGGCCGGAAAGTCGGTCCGATAAATTATGAATGCAGCTTACAGATTGTACAAAAAGAATGAATAGAGATCTTCATCATGACAAGAAATCTCGAAATAAACTTCAAGTGTTTACCATTACCTCAACAGAAGTATAACAACTTCTTGTTCTTCTTGACCTCATCGTCATCCCGTTCGATGAAAATAGAAGTAGATTAGAGAGTGCTACAAAAACTACAGCTCGATTTGATGAAGGCTTCTTTTTTTCATTTTCGACGAATCGATCTCGAATAGGTTCTCGACGACTCAAGTCATGTCCTCTCTCTCTCTCTCTCTCTCTCTTGTGGCATTAGGAGCCTCTCTCTTCCTCACGCTGTGAGACTCTCTCCTTCAGCACGACTATGGGTTCATGTTTTTCGATTACGTGCCTGTCGCTGTCCCTCTGCTCTCAGCCTCGTGAGTTGCTCTCTAAAAGTAAAAGTGTGAAAAGGTACCTCTCTGAAGATGAAACACGATCCTCTTCCATTTTAAAAACGACGAACATCAAAGCATGCGTCGAGAAGTTGAAGTACAACAGCGAATATATCACATCTCCAATCTTTATGAAATTTTTGTTTTTCAGTGAGTCGACAACTATAACATAACACTTGTTACTCCTTTGAACATGTCGCTTCGTCTTCACGCTTACCGGATTGATCAGTTAATTGATGATGTGAATCTATTCGGTAAGGTGCCTAAGGTTTCCCATTATCTTCAGTCAAAAAAAAGTGTCGACATTGATGTGCATCAAGTACATTATGCGTCAACATTTTGCGGTCTTTTCAACCATTTGCGTGTACTTTGCCTCCTCTTGCAACTGCTACTCTGCGGACCCGGACGGCGTCTAAAAGTCAAAATGTGACGCTCATTTATATTCTAACTTTGTTTTGCTTCGAGGTCCATCTTTGATCGCAGAAAGCCAGAAACACGAAATGCACGATGTCAATTCTGACTGTAGAGCTCAGAGCACTTGAGATCTTGAATCAATCATACAACGCCTAGGAACCACACGTCAAGACATTGTGCATCAGAATTAGGTTAATGTTAAAAGAAGTCGAAAATAATTCCTCGCAAGGATCATGTTACATACATAAGCAGGCTCGAGCGACCGCCTCAGCACTTGGTGTGTCCACCGCGTCTGTTTTCACCGTCTCACAAATCCTATTATAGTTACTATTTCGACGACGTCATATTTGATTTCTCCATGAAGAGCTAGCTAGTCGTAGAACTAACCCGCACTTTGATATACTTAATGTCCTTATTGTCTTACAGGGGTACTCAGCAGGACCGCGAATAACATGTTTTTCGCCAATTGTTTTGCCAGTTTCTGTGCGTCTTCTTTGGTAAGATCCTGCATCCGGTAGGCACGTAGCACCGGCCCATCGTTTGCACTGTCATATTTCATTACCTCGCTGTAGCCTACCCAATGGTCTCCTTCCATCACGATCACGTAGTAGCCTCTCTTCTCACTACGTTCTTTCTCTTCATCTACATCTGCAAACTTTCGGAATAACTTTTGCGACGGAAAGATCAGCTGCAAACCGTCTTGAAGCATCTTCAAGGGGCTCTCTTCACTAACACCTGCCGCGTACGACCCAGATGAAGCATGCTCGGAAGTAGAAGCAGAGGCACTAATATGTTCTTGATCTTCCCTGCGCAACAGATGAACATCTTCATGGTGGTCCCACTCTGTCAGTTCCAAAGGCCAGTCTCCGTCTTCGCGGAGCGGAATCCCGTGTTCTTTACTCAATTCCCGTACAGCAGCGATCTCTTTCCGCACTACACCGTAGCCGTATACAAAGGACTTTTTCGACGTGGGTAGGAGCCTTCCCTTTGACCAATCCGCAGTCCAGGCAGGCCCATTGAAAAAAAAGGCAGCCACTTTGATTCCTTCTTTCATCCGCTGTTTATAGCGCTCTACTAGGAGTCTTGCGAGAGCACTCGGCGTGGTTATGTCATCCTGGTAAGAGTGTTTGGATCCCCTCGCACCGGAGGGATGGGTCACGCGACGGCGAGCCGGTTCACCTCTCGCCCACCCTAGTCCTTTGAGTAGTAGGTCCATTCCGGTAAAAACGCTGGGTCTCAAGGGAATCAACGGCCAAGCGTCCATGAAGAGACTGGAACGGCCAGCATATGCAGTCGTTGTGGAATCTGTTGAAAAATAGTGTCCGAGTTCCGCGTGTACTTCTCCCAGTTCGCCGTTGAGCGCTACTTTCCAGGCGGCTATTCCGTCAGGTCTCATCGCAACGCCGCGCGGACGGAATGCTGACTCTGTGACGGTATCCACCAATCTCTTAAGTCGTTCCATCGGTTTTTCTGTGAGAAAGGATAAAAGTTTGACTTTCAGGGATGCGACAGGTGAGATACCCTCGAACATGTCTTTCCCAGCGGTCGGGAATCCCAACGCGCTCTGGATCCCATCACAAGCGTCTTGCCTCTCTTCGCTCGTCGTCGGCGTCTCAGTGGATCCTAGTACTGCAGGTGCAACTTCACCCTGCTGCGCGCAATCCAACACAACCCAAGCCGCGGCATGGACATGGTGTGGCTGCGGTGGAACGCTCGGTGCCGCAGGTAAAAATGAGGAGCTACAGCTCCTTGGAGCGTCCCCACTCAACATCCTCACACGCGCCCCAGATGAAGAGGATGGTAAAGCTTGTCTCGAAGTGCCTTCAGATGACGCAGGCGTCCTGCGTTTCCAGTTCAGTCCGCCGTTTGACGCGGACCAACCCACGGTTCTTTCACTGAGCGCGCCAACGAGTTGCAGAGCTGCTACATCCTCCCCAAGCAGCCGCCCGAGTTGCAACTCCTTTTTTCGCAGCGAATCAAGCGTTGTCTGTCCGGGTGCTGCGGATACGTCGGACATCGGCATGGTCAACCGATCTTTCTCTTTCAAGAAAGCCATCAAAGCTTTCCCTAAATCGTTCAATTCCCGCTCCACGGCGTGTACTTCCCGTCCTCTCCTGGACGAGCTGTGCGTCTTGACTACGTCATTCACGTAGCGCGGCGACAAAAGGAACATGATCAGCCCGGTCCTTAGATATTCCTCTACCTCATCTACTTCCCCACGCAACCAGCGGTCCGCAATCAGGATCGACCGTGCGCCGCACGTCTGTTCAAAAAGACCTTGGCGAAACAAATTGCGCGGGAGAGACCGCACGGCCAAGTCGATCGAGGAAACCGGAGCAACCAGCGCAGTCTCTCGCACAAGATGAGGGGCTACAGCTGCTACCCTTTCACCATCAGCATCGTGTCTTCTTGCAGAAGCAATCTCTAGAACAACCGCATCTACCACGTTACCAATCTGAACCTTTCTATACTCCAGCTTCGGAAAAGAAATTGAAATAGGATCACTTCGCGGCCCATCTTCAGGTTGGTGAGGGGATTGCTGCTGCTCGTCGAAGTCCGAGGAGGCTCTTTCCGAAGATGGCTGCCTCTTGGTTCGAATGGCTGCGAGTACAGGAGTGGGCCAGCAGGACCATGCAACCACGAAGAGGACTGCCGCGACCGAAGTCGCGCACGTCGGGCCGAAGAGAGGACGACGGGCCATAATTGTCTGTTGATTTTTCTGCAGGGAGCCAGACAGATTTTTCTGTGATGCTGATTGATGAAGATTGGAGAGAAGGAGAACTTTTACGAAAAGATAATAATTATACTGGTAAGTAGGGCACTACACTCCGAACACCGTCGAAACCAGTACAAGCCTAAGCGGCGCGATTGATGAGTATGAGCGTAGTCGTCAGCGACGATAACAAGCCTGAAGGTTTAAACACGGGCGACGGTGGTCGTTTCATCCTTGTAGTCAGTTCCTTCAGTCATCAGAATCCTGGGCCTGGGGATCTTATGATGCTTGAGCCTGATCACTTTCATCATGCTGATCTTGATGATCTTGAGCCGTAGCAGCCTGATCTTAGTGTTGATCTTACTGTAGATCTTCATCTTGGTATTCAGATCCCTAACGATAATGATTGCTGAAATTCTAAGAAATAAATACTTGTGTAGTTGATGATCTTCGAGAGCAATTTCTTTGATATGTATAATGATCGTGGTGCTCTAATAGATTGCATGAAGGGATATTAGCCTAAAGGTAGATAGAGGAAAGTATTAAGCAAAAATAAAAGCGGTGTTGCTACGACTTGGTAGACACTACAAAACTCTGGTAGGTAGGAGATGGAGGAGAGAACGAGAATAGATGAAAGTTCAAGAATATTACCTACGTAGGGTCTTTCTATTGGTCGAGCTTTTGTTTGCATTGTTTGTTTATTTAGTCATGACATGCTGCTTCTTGTTATTTTATTGCAACATGTTCGTCATCAATGAATGTCTGTCTTGCTCTTCTTGACCATGAATAAGACTAGGATCTTCTTGGATTTTCTTTGTTCAAGGGCGCGCCAACCCCAACACCTTTCCCTTTGCCTCCCTATTAAGTCGACTTTCCTTCGGGAGAAGGCGTACGATTTCTATTGCGACGTCCATAACACCTTGTTGTGCTTATCATTTCCCGTATCATCAACACTCCGATCTTTCAAACTTTTACTTTAGTAGCCTTGTTGTCCAGATTGTCTCAACTTCTCTAGCTCATTGTTTGAATTTTCCGGACGCGGCGATAATCAGCTGCTTCTGAATCACGTGTTGTCTTCCGTGTCTAGTGCTTCACCGAAAAGCGCGTCGCCGACACGTGCAAAGGCTGGATTCAATGGCGGACTCGGCGTCGGCGCCCTCAGCATGGTCTCCTAGGTGTGCTGCTATCCCCCGGGTGTCAGTACAACCTTCACGAAGGCCTCACAGCCACAAACCAGCACTCACTCCACGACTACGAAGGTGCTGGAAGGTGCTGCAACTGACACCTCATGATCGTGACTGAAGATCATTCATTTGCTCTACTGTATGAGCCAAGGTAGAAGGGATCATCTAAATCTGCCTGAGGCCAGATAGGGAGCGTGCGAGGAACTTCTTAGTTCAGTATCGGATTGCACTGTCCCGCCGACTACATTCTTAACGACGTCCTTCGTCGGTTGAAAGTGCGAAGGTAGTGGTCGCAGGCAAGGCGTGTCTGGCGGGATCCGGGATTAGAAGATTGATGGGTGGGGATGATCACGATCATCCTTATTTCTATTTCATCTTCCACATCCATCTTATTATTACATGTTTCCACAACATCATGCGACTGACATTCACATTGCGGAGGTCGACCTCCAGAAGATCAAGAAGATGAAGAATGATATTTATAAAACATCATCATTCCCTCGTCTTCACTGCTAATATCTTCTCTCATAAATAGAGTAGAGCTCACCCGCACAGCGATTGATAATTGTATCGAGGTTGCGGCAATGAAGGACCTCTTGTCTCTCTTTTTGGACGCTAAGATGGCGCTTCTCCGCGTGTGCTTGCTTCTGTTCCTCAGGTGGGAGGGTTGCTAGAATTAGACGAGTCGTTGTTGACGTTGATGTAGTAGTTAAACATGATACTCAGGCGAGAGGGTTGCTAGGATTAGACGAGTCGTTGTTGACGTTGATGTGGTTAGACATGAAGATAGTAAGCCCTCATGAAGAACTGCAACATCAATGTGGTCCTTTCTATTTCTACTTCAAAAATTTACTTTGATTGTGTAAGTGTAGTTTAGAAAGACGAGGTCGAACAGAGAAGCCTTAATATAAATGCATCCAAATCCTCATCGTCCTCAGGTGGTGGTGGCCACGTCAACAAACCCGACTCCCACCATCGCCTAAGCCAGTCTTTCGTAACGTCATACAGATCGCTGTAGTTAGAAGAGAAACTTAATCGAGACTCGTGCTGACTTGTATTACTCTCCTCATTTTTCTTCTTTTTCTCTTATAGAGTCTTCTCTGCCACCACTCCCTTCTCTATCTAGAAATCTTCATCTCCACTACTATCATCTTCCTTATGTGCTTCTTCGATACTAAAATGAGATAAGCTAGCTTCTTCGACGGTGTACTCCCCTTGTAAATATTTGATGAATTTCTCATCAACAAATTTAGAAATGTCGACTCAGAACCTACATAATTGTATTCCTTCTAAATTTGAATTTCTCTGTAATCGAATTTCATAACCGCCAACTCCCAAGCCTCCAGCATCTTATTGGTCAACTTTGCTTCTGCCTTGTAGTTGACGTTCATCAAATCTTCGCTAAGCCCTTCGTCTGAGCAGTCTAGCTGCGTGTCGATATCAGAATTCCCTTTGCGCTTATTTTTTCGACGCTCCAGTTAGACGAGATTGTCACAATGCACACTTTCCTCTCTAGACGTTGATCTCTTCAACAACAACGCTGAAAAAAAGGATCTTCTAGTCCTGTACCCAGATGCCGTTTCCTCTCTAGTAGTTGAAGGAGAATGGATCTTCTAGTGAATGTGAATGGTTCTGGTATAATTTGGTAACCTGATTTTGACAAAAAGCAGAGAATCCTTGTGATCAAATTCAGGTTACCAAATAATACCGGAACCATTCATCTAGTGGTCGTGTACCTAGATGGCATGTGCTCGAGATCGCTCCGTGTTATAGTTGCAGCTAAACTACCTAAGGAGACCTGAATGAATCAAGTTCATCATTCAACCCGTCAGCCTTAATCCAGAGCCTCTCGCCACAGCTTGTGGATCCTCGAGTCGTTTTCGTATCGGATGCCCTCAGGAAGTTCTGGATGGAGGGTTTTATACAACTGTAGATCAAAACAGCGCCAATCCCGATATTGAAGGGCTGCGAAATAGCACTTGAATTGCGGAGATTCTAACTGCACACGAGCCATCGCTAATTGATCCAGTCTGTCCAGCTCCCTCTTTAGAGCTCCCGCCCTTCATCCAACATCTCGAGGTGCATCCTAGACTCCTCTTTCCCTTGAGCAATGCCTTCAAAGCCTATTTCCCTTGAAAAGCCTCTTTCCTTAGATCCAAAGTAACCTGCTTAGACCCTGCCACAAAAATTTATTAAGGATTCTCAAAAATTTATTAAGGAAAGTTTCCTAGGATAACTTCTCGGAGTATGGATTAGGGGAAGCCTTAATCTTTCGTTTCGCCTTTCCAAGATTCTGTACGCACAGTAGGTGACGACGCCACAGTAACCCGCGGACATCCAGAGGTTTATGCGTGTCCCATCCAACTTCGCTTGCTGCAAAATTCCAGCACGAAGAACCGGCATTTTGATTTTTGAAGAAAGGTCGTTTAGTGCTGTGTTTTGTATTATTATTATTATTATTTCGTTCGCGCGCGACCCGATCGCCTCACGCGTGATACACCCTCAGGCGCTCTTACCATCCGTCACTATGGTAGACAACTTGATAGTAAGTACTTAGACCGAGAAGCTTTTGTTAGTCCGCATTCAGTCTACTAATCGCACTCGATTATTGTTCCAGTTTTTATAGTTTGAACTTACGGCAGTCTGCTCTGAACTTTGTGCGAGAAAATACGCAGGTAGGTTTTGACTGGTCGGAACTCGCTCGCACTACAAAAAAAAAAGCGAGATTAATTGTATTGTATTGTAGGAGCACCAGCAGTCTGTTCACTGTACCTAGTTTAGATACAACTTAGGGTGACAGAAGGGGTCTTAAAGAAGAGTATGACAGCAGTATCAGTATGTATGTCAAAAATGTCAACTCAGGTCTAGGTTTTCCACATCCAATATTCGCTCCCTCCTTTTTTATGCAGCATCAGCAGGACAGAAGTAGATCACTTTTCATGACTCCCAAGTCCAGGTTATAATGTGAGGCAATACAGCACGCTCACGCTCATCACAGTCTGCACGATGTACTCCAGAGCCAGAGCTGCTTCAAACAGCTCTCTCTCATTTAGCACCAATCGCAAATTCAGCAAGAACCATTCGAATACCAAAACGTCAATACGGAGATGAAGTGAGAGAGTGCCTCTCCAGCCTGAAGGAAATCATGATTCAAGTTCAAGCATCTTCAGCATTTGAGACATACTAGGTTTTTTAAGTAGCGTTTTCGTGAGTATTGCATTGTCGGGGTTGCGCCATCAAACTTACTAATTTATTAGGACTATGCTCTACTTGAGGTAATAAATAAGACCTTCTCTAGTCAATGAGAACCTAAACCTACAACATCACAAGTAAGAATCTTTATGAATGAAGAAAAAGTGTTGAAAATCCCTCAGTGTGAAGGAAAATGGGACTGCTCACAAAAAGGATCAGATGATGCACGGTGATTTGTGCGGCGAGATGATTGTCATCCTGAGATCATTTTTGGAAATTTCTTGGTCTACTTAATTAGGGATCATGAGGTCTCTTAGTTATATATAGTACCTGCTTACTTTTATCTTTTAACTTAAGGGGGGCATCTGCTTCTGCCCGTAGGGTCTCTTTGGGGGAAGTACCCATCAAGAGTGAGAGTGCTGAGAGTGCTCTCACTGAAGTGGGACAGGCAGGAGGGACTACGCCTAGGGGTGCATGCTAAGCAATGTTGACTTGAATCTCGTCCTTCATCTCTGAGCATTCTCTGTGCAGCATCAAGATGTGGCGCGTTGTTCATGACAAAATCATGTGACAAATGCAAGATATATTCGATGATATCACTTGACATAAAAATCAAGCAAGCGTTTACAGTGGATGTACTTGCATAACATCGAGACCGACTAAGGATCTACTCTTACAACTAGTGGATGCCTGCGTAGTCATCGATGAAACCGATGCTTTCTTTTAAGTTTCAAGTTTCAAGGGGTTCGTTGATAGATTGATACCGAAACATTGATTGAACATTAATCTGTTTACATCACTGTGTGTGAAGATGATGCGTTCGTTTCCAACAGAAAAAAACTTTAGATGTCGTCAAAACGCTAGAAGATGTTGAGCACTCAGGGACAAGGATGGTCGCCATGTTGGTCCACCCCTCTGGTACTACCCAGCACACTCCTCCTGTACTCAAACTCCATATTTTTGTCCTCTTATTCTTCTCCTGCTATATGAATACTTTGATTCCATGCTTTCATCATGCACTGCTATGGCCGTGCATAATGAAGAAGAGAGAACATTCTGTTTGTTTGTCGTTATGAACGAAGACAAATCTTCAGAAAAGAATCAAATAACGACAGCATCTAGGTTGTTCTTTAACTAAGCTGTTTTTGTTGATACGAATAAGTTGTTATAAAGTTGTGGATTTCGAAATCGATTTTTCTAGCTGTGAAATGTCTTTTCCATATTGAAGCGGACTCTAGAGACTCGACCCGCGATCCTAGAAGTTGTACTCAATACCCTGTGAAAGAGTACGGTTTGTTTCATTTTTTAATGCTAATCAATGACCACTGAAAGTGAATCTGAAGAAGTATAACGAAAAATGAAAAGCTCAGTGTCTAAGAACCAGAGTTGCTCATGTTCCCCAAACAAGCAACTTGAACTTTCTAGTGTTTTCTTACGTTCATACTTGCTAATTTCAAAAACTCTGTATAAAATGTTGCAGATATCATCATGAAGATGAAGCCCGTCCGTTATTGGAATGATCTTATCGTCATTTCAACTTTGATCTACCTAGTCTGCACAGGAGCACAACTGATTACACGGATATAAAATGGTCTTAGTCTTAGATTTAATGGCGTATAAAGTAACTTTAAGACTGAATGAGGTTCAGACATGATACAGCAAACTCAAGAAAAAATTTGTTTCTTGAAGAGAAGTACAACTAGATGAGTGAAAATCATCCTCAGCGTTGAACAACACCTCCTCGTCAGAAGATCGATGATGATTTATTCTTCTAGGTCATCGTCATCTACACCAAAATGAACGCTTTTCTACCTAGATTTCGTCATCGTCAGCTCCGATGCCAGCTGGAGTATAGTTATCATCATCAGCTGGCGTATTTCCACCTCCTAGCTCCTCTTCCTTTGGGCGTTTTGGTGATTTTGGTTTTCCATTCCCTGTCATCGCGGCTGATACGACACTCTTCGGTCTGCCAGCTTTCAGTGCCTCTTCCAATGGGTCCGCGAAGTAATTGCCGGAAATAGCGCTTTGGCCTCCAGTTGCTTGAAGATGTGCTTCGCCTGGTGTTGGTGCACGAGCCAGACTCATCGCTTCGGAACCTGGTGTGCCAAGACGGCCCATACCACCATAAACATCTGAAGAAGATCCCCCAACTGCTCCCGGACCACCGATCGAACCCGGGGAATAGCCGTGAGCGCCACTCACTGGAGTGATGCCTTGGCCTGGGAATTAGAGGATTCAGAAGTTGTTGTCGTTGCTGTTGCAGAAAGTCACATGATACACATCATCTTTTTATTCACCCTTTCTCGTATGTGGACACTGTAGTTTGTTGATTCATGAGGAGTAATTTTGTTCATTTTGATTTATTTCATTCACGTTATTACCTTGTCATTTTCTGATCGAGAATATTAGCTTCAACTATTTTTACATGATTGAAATTTTTATTTGACTCGATTCATTTGATTTCCAGATTCATAAAAAGGATGTCCGCTGGCTGGTGTCCAGCCGCCATCGTCGAATCCAACTGGCGTGTTCGAAAACGTAGTGCCAGTCGGATCCGCTGGCGTGGCATTTGCGTAACCTCTACTGTTCTGGAAGTAGCCTCCTGCGGTGCTACGCTGCAGACTGGAGCCGTGGGAGAAGTCCGAACCCATGCTAGGCGGCTCATCCAGCATACCATTCGCGTCGTATCCGAGAGCTCGCATATTGCCATTTTCTCCATGATATCTGCGCTCAGGCATCTCAGCATCAAACGCGACCATGTCGTCTTTGTGCAAGCCACGCGCACCTGCAGCGGCATACTTGTGATAATCGAGCAGTTGCTTGCGTTTCATCTCCTCATCCTTTGCGATGACGTCAGCATGCTTCCAATGACCATAACCTGCCACTTCGGAGGGGACACCAAGTTGCGCGTGCTGTATTTGTGATTGATGTGAGAAGGTGAAACAGGTACTCTTTCTCTTTGTATTTTTTTTACTACTAGAGAGTGCTGGTGGTAGTGGGTGCTGGTCCTGAATATAAACTTGTTGTGTTGTTGTTGTAACTAAAAGAAGCTGACATCAATGACATTGAAGATGCTCATTAGAAAAAAATAGACCATCTACAACAAGACAATTTCATCTTGCTCTTGCAAGCAGAAGTAGTCAAGAAAGTCAAATGTGCATCTATAACACCTTTTCTTCTGTCTCGTGTTTGAGCCAAGCTCTCCATCTTTGACTCAGCTTGCGTTCCCTGGACCATCCTTCCTTGACAAACCAGCGATAGAGCTTATCTAGGGTTTTGAAAGGCTTCAATGCCTGTCTAGATATCCTTGGGTCGTCGTCTTCGTCCTCCTTCTCTTTGCGGGTCTCCGGATCCTTGGTGTTGTGCAAGAGCAGGTTATTCCAGATTCGGAAACCGTCATGGTCCACATCGATGTGTTCGGTGTTCACCTGATAGATTTGGATTGTCATCTAAATTATTTAGTTCTAAGCCTGTAGTTGTCATGCATCTTCAGTACTACTAGTTGTTGTTGTACTAGTTGTACATGTTCTACTACCTTGTCGTGGTGTCTGTACTAGTTGTACATGTTCTACTACCTCGTCGTGGTGTATGTCATGGTCGTTGATGTCTTGTTGCATAGCTGACTGGTAAGCTTGAGGAGTGTGAATTACATATCTTCATGTATGTTGTACCTGTGGTTGAAAGCCTCCTCCCGTTAAGCACCAGATAAGAAGCAGTCTTCCTGGATTCCTATGATCCCACTGAAACTTGGTCTCTACTTTGAGCTGCTCCTTTGGTGTGTGCCTGCATTTCGCTTTCAGTTCCGCTTTATTCGCTTCTAAGAGTCCCGTATTGCTCGAGGGAAAAGGCTGGCCGTTAAAAGTGACCGCCTGCCTCTGCCCCAAGGCTCCGTTGCACCGGCCGTCCCATTTTCTGTGCTCCTTGGCGTCCAAAATCTTCTCTTTCAACCCTTCCACATACCTGGAGCAGAACTCGTCGAGGTCTGAGAAAGACACGTCCCGACCGCCGACGCGGACTAGGAGACGGTCACCTAAAACGCCGCCGCGCCCGCCGGCGCCAGCCGCCTTGTCGAACTCTTCCCGGATCTCAATTGGCCTAATCCAATGCTGCAAATCTTGTCTCGGACGACCGGACAGATTAGAGAAAGAGATGGAAGTACATGAGAAATACACAAATCGCATACGCATTGTTCTACTTGTTTATTTGATAGATAATCAATATTCATGGCTTTATTCCACTTCGTAATATCGACAACAACTAGCAAGTACTTGTTCTAAGATGATCATGATTATCAACAACTTTTTCTCCATAATATGCGGATCTATAACCCGGTTTCTCGCGACAGTTCGTGTGCCGTCTGCAGCAATCACCTCTCGTTCTTGAAACTCGCTAGGACCGTACTTGTAGTACGCCATTAGAACCCCAGTCGTGTCACTGTGCCTAAACAACACCGCTCCATCGTCCATCTGCGCTAGTTCTTCGTACAGCTCTTCGTTGCTCTTCGGGATGTACAGGTCGTGGTGAATGTTGCGCTGGACGCCAGCATGCTGGCCACCGTTTGCTACCTGCAAAGGAATGCCTCGGTTGAGGAGTGCTCTATGTCGTAGTTCGATGGCTTTTTCGCGCTCCGAGCGTCCCTCAGGGTTGAAGGGGATGATGGCGGGTAATCGAGCACCAGCCTTTCCATACTTCGGGTTCACTTCCTGAGGTGGTTCGTTGTGGTAACATAAATAATTGTTGGAATAAAATAGACTCGCAAAATACTCTATTTAAATACTATTAAAAATCCCCGAACGCTCCCCGCCTTTAATGTGAACACTAAAGGACCCCTAAGACGCCTTTAATGTGAATGCTAAAGGATTCCCCTCCCCTTTAGTGTGAACACTAAAGGACCCATAAGGCGCCTTTAATGTGAACACTAAAGGACCCCTAAGGCGCCCTTAATGTAAACACTAAAGGACCCCTAAGACACCTTTAAAGTAAACACTGAAGGCCTTTCATGTGGGCAGCAGGTGGCCTTGAGGAAGGGCAAGGACATCAACAACAGCAAGAACAACAGCAAGAACAACAGCAAGAACAACAGCAAGAACAACAGCAAGAACAACAGCAAGAACAGCAGCAAGAACAACAGCAAGAACAACAGCAAGAACAACAGCAAGAACAACAGCAAGAACAACAGCAAGAACAACGGCAAGAACAACAGCAAGAACAACAGCAAGAACAACAACAACAACAGCAAGAACAACAACAACAACAACAACAGCAAGAACAACAACAACAACAGCAAGAACAACAAAGACAGCAAGGACAACAAGAACAACAACAACAGCAGCAACAACAGCAGCAACAACAACAGCAGCAACAACAAGAGCAACAACAAGAGCAACAACAAGAGCAACAACAAGAGCAACAACAAGAGCAACAACAAGAGCAACAACAAGAGCAACAACAAGAGCAACAACGACAGCAACAAAACAACAGCAGCGGAACAACAGCAGCGACAACAAAGCAGCAGCAACAAAGCAACAGAGGCAAAACAGCAGCAACAAAACATCAGCAACAAAACATCAGCAAACAGCAACAAACAGCAACAAACAGCGACTATTTATATAATACGAAAAACCCCCGAACGCCCTTCGCCTTTAATGTGAACACTAGAGGACCCCGGAGACGCCACTAATGTGAATGCTAAGGGACTCCCTTCCCCTTTAATGTGAACACCAAAGGACCCTTAAGGCGCCTGCAATGTAAACACTGGAGGACCCCTCGCCTTTAATGTAAACACTAAAGGACCCCTAAGACGCCTTTAAAGGAAACACTGAAGGCCTTTCATGCTGCCACATTTTCAAGGGGGACCGGTGGCAGTACTGCCACCTTCCTCTTGTATTTAAAGCCTGCGCGCTCCCGCTCCCCTTTGCCGCAGCGCGGAGGGGAGTGCGCGCCCTCCGGGCGCCCGTTTCACCTTGTGAAACCATTCACCCCTGCCCACGTCCCTAAAGTATCCTTTTCCCTTCCTTAACGTCTCCCGGGGCACCCGGGCCCGGGGAGTCTACTGAAGATACTAATAAATATCTCTTCGTACTAACTTCTATGTAGCAGTGAGAGGAGCAACATTTTTAGAAGAACAAGTACTACAAAATCTACAATACCTGTCTTTTGACGTTGATGTCTCTTGCCGCGACGTCGGCGTTTAGCCTTGCCTCTTCTCGTGTGAGAATATGGGTTGACTTTCCCCACTCCTTTCGTGGTTCTGTGGCTCCTAGATAGATTGGACACACGTGTCTACCGTCTCTTGCGTAGTCCACCAGGGGTATGTGATACTTTCGCGGCTTCAAGCTTAACCGGTCATAGTAATCAGCACATACGACAAAAGGCATGTTCCTGTTGGTGTTGGTGATGGGGTTGAGACAATTTTTATCTTGTGGAGGCGAACATCAATCATCTTCTACTTCTGCTGGAGGAACTCTGTACAACTACAACATGTAGTTGCAGCTAGTAATGATGATAAAAAACGAGATGAGTTAATGATGATAAAACACGAGATGAGTCAGCCCGGCAGTCGGAGCGTTATGAACAACAGAAAACAAGATCGCAGTTGTAGGTACGCCTTGTCGTGTCCGTCGAATGGTTCTTGACCGCGATCATGTCGGAGAGACGCGACGTACGATCCCGGAGAAACGTAACTGGTTTTCTGCACCATCACCTTTACTTTGTCTCCCGGTTTGTAGGCGTAGTGCTGGTGCGGGTCAAATGGAAGCAAGAGACCTTTCACCGCTCTGCTGTTTTCGGAGTCCAGGATAACCAAGTCGTAGATCTGTTTTAAACCCTTGCTTTCTTCCTCCTTGAGATTAGAAAGAGGACTGGAGGAAACAAATGTCACTTGCAAGAATGGAATCCATTAATCTCTATTAAGTAATACGACTCCGATATCCATAAAACAGGAAGATTGTACTACTTGAAGAAATAACTTCTATTTGCAGAAGAAGATGTGAGTGTATCTATTGTAGAATAAAAATATTCGAATACAATAATTAATGTTGATGTGAACTACCGAGGAAGACCAAAACTCGCGAAATTCGAATAAATGTGGATTTTTGGAGGAACTAACCTAGGATGATGATTGGGGAAACCTGGCTAAATTCAAATATATTTGTTCAACAGGAGGTTAACAACGACTAAAAAACAAGCCGAAGCCTTAACATCACTTTCGGCTCCCTCGTCTTTCTTTTTCTGCTTGATTTTTCTATCGTGCGCGCTCTCGTCCACCCGAGCGGCAACTACTTGGCCAACGTTCAAACTTCCAGTCACATTAGGCACTAGATCGAAATATTCACGCTTGGTGAGACCTTGAGGTTGGTTGCAAGACACGAAATCATGTTTGAGAAACGATTACTCTCTTACCCTTCCCATTCGCATTGAGCAGGCATATTATATCGAGTAGTAGAAGAAGGTAGCTAGTCTACTAAGTACAATTTCAATTAGTTGTACCTTTGTAAGGTGCTCTCCTGTCGATGAATCCTCCCGCTTTTAGTCTTGGCACCACATAATCTCGCAGCCAAACCTGCACCTTTTTTGTGGTGGAGTCTTTCTGCCCATCCATATCCCAGAAGAAGACGTTCTTCACATCACATGCGTCCTTCATGTCGACGTTGATCACCTTGTCGGACCCTGTCCACCCTTTAAGGTTGAAATACGCTGCAAGGGATTAGAGGAAGAGGATGAGAGAGACGACGAGCATGTAATTTTTGTCGTGGATCATGTAGGAACTACAAGGTGGATACTATGCATGCAGGAAGAAGGAATTTGGTGGAGCAGACTAATAATATTATGGTCTTGATATGGATGCAAACTCTGGCACAGCCAAGTAAAAATCTTGATTTTACTTGATGATCTTCTGCCAGGATATACTAACATCTACTACTTAAGAACTTACTACTGCTCCACGTCCACATACAACGACATCAACGTTACTAGTACACTATTTTTTACTTTACCAGTCGTAATTGTCCAACGCGACTGAGATCCAGTCCGTTTCTTCCTTGTTGAATCGAACCTTCAAGCCTGGAGGCAAGTGAGTCGCGCAGTACATGGCGCAGAAGATCTGCACCACCACCAACAGTTCCTCACAGATTCCCGCCATTCCGTGTAACCGCTGAAAGCCAGTTTGCGCATTATCCACACGGATGAAGTGCTTGAGATTGGCCCACACGCAGGAAGCGCTCCCCATACGTCGCAGCAATCGTTGCGCATGCGACTTCGGAAGTTTCTGGTTCATCACCTCAGGGTCTGTTCCCATCAAATGTGCGACAGAGGAGCTGCCTCTCTTCAACTCCATTTCGTGGGGATCGTCGCTGAGCAGTGTATACGCATTCGGATCATTGTGAGAGATCATCGCGAACTCTCGCTGGTACCAGTCGACGACGTTCATGTTGAACCGCACATTCACTTGGTCATTCCATGCTGCGCGTATGTTCTGTCACTTTAGAGCTAGTACGACCTTGTTGGTTTTGTTTCCATAATTCAACAACATCTTCTAGTTCATCTACCAAGAATGATTGAAGTTGAACTAGGAGATGTTGTAATTGAGCCCAAGAAACAAATTGAAACAGATGAATGTTGGTTAGGTTAAATGCTATGGATCTGTTGCCTGAAACTGAATCAGTTGCCTAAAAATGAACATTTTTGTTTTCAAAAATTTTCAACAGAAGTCACGACTCCCCTTAAAATCAATCCTTGATCTCCGTACATCGCTCCCACACCAACGTGGTCTAAGGCCCATTCGTCGTGAGGATAATAAGCGTTATTGCAGAAAGGCTGTTCGTGTTCTTCAAGGTAGTCGATTTCGTTATCCATATTCACGACTGCAGGCGTCATGCCTCCCATCGTGCCGTGGCCAGAGGTTAGAAGGTGGTATCTTTTTGAGGGAAGAAAAGTTGTAGGAGCGGTGAACTAGACCTAGAAGAACTTGTGTTTTGGAACTTCTTGTGTTTTGGTAGCTCTGCTTCTAGGTTGTGAGTATCAAAGTGATTTTTGGCTGAGCAGACACTTCATCAATGAACGAAATTGTTGTTCCGAATCTTCAACTCGAAAAAGTAAAAGTATCGATCCATAAAGACATCAAGCCAATTTCCTCCTGCCTGGATGCTTCGGCAGCGCGCATATGCCTCGCGACTCGCCTTTGTCTCCTCTCGATGGCCAGCTTTGGCTCCATCAGTCGGAAAAGCGGGCCCCAACCTTCTCCGGTGTAGGGCATAAATTTCTGCCACGCTTTGACCATATTCTGCTTTTTCGCGAGGTTCTCTTGCATCGCGCTGAAGTCCTCCTCGTTGTCGCGCCTGTACATGTAGTACACGGACAAAACGTCTTCTTCCTCCGGAAACAGCCTGCCCATAATTTCTTCGAGCAAAGCGAAGCCTCCTGCTCCGTCCCTGCCTCGTTGCACACCAAAACTCGGCAGGTAGTCTAATAAGACCTTGGCTTTTCGAGGTCCGAGGCCGGGAAGAAACTGTACCATCGATGTCAAATTTGGACACCGTTTTACGCGCGTCAAGCAGACACCAAGACTGGCCACAAGGTCTACAATGCGGGAGGAGAGTTCGGACACGATCTTCTCCTTATCAGCGAGTGCTTGATAAGGCGTTACGCCAATCTGGTTTGATGTTAGGCGGGTAGTTAGGGAGGTGGTGCAGGAAAAATTATCATGGAAGTTTTGCTTTTCGAGTACTCCTTACTCAGCCAAAGAGGTGACGGTGAGGATGTGATCTTCCACTAAATCAAAGAAATCTGTGTTGTCGTTGAGTGAATATGCAGTAGATGAATAAGATGAACAGCAGTAGTACTTGACAATGTTATGAAAGAACTGCAGATGAATAAGATGAAATTGACAATGTTATCAACAAAGAACTTCTTATGGACAGCAGTAGTACTTGACAAAAATGTTATCAAAGATGAACGAGAGATGAATAAGATGAAATTGACAATGTTGTTATCAACAAAGTAGAACAACTTCTTCACAGAACTTCACAAGTCGTGCTGTCACGCATGTTCTTGTACCTCCAACAGCATGTTGTATCGCACATCTTCGTGCCAGAGGTTCAAGATCTCAGCCAACGGTTCTTGCGAATATCGTGCCATCGACATAGCGATCTTAAACGGTGGAGGCATCTGGGATTCGAGACTTATGCCGTCAGCATCCAAGTGTGGCGCAGTATTTCTAAGGCGTTTAGAATCGCGACCGCAGAGGTCCGGAACTCGCAAATCGGAAATCTTGATGGCAGGTTGCCACTCGCGGTGACATCCCAAATTCTTTTGGAAAAAGAGTCTGTCATCGTCACCTCCCTTCGTGGCGAACATCTCCGCGCTCAACTGATTTATTTTGTAGGAATTCGAATTTTTGGTTGATGTTGAAAATGTTAGGTCCTCGGTAGAAGTAGTTACCAGGATACTCAAATCCATGTTGATTGTTCTACTTAGAAGGTTGGATCGGGATCATAGACTCGTGGATTATTAAGTCTAAGTGTATGAAGACCACGATGATACGATGATGGATATCCGTGTCCTAGGCCAGCCTAGACGATACTAGAATACCTTTCCAGCTCTTCTCTCCTTATCCAATTTTCTTTTCTCGGTCCATTCTGGGTTGATCCAACCCCATTCCTTACTAGGATCATTGGGGTCCTCATCTACCCATTTGCCATCTGGATCTTTCCTGATCGGGGCTTGCTTGTTGAGGAGGTGCTCTTTTTGCGAATCAATCGTGACCATGCCGCTCTGTTCGTAGAAATAAACCCACCCTTGACCATCCAACCATTTTGGCATGTAACAACTCGCTTGATAATCCGGCTATTAGAAGGAGAAAAACGAAGTAGATGAGTGACGAAGAGGAATATGAAATTCTGTTTGCAAATGTGAGTAGTTGTCTGTCGACAATGTAACTCTAGAGGGTTTACATTCACTACACACTGATATTGTGAATACCTCTTGCAGCAGAAGTCACGTGTGTGTCCCTCCCGCGGTTGAACATATTAACCACCTAAGAGACATTATTACAGAGAAGTTATCGTTATGGAATTCAACATATTAACCACCTAAGAGACATTATTACAGAGAAGTTACGGCGACACCATCTTTTAATGAATTATCATAATCACTTATCAGTGGATGGGGAGGACCACTAACCTAAGAAGATCCGAAACAACGAGGCAAACTAACTGGAATATCACTTATCTTCAGCAAGTAACAGTAAGCAGCTTGTCATAACATTCTGCTTGGATGGAAACCCACCCATCTCCCTGTTTTTGTTGGTTCATGTCATCGTTCCCGTTTTTGTCCTTGTAGTAGGTAATCGGAATGGTCATATCAATCGCTGTACCACCAAGGCCTGACGTCTGTTCGTTCAGTCCGTCTGTGGTGTTGCGCATTTTCTCGAGGATGAACTCGAAGTGTCTCCTTCGCTTAACAACGTCCCTTAACAGAGCGCTTCCAAGCATGATGGAAGTAGGGAGATAATGTCTCACCAAAGCTGCAAACTCAGCGTAGCCAGTCGGCAAGTTCGACAATTGCATTTCGCTACCCTGTAGTTGTAGGGATGAGGAGGATGGAGATGATGTGAAGACTGAAAGAGATGAGGATGCTCCTGTTGGAGGTCGCGTGATTGGTCGTAACTATGTAAAAATTGCTCAAAGCATCACAATGGAGGTGGTCTTTGCAGAAGTATCTTCTTTCTTGTACTTGAAAGACTAAAGTATAAGCGAGTACCATAGTCTTTGATGATCCTTTGTAGAAGGTGAGAATCTTGCGTTCGAGGCAGCGTCCGTGCTCATCTAGGACGACTGCGTAGTAGTTGTCCTCGACGCCCTTTTGGTCTGGCTTGAGACCATCACTATAGAGGGCCATAACTCGAAGGCCAATCTGCTCGTTTGTCGGTGCCTTCGCTATCCTAGGGTCACGACGCTCACGGAGAGCCTGTTTGTTTTTGACAAAAACAGTCGCTTAGTGGTTCTATGTATCTAAATTTCAATAACTTGCAGCTTCTACGAGAGCGATCAGGAACTACTGCTTTCTCCGGTGTCGCTGTAGGTGCTTTTCAAGCACAACTTCTAGAAAGATGTTGATAGCATCTTCAAAGATGTGGTCTAAAAGTTGATGTCAGTTGTTGTGGTCCCTGATTATTTTGAGAGATCAGATCTTACTGCACGTACAGTACTAGAGCATCTGCACGTAGGAAGAGCCCCTGAAGATAAAAAGAAAAATAGTACCATTTCCCTTTCCTTTCTCGCTCTCTTCACTTCTTCTTGGCGTTCCTCCTCTGTTTTTTTCTCTTCCTCCTCGTCATCATCCACACCAAATTTTCTTGGCTTGTCCGTCGTCTTCAAGACCGAGAGCACCGGACGCTGATTTAGCATGTTGAAATAGCCTTCCACACTGCGCTGCGCAATGCAAAAGCGCGCTTTTTCTCGTAGCTCGGAGAGCAAGGTTTCTTTCCACGTCACCTCGTACATGTGCTCGACCAACTCCATCACCAACTCCTTACGTTCTGCAGTCCACTCACTTCGCTGCACCTCCCGGCTAGACTACGAATTAGAGCGATTTGCGATGCTGGGCACCTAAGGGTTCTCTTCTTGTTTTCCCTTGTGATCAAATTCAGGTTACCAAATACCGGAACCATTCAGTGACTTGCGAAAGCACTCCTTCTCGGGACAAAAATGCAACAATTGTTCTTTCTACAACTTGTTTAGCTAGACTCGCAAAACGTGGACGAGGTACACCTAGGTGTACGTGTACTAGCTAGTGCTGACCGTTTGTGATCAAAAAATTGAACTAACATGATGGAGCGGAATGTTGCCCAGATCAGTATTCCGAAACTGTCGACGGGACTATCTAATAATATCAAGCTTCTCTTCCGAATCCGAGGAAGGGCCCGATATTAATTTGGAGCGTGCCATAACAAAAATGTCCGGAAAGAACAGCGTCTGGAACAAGGCGTACAGGGGATCTTCTTCCGCGATTAAGTGGCGATTGTGAATTCTGCTCACTCCCGCAGGATCGATCACATGCTTTCGCAAAGATTAGAGGCAGAACAAGAACTACAAATATACAACTGCTGAATGAAGAGGTGCTGAAGATGAAAGGACAACTGCAACTACATTACAGCCACTGCTCATGCATAGTCTGATGAATGTTTGTTCACTTTCGAACCTCTAAACATTCAGACTATGCTTAGATGAGGAGGTTCGAAAATGATATGCATGAGCAGTTCCTTTATAAGGAAGTAAATGCAAGTGAACAAAGGCAGTAAATGCCAATGCAGGAAGTAAATGCAAGTGAACAAAGGCAGTAAATCTAAATGTAAATGCGAGCATAATTCCCGGTTACTGGATCCGGAACCTGTCTCGTGGGGTGGTTCACTGCTACGCCAGTCAGCCACCACGGTTTGTAGTGCTCGTGGAACATTTGATCGTCTGGTGTTGGCGGCGATGGAAATTTGGCGAGGAGGGCTTTGGTTAGAGTTGTAACAGTGGATGTAATATCGTTCTCTGTAGATTGTAGGTAGTTGTAACAATGAACGTATTGTTTAGATTGTAGGCGCTTTCATTAGTTGTAACAATGGATGCATTTCGTTGGTTCTCTCCTGTGCATCTAGTATTCTATCCATTTGATCTCAGCAGATGACGAGACGAACATGAAATGTAACAAGGAGGTGAAGCATCAAGTAGTGCAAGAAGTAGATAAGATATTATTGGCCTTAATGTTATTTCCCCCTGTAGTTTCGCTTCAGCTTCTTTGTCATCGGCGGCAATGGCCTCGTCTAGTTGCTTCGTGAGCATGTCGTGCTTCGCTTGCATGTTTTTCATACCCTTGGTATACTCCACCACCTTCTTCGGATCGCATCCCATACATTAGAGGCTACGGAATTACATTCCACAGGGCTTCTTTTCTAGGCTTCTTTTCTAGTAGGAAAAGAACCAAGGATGGTTTAGTACTGGGGGATGAAATTTGGTGGAAACCCGTAAATATAGCGATGCTCGCACTGAGAAGCTTCGTAGTACAACTGGTAGTTGCTCTTGCGTTGTACTGCGTTACCAGATGAATCCTTAGGGCTACCACCACCGTATCCGTAGCCGGCTTCCTCGTCGTCGTCATCTTCATCGTCGCTGTCCACGTTCAAGTTATCTAACGTGTTGTTTTTGCTTGAGCCGTTGAGCAGAGCCTTGAGCTTGTTGGGGGATCCGGATCTGCGACTCTGAGCACGTTTCTTCGCTCGTTGGGCGTTGAAATTCTGCTCTGTCCAGTACAGGCATCCAAGCTTCTCTTCCGCCTCTCTCCTTTTTTTCTCCTCCATCAGCTCCTCCTTCTTCTCGTCATCGGCTTCCTATTAGAAACAGATTGAGATCATTGTAGAATAGTTCAGAACAAAATGTGAAGAACTCTTAGCCTGCTTAGGTAAAAAGGAAGAACTCGAAGGTAGTTGCTCCTTGCAAATAGCAATGAAATACATCGAACATCTTCAATGTCGAGCGATTTTCCAAGTAACTAGAACTACAAGAGCGAAGTAGAAGTAAAAAACATAGTACTACGACAACAATGATAGACTAAAAATCGAAATGCAGTAAAAACCAACTACTTAGATCAACAGCAATGCCATAATCTTTTATTGCTTCTTCTTCTCTTTTTCGTTCCTCTGCTGTGGTTCGTTTCTGGAGTTTGCCTGAGCACTGTTTCAAAAACTTCGTCACGCGATTGAGACCACTTCGGAGCTTCTCAGAATGCTCCTTCTGATGCTTCTTCGTGGCTGCCTCGGCGCTCTTTACCACGTAAGCTGTTGCTCCTGGTACGGCGTCACTCAGTCGTCGCTGGCTCGCCTTTGTCTCGTTTCCTGCTTTTGCTCTGTCTTTCAGGTGCTCTGGGATGTGAATGTCATCGTCATCCTCGTCGCCGTCCTGGGGATTCTTCTTCTGATCCAAAGCATCAGAGTTGTTGTTCTCGACAGCTCCTCTTGGCGCGGCACCAGCCACTTCCTTCACCAATTCTTCCAAATAGATGTCTTGCGTACCTGCGGTGTACTTTTTCGCACATGCCCACAGACTCTGCGCATTGTACTTGGCCAGAACTTCGAAGTCCTGGAGATCCTCTGTGTGCTCATGCGGGTCTTTCTGCATGCGCAAAAGCACGTGGGGCAATGTCTTCTTCACAGAAATTGGGCATACCCACTTGTTCCAACAATGATAATCCAAAAATTTGGGCAAGAAGTTGTCCAAATGTGCTGGATCCACCTCATTCAACCTCGTGTCGCCTTTATTAGAGGGCCTCCTGTAAAGTATTTCTCCCTTGAAAAACAAAGGGTACACTGCACGTAAAGTATTTCTCCCTTGAAAAACAAAGGGTACACTGTATGTTGTGGAGGCACCTAAGGCATCTTAATCTTTACTGTATGTAAAGTATTTCTCCCTTGAAAAACAAAGGGTACGAAGGAAGATGCCTCTTAAGATGAATTAGGAGAAGCCTTAAGTTTATCGGTTGGTTGCTTCACGGCTAAAACGTACTTGATGTCGATCAAGCCACGCTTTTCGGCAGCGAAAATCTCGATCAGCAGATCTTCGGTGTCTTGCGGACTTCCGCCGGTGACCTCCGGGTCCAAGGCCAACAGCGAGTCCAGCTTCACACAGGCAGAATACCACTTTTCCTGCATATACTGGGCTTTTTCGCGGACTTCGGGCTTCGGCACGGTGTACACGAAACACATCATGCGCATCAGGGTAGAGAGATTAGAGAGGGAGAAGAAGAGAATCTAGTCCACCTAGTGGGGCTTACAAAAAAAGCACTATTATCCATTGACCGAAGTTCTTGCGAAACGAAAATCACAAGTTCGTGGACAAAGTGACGAGAGAGCGTTCTATCTCGTAGTGCACGTTTTTTTTTATTGAAAAACTGGACGTATTTCTTCTTATCAAAATCTTCAAACGGATCAAACTCCATAACAAAATATTCGCTCACTCTGGGTTCTGACGAGACCAAGTCTTTCAGCAATTTGAGCATTTCGAGTTTGAAATCATCCAGATCGCGCTGCTCGACCGGAGAGTGTTCAGCGTGACCTCGGAGTTCGTTGTACAGTCGCTGGTGTGCCAATTTCGGTGGCAGGTGACTCCCGATCTTAGGCTGGTGCACTTGCAGCTGCTTGAGACGAGGACCTTCTGCCTTTAATCCAAACCAGGAACGATTCGTGTCGAAAGCCGTGTTCAACGAGTTTTTGTACTCATCAGGGGTACAAAAAGCGTTCGAAAGCTCCGTTTCATGATTGGCGCGTTCTTTGAAGAAGGGTACTTCGCGAAGATGTCGGAGCATCACAGTGCCCATACCAATAGGGCTCGTGCAATACCCGAACATGTAGTCGAGATAGCCGGTTCCGTCAAGATTGCTGCCTACTTCATGCTTCCTGCAACCCTTCGTCATACCCAGACGCCTATCATGTTGGGGAAGTTGTTGTTAAGTACGTAGTTGTAATATTAAAGGTAAAAAGTAGAACATCGTGATTAACATTAATATGGGTCATTTACCAGCAGCAAGTAGCGTAAAAATGATCGACGCATGGAAGAAGATTTCGATTGATAGAGCACGTTAAATTTTGCACGACCTGTACCACCACCTACTAGCACAAATTTCTTCTTCTATTTCACATTTTCAAGGTCTTTAAATCGTACTCGAGCAACCGCCAGTGTCGCTTTTTCTTGAATTCGTTGGCGTTCGTCCCCTGCGTGTATGGATACCAGCAGTCCAGGAACTTGATGTATCTCTTGAGGAGTTTGAGTAGGTCCTTCTCGGTCAAAAGCATTTCCAAGTCAGCAATCAAGCAGATCGGCAGACGGTCCCTCTGGATAAAGACGCCTTCGCTAATAGCTTTTGCGTCAATGTGCACGCCGTTGACATGACTGATGTAAGGAATGTAGTTCTGGGTTCCGTCAGGCAAGGTCATGGTCGAAGGGGCTCCCAGATAGCGGCGCAAGGTAGCGCGATCGTAGTCGAGCGGATGCGTCTGGGCCAGGCGCGCTTTGGCTGGGTCGACAAGGAGTTGGCCACCGGGTGTCGCCAAAGCGGTGGAAGTTCCCATGTTGCCCACAGTGGTGCTCGTGTTGTACAGCTGATTATCAAGCGCAACGGCAGTCGCCACTTGGTGGCCATGAGAAGTCTGGCTTCCTGGATCGGCTGGGGTCTGAGCGCCAGCCGATGTGTCGGGAACGGCACCTAATCATGCGTTGGTGATGTATATTTATATAACTGTAAGCGTGAAGGAGGAAAACAAGAAGGAAGTTTGACTACCACGACGTCCAAGGTTCGATGAAGTGTACTACTAGAGAAAAGTCATTCGAGGCACGAAAAATCAAGTCTCTACGAAGTAGTTCTTGTCCATAATTTCTTATCTAATAATATCAAGTTCTTGTAGCAACAAATGCCGGTACTCATATTTCCTCCAGCTGCATATCCTGGTGTCGCTGCTCCACCTCCCGGAGTCATATCACCGTAGATATCTGCGACACTCTTCATTCCTGCTGCAGTTTTCATGCCAACGGCTGTTTGGGCGTTATCATCACCGTCCATCGCGGCTAGAGCGGTGAAGGAACCATCCTCACCGCCACCTTCGAACATTGGTGTACGATCGCCCTGATTCGCTCCGGTCACCGCCATCACCGCGCCGCCGACCTGCACACGGTCAACCATCTGCCGCTCTGCTGCCAGAACCTAAAAATGGGTTTTTTGCAATATTTTTGAGATCAAGAGGGAGAATGAAACACTTGAATTGATTGATGTTATTTACACCTCGTCCCTAGAAATTGAATCTCAACAATGATTTTTCACGCAAGTAGATGTAGAGACGAGTTAAGAAGTGAGTATAAAAAAACTGAGTTTATTCTTCATAATTTTTGGACTGAAGATATGACATAAGCTGTTACGTCCTTTTTCTTGAGCTGATTCCCCGTTTCGTCGTGATAGTTCCCGTTCTCCTGCCTGACTCCGAACAAAAACTCTTCCAGAAACATTGGAATTTCGGTTCGCACTTCTGCGATAATTAGAACTCACTATTATAATCCATCTTTCCCTGCTCATCTGCTTCCGTTTTTCTTCTTGAATAAAACAGCTTACAGATCATGATGCGGCATCAAAAGTAGATGAAAACGTATACGTGGATAATACGTGGAAGTAGCTGCGGCAAAAGTAGATCAATCATGAATACGTTTACGCACTATACGTGGAAGTTGTAGAAGCCTTAAGATAAATTGCCCACTGTACAGCGTGTTGCCGGTGATCGCTCTGACGCGTTCTTCATACTCGAGGATGGACATCCACACTTCCTGCCAGTCCAAATCCATGCGGATGACAAAGCTGATGGCATCTTCAGTTGGGAAAGCGAACTTCTCACCAACCATGCTCCACGCATAGACTTGCATGATCGTCGTCGGCTCGTAGCAATGGCCAGTCGCTTTGCCGTACAGCATAGACAGGACCCTCTCGACGAGCATCGCTGCGTCGTGGGGCCTCATCTCACTCTTACGCAACAAGGGATTAGAGAAAAGAAGTACTACAAGTAGGAGGGATAAAAGAACTACTGGATTTTGGTGGTATAATTTTCATTTATTTCATCTTCAAATAAAGTCGACTCTTGAAGATAGTTAGAAGTTTTCAAGACAATAAATTAGAGAATTGTACAGCTTTTCTCTGTCACAAAAAAGTGGTTGTTGTAAGTCGAAATTATAAGTATTGTCTTGTTGTCGTCACGGTCACCATAATAGTATTGAGCGTTGTTCCCCTTGATGTATGAGTATTGACTACTAATGACGAAAAAGCCATCCATAATGTAGTTCCTCAGTGTTTCTATGTCACGACTGCCTTGCTCGTCTTGGTTTTGCGCTGATCCGTCTGGCTTCACGTACGGCTGCAGAAGGATCCACTGTGCCTCCCTTTTGATTTCCGCTTGAGTATGCGCGTTCCACAACTCCCTCTCAGCTCGCATCTTGATATCACCCGCACTGATCAGCTTTTCATTCCGCTGGATTACTGCATCCCGACCACCGAGTTCCTGCGTTCGCTCGGCTATCAAGGTCTGCACGGTTCGCATGTACCCCTCTTCGTATCTTCTGCGATAACGCCATGTCATGCGTTCTGGCTTGTTGCTTTCCCGCAAGATGTGATCCACATCGCCTTGATAGGCAACGCGGAGCTCCTCTGCTACGTACTCCGTCTTCCGTTCCAAAGCTACCTGCTCTGCCTCCTCCTTCCTCAAGCCACGCATCTCCAGCTCGCGCTGGCGTCGTTCCTATGTTTGTAGGTGCAGGATAGGTTTAGGTAGGTTGTTTGTACCACGTAAAAAGATAAAGAACGATCACCATGACGAGTACAACTTAGATGAAAGGAGTATTTTCGAAAAAGATTTATCACAACAGTTCTTTTTTGTTTATAGCAGAATCTGCAAAAATTGATAATGAAGGATAGTTACTTCCGGCGGCAATTGGTTCAAGTCTCGTTGTTGGTTCGTTTCCTTGAGCCATATCGCATTTGGATCCAGCACATCCTCCAAATCTTCATCGCCAAACATATCAGCGAGCTCCCTTTTCTGCTCATCCGTGACGCCTATCTTGTTCGCCTTTTTCCCCTCTTCAAAAGCCTTCTGCTGCCTTTTTTCGGCCAAAATGGCTGCTTTTTCGTCCTCATCGTATATGATGAAGTCGTCTAGCGTATCCTTGGCGTCGAGTTGTTCTTCCATGCCATCGTAGCCATAGGGATCGCCACCAGCATAATGCGACATTGGCACTCCTTCGGCGTCGCCGAGCAACGACTCTCCCTGTAGATGTTGAGCACCAGTAACACCTTGACCTGGTTGGTCGCCTGCCTTCTTGAGTCGCGACAATTTTGGTGGAGCATCATCCTCGGGTTCGGCTATGTAGTCGCCACCGAGGCCTGGACCGGTATCAAAAGCGTCTCCCATATCGACATCCTCATCATCGTCGTCATCAGCGTTTGCGTCGTCGATAAAGTCTGATCAAAATTGATAATTAACTTATAATCTTCAGAGTGTTCATAGCTAAAAGAAGTGGGTCTTTGTTTTTACACAATCGTGCTCAGTGCACAACTTCAAGTTCAACTTGCTAAGATAAAATAAATGGAAACGTGTTTCAATTTCAAAAAGCTTACCATCAAGGCCATCGTCGTCTTTCCCCGGTTGTTCATCTTCTTCTTCAGAATGAATCTTGGCTTCTCCTACCTCCTCATCCTCCTCTTCAGCCTCCCGCTCGATGAAGTCGTCTGCTTTAAGTCCCGACATTTTTCTCGGATCTATTTAAAAATTATGTACCTCGTCTGGTAGGTTCAAGAAAGGAGTTAGTACTTGGGTGAAGTTGTACTACTCGAGGGAGTAACATGTGGGAGGTGATATATCATTCATTTACTAGGACTTAGACTTGTTCTCTCGTTATTCGGTCGTTAAAAATAGTCTTAGTAGTATTACCAAGTTTGTACTCCTATATCGTCACAACGAACATTGTTCTTGAAGTTAAACAATGCTGACATACAACTACATCGTTAATTCATTATATATAGCGCTTGTATTTACACAAGAAGCACAACTTGTGATTATTTTGTCGTCGCAGAAGCACAAGAATCACTTATTTTTTGATGTACTTAAACTAATTCATCACCGTCGCTCATAAGCACTCATCGCCTGTAGTTGCCACATTGTGATTGTTAATCTGAGGATTAAACCAAGTAGAGGTCCAACTACTTACTTCTATTTTTCTTCGTCCACTTACCTTCGTCGTAGCTCTTCTTGTTGTCCAACTACTTCTTTATCTTTTTGCTCTCTCAAATTTTTAAGGAGATTCTTATTCGTCTTAAAGGTGTAGATGAAGGTGAGCTGTTGTGATGTATTCTTCTTGTCAAGACATTACCGCAACGATCTTGTTCAGTCCTCGCTCAACAGACCATCAAACAAGAGCTCTGGTATGTGTTGCCGTGGACACGTCGTAGTTCTTGCCATCAGAGATCTTCTTCATTTTTTTGACAATGACATTTACCACGATTTCGCTTGTTTAGGTTTCGCATTGCCTTCCTTGCTCGCGTGGGGAACCGAGTGGACAGACAGCACGTAGAAGCACAGAGCATCATAGTTGCAGGACCTATCAAGACGTCGTAAGGGCGTATTTGCATTCTAGATACAACGGGTGTTTGTGTTTCATTCGAGTTAGATGAGCATACTTCTTGAGGATCGAGGATACCCTAGTGCGACGTTGTAACCATAGTTTTCGGGCAGCGTAGACCAGTTGTTGATAACCCTCACAAATGGAGTGGATTTTAATTCGTCGTATCTTCTGTTATTTGAGATCTTCCTCTTGTTCTGTTATTTATTTAATACTTGTGGTGGAGCCGACCTAACTAGGAGAAAGGTACTCTTTCACAAACTAAGAAAATCGATGATCCTTCTCTTGCCGTAAAATCGATAGCTACGCATAAAAATGTCGACAGCAAATAAAAACCAGAAAGGCTGCTGAGAACTACGCAAGCGGAGATCATGGCGATCTTATTTGGAGTGCCGATGGATAAAAATCTCCTGCAGCGCTCTGAAGTGGCGACTTCGGCTCTTCTATCGTACTGTGTAAAAATCGGTATATACGGGAAGCAAGAGCAAGTAGAAACGAACGAAGCACCAGGCTTCAGGGCACTGGGTCATCACGACCGGCAAAACTTGTGCCACCATGGTGAATAGCGAGCAACAATGAAAATGCGTCGATTGTCGTATTGCGTTAAAACCGTGCCTTTGTAACTGGACTTGTGAATGACGTCGGCCAAGGCAGCTAGAGATCTCGACAAGGCTTGGTTCCATCCGTGAAGATCCTGGTCGCTTCTCGGTCTTGAATCGCACACGACTTGGGCACACTGGAAAAAGCGCTTTGTTAGAGCAGACTAGAACTAGGCACAGCGGCAAATAAGTCTCTTCTTGAGAATTTACCAATTGAATCTTGAGAAGTACGAAACGACTTTCAAGTTGAGCGCAAAGACAAACAGCAAGAGCAAATGCACTTCCCAGGAGTATTGAACATGAACAAGCTTGTTTTTCTTAATTTCTGTTCTCGCACCACACTATTCCTTGTTTCTTGTTGGCCACGGCTAGACAAAGCCAAAGAAGTTACCATCGAAGATACACCCCCAATCTCCTCGACCACGACAGTAGGCAGAAGATGAGACCCCAGCAAATCCTGTTCTAGATATTCTAGGTCGTAGTGCCACGAAACGAGCGATTGTGGTGATGGCCAATCGGAAATACTCCCAGTCCAAAATGCAACATGACTAGCTCGTTCCAACATGCTATTCACAAGTGCATATTGAGCGATTTTAGCCGCAGACAGACTTAGAACTCGTACTTGGGTGGAAATCCCTCTTGGTAAGGGTAAGCATACCCGAATCCTACTCGTCTACTTTTCTCCTTCAGAAACGGAGCCAAGGAAGTAAGATGTTTCAGAGGTAGATGAGTTTCTTCATCTTCTATTAAGTGACCTTAACTGACTGTTGGCTTGGGCTGTTGAAATCGCGGCAACGTGGCGGACTAGAGATATGGAGGGTAAAAGAAAAGCAACCCGTGACTTATGGATTCCCCACTTGTCTTCGGGAGTTTCGACCTGATACTCAGACGAGTCAGGTGCGAGGTACCTGTGGAATCAAATGTGCGGTACCTGTGAAGGAAAGGAGAATGTCGCGAGTGCAGGAGCAATCAGTATTAACCTTTACTGCCGCGTTTGGAATAACGTCTATGCTAGATGAATTCTTCCAACAAAAGAAAGACAATCAGAGACAGAACTATTCATGGTCTCTAATACTTATTAGGACCTGTTCCGTGTTCTCCTATCCATTTTTCCTAGTTCCGGACCCCATCGTGCAAATCTCTGTACGCCGAAAAGAGCACGATTTGGTTTGACCAATAAGCGCATTAATTCAGACCAATCACCACCCCATGCCCATTGCTCTGTCTGAGAGACGAAGGGCAAGAGAATATTCTGAAAAGTGTCCCGGCTGGTCATCCATGCCACGTTTGCAAAGTGCGATTGCCGCATCAAGTAGAAATTTGGCTTGTGGGATTAGAGAACATTTTTTTCATGTTTTAGAGAAGTACTGGTGCATATTAGTCAGGTGGATCGCAGGCCGTGATGAAATTTTTGAAAACTTTCAACTTCTTCAATGTCATTTGCCATACTCATTTCCTTTTCCGCCGCCCTTTCCTCCTGTCGCATCCGCGAAATGTTGCACATCTTTTGCAGCCTGCATAAGATTCCAAGCGGTGATTCCTAGCAAAGAGTTGTCCAATTCTAAAACGCGTGCGCCGAATTCTAGGTACTCCACCAAACTTCCGGACAGCTCCACGTTATCCTGCAAGAAAAATGCGAAAGAAAGAAGTTAGAGGCTTTTGAGTTCGGCTTATCGTGACTCATCCAACATGTCAACATCAATCTTGCAGTAGATGGAACAAAATGCAAATGCATGAGTGAGTTGCATGAGCCAGATTTTTTCAACCTTCCTTGCCATATTATTCCTCCTTCGCAAACATCACGCCCATTTGCCAGAGGAGGTAAATTCTCAAGCGAAAATCCGTTTCCTTCCATTGAATGGGATGAGTGCGCACTACATTAGCAAAACGCCGAAAAAAGTTCACTTCTTCCGCGTCTTCTAGAGACGGAGGCCTTTTACTAGCTTTTGCAGTAGTACTTCTAGAGCCTTGCCGCGTTGATGTACTGGCGCTTGGACGATTGGGTGGAACAACCGAAAGATGTTCTTGGAAGATTTTGTGCGCGTCTGCCAACTTAGGAAAAGCGCGCAAGCCCCATTCGCCTAGGACTGGTAATGAGACGATTCGACCTTGCTCTCCGCCATTGGACCCGCATCGTGTGAAAAGCTGCGGTTCCTGAAAGGGAACAACGTTAGCACTTTTCGCAAAAAACCGGCATTCCTCGAGAGTCAATTCTTCTAGCCAAGCAGGCTTACAGCGTGCGAAGAAGACGTAAATATCCTTCGAGGAAACACCGGAAGCAAGCAAACGCGATACTTGACTTAGCACTTGGCGAAACCTACGACAAGAAGTCAGGATAGCATAGCCGATCTTGTTACTAGACAAGGAAATGACTTGAGATGGTGTTGTGCCAGGTTGTAGAGAGAGACTCGTTGTAGATCCAAATGAGACCACGGCTGTTGATGTGGTTGTCTTCTCCACCATCCTGTTTATCTCCTGATTCTGGCTCGTTTTCGTTTCGTACTTATTCTCGTTCTGGAGTAGCAAGCTTTCTCGGATGCGATGACCGAGGATTTCGTAGGTTGGCTCACTAAAACCTTGTTCTGAAAGGTTGATCTTCTTGAACGACGAGTCAGTACTCGAAGCTCCTGCACCCCGTCCGTCTGCGTCTTCCTCTTCTCCTCCTCCATTTTTACTGCAAATTGTGCTTGTGACTGAACAAGCACACGAAGACGATGGACGCTCCTTCCGGCTGGTCGTGGGCAATGCCGATGGCTCCTTGTTCGGATATCGACTGACATGATAGATCTTTGGACGGTTTCTTGGAGCAGGAGCTACTTCAATTGAGCATCCTCGTCGTGATCCATATTCGTCTCCAGCAATGGCACCGACTACACGTTTGCCTCTCAGCGTTGGTTCAACTCGAATGCTCGGAGTCGGACCACGTACTGAAGATGTAATCGAAGCTCTTGCGTTGCTGTCATGATTTGTTACGTGCTGCTCAGGCATAGATAGAAACTGTCGGAAAAAAACTAAAATGTAGGCGGAAGATGCCAATAAAGCAACACAATCCCGCGTCGCCATGTCATATTTTTCTGCAACTCCATAAAAACGAAAGTCTAGTAAGTTAAATACGTAGTATTTTCATCGGGGCATCTCTATTTGTTGTTGTAGTTCATCTCTCAAGGGGGGTGGGCGTAGTCATGATTCAGTGTTTTCTATCAGTCGTGCTCTGCTAGGCTACAACATCCCTCAGCTGCATTTCGCTCATGAGGACTTAATAATACCTCGAGACAAAATAAGTAGCCTCACGAATCTCAGTGACTCCTTCCAGTGTGCATCTAATATAAAACCCCGTGTGGAATCATAGTGATCAACCTTTCTTGACTTTCCCAACGAGGCTGCTATTGCTCGTCTATCATTCTGGACGAGGCTCGCTGCTAGTGCTATTGCTCGTCTATCATGAGAGTAGAATGATGAAGCTACTGGACGTTCTCCTGTGAGAACTACTACTTGCTGTGCTATAGATTCTTCATTAGCAGCATCTTTCTTCAAAACATCATCCAACATGGAAATGTTTTCAATCAGAAGCGTGAGTGCACTCTTCTCACTCTCACAGGAGGGTCTTGTTGCTTGGCATTCAGTCGACCCCCGCGCATTTTCTTCTTCCCTTGCTGGCACACCCAAGAGCCAACACACGAAATGCCAGATAACCCCACCTTCGTCGTTTTGCTGTGCAATGTCTATTTCGCGTTTCCATCGTGCTAGAGCTCGCTTTTGCGTGTCCTGGAGTTGTGTACGGCCACCCTTGGAAAAATCCGCTAAAACGCGAGAAAGCGAGCAGACCTGAAGTTCTGAAAAAGGCACATCGTAGTGCAAAGCATATCTTTGGAGGAAGTCCAAGATTGCTGGATCGGTTACTCCAGTGTTGCTCTGTCGTCCTATCACTTTTTGTAATCGGCTTAATGCATCTACTAGTGCGACGAGCCGTTGATGCGCATCAAGATCTGGGAGTCTTGGTGGAGTAGTCCATGAGAAAGTCTGGCTATTTTCATCATTTTCTCCATGTTGATCTTGTTGAACAGCATTCGGTAGTGACCGCTTGTTTTCTTGTACAACACGCGGTAGTGGCTGTCGAAATGCTTGAAACCAACTCCTATCCAGTTGTGGAATCGATCCGGCTAAAGCTCGAAACCCTGACAGGAAGTTCCGCTGGACTTCACAATCCTGAGCGGTGTCGGGACTAGTTGACCTTTCGCCGCTTGCAGGGTTCCAGCTGTACAACTTCCCAGTGGTTGAGTCCAACCGCACTTCCCACTTCAAATCGTCCACAGACTTCGTCATGGATGCGCGTCCACTGTATACACAAAACAAGAAAAGCATCTGCGCTAGGATTAAATAGGGAGAGCAGTATGCTGTTCTAGTTGTACTCCAGGAAGAGGATGACGCTCCTGCTGTAGTTCTTGTGGATGTTTGCGCTGCAATAGTCTTCCCGAGCAGCATCTGCACCGCATAGCCAGCACACACGCCACACGGCAACCCCACAGGAAGCAGCAGATACGTATACAGGTCAGCCACAACCGCAGTGCCGAAGGGGAATAAAAACTCCCTCAATTCAGAGCTAAGACAGGCGTCCAATGCAAGAGGATACAGCATAAAAGCGGTGGAAGCAGTGAGCATGCCCACAGAAAGACCACCAAGGGGAAGACCGAGACTATGTGCTGGTCCAGAGCCAGAACTTCTAGTACTACTTTTAAAGCTCAGCACTCAATGGTCATCATGATGCTGAACGGAGGAGACCCCCCTCAAAACTCTCCCCATTCCCTTCCTTTTCCCCTGTTCTCTAAAGGGGTCGCTTCTTCGATCTCAGTGACTCCAATCTAAATGGTGACCATTGAAAGCTGAGCCTTAATACTTGCACATGCAGTTGTAGGAGAGGCTCCTGTAGATGAAGTCCTCCCGACCAATCGCACGAAAGGTCGTAAAAATGCAGGAAAGGAACTCTCAGGTGCCAAACCCGCCATAGAGGTCAAGCCGATCTTCTTTTCGAGGACAGCATACCAAAATCCCGCTGTCAGGGCATTTGAAATTGCAAATGGAAGAACCAAATCCCCGTGTCGCCACAACCATGGACCAACGTGGACGGTGAGTAAAGAAAAGGCGCCAAAAACACCGGCGAAAGAGCCTGCGTTTTTGATGAAGCGGCTGATATTAGAAGCAGCGGTGCACTACTGGAGGTAGAAAAGGTGCGGTAGATGAAGATCCGGAAGATCTCGATGGGAACTCATGTCTCATGATTTTGTTTCAAAGTGAGTATGCATGGGCTCGTTCCCAGAATTATCCTACCTAACTACACCTTCACGAAAATTCAGAACCCCCTTCTGTCATAACAATAGGACTCTGCGGCAATATTTGACTCCACATCACACCCGCGCCAACGAAAACGCTCACTGGCGTGAAAAGCCCAGCAGAAGTCGCCACAAGAGCGACGCGGATCGGAAATGGAGGTGGCGGTTTTGTCTTTACAGGAGGCGGAAGGTCATTTTTTTCATTGAAATCATCCTCCTGCTTGGAGTTTGACTGCGCTCTACTCTTGTACCCACGTGGTCGTAGTCGCCACACCACGTTGTGGCCTTGGTGGACGCGGTCGGGACCACGACAAGGAAAAGATGAACCAGATGAACCTCGTCTGGAGGCAAGGCAGCGAACGATCGTCCCGGATGCAAGCGATGTTCTCGAGCCGGCGGGAGGTTTCAACATTTTGATTAGTCTCATTTTTTCTACGACTATTCTCAGCCAACATGGGTGATACATAGTTGCAGTTGATGCACTACTCTTCGAAATCGATAGAAAAATGTTAAAATGGCCTCCGAAAGCAACTGTTGATCCTTCTAGATCCGACGAGTTGACTCCTGCAGTTGGCAAATAATAAGAGAGAGTCCGACCGATGAAAGACGACCGGTGTGTCGCTCCAAACTGAAGAGGCACCCGATGTCCAACATTCTTTCGCTATGTCGTCACTACAGGATAACTCAGGCTCAACTTACTGCTTAAGGAAGTCTTTTTGAGAAACGGCTTTTGCGTGTCTTCATGTCACTGCTGCATTCAAGATGCAGCATTAGTCGAAAATTTGATGAATTATAAATATTAAACAGCTGATCACAGCTCTTCCAAACTTTTGATAACATTCATTGTTGAATCCAAGAAGCAAGAATACTATTACTAGGTATACAATATCCATTTCTCTTCTCAGCAGAGGAGCGCGACACGTTGACGTTGATTTTCATTATTATTATGTAAAAATCACGACTAGTTCCTTCGTTTCTTTTCTGCACATCAAGTTAAAAATGTCGTTTATTGTCCAAGGTTTGTTTTCATGATACATCAGGTGTTGTTATGCTAGCCTTACTCAGGTGGTTCATCTCTTATGCGTATCGAGGTATCGTTGCATGCAATATATTGGAATAGGTATGAATAAGAGCAGATCCCAGTTCCTCCATAACATGTTACAACTACACATCATAGTATTGTCTTCGAACCCTGGCCGGCATTTGTCGTGTAATCGGCCCTACGATTTATTTTTTAACGCATTTTTTCGACGTCTGCGATTTCCTTCTTCATCATCTCGTCCACCTTTTTGATCACATTCAGTTCTCTCCTTGTCTCATCGAACAGTTTTTCACTCAGAGCAGTAATTTCCTCAAACCCAGCAGAGCCACTCGACCCGCCCTCCCTTGCCTGCTTCTCCTCGTGCAGCCCAACAGCCTGCGTCACCTGAAAATCATTGTTTGTCGACTATGAAGATCATCATCGAAACAAACAGGATCTAAGTTGGAGGTGGTAATTTTTTTTTTTTATCTGTAAATTAATTGTAAATAAAATCATTTAAATACATATAAGTTGTACTATACCGTTTGTGTTGGCTGCGCATTTTGTGGATTCACAGCTGTTGTCGTGACATGCGGATCCGCGGCTGTAGTTGTTGTCGTTCTAGGTGTTAACGGCCCTGTAGAATGCGTTTTCAGGAGAAAATAATAATATAGATATCTTTATATCAAGAAGTTGTGACCCCTTTATTAATGATCTTGATGTTGTGTTGTTGTTGGTCAAGTTCAGGAGAAAATAATAATAAAACAACGGGTCGTGGAAACCTTTAGGCACTTCTGTTGTGGTTTACTATCATTGTCCAGCACTGTGAACGAATGTCGAAAAACAGTGAATTGATTGTCTCACATTACCGCCCGCTTGTCCCGGACCCTGCTTTATTTCTGGTTTTTCCTCGTGAGGCATCACGATAGCCGGTGAATCGTGAGCCATCGCTCCAACATCGTGCGTCTTCCTTAGCTCCAGAAACTCACGAGCATCTGCCTCGTTCAACAGAGATGCCGCAAGGATAGCGGAGAACTTGCGTCCGGGAACAAGGCATGTTTTGTTCGTGGCCATTTTTTTCGTCATCCTCCCTGTTGCCGTTCTCCGAATGACAAAGCGTCAAATTTGGAGAACGTGAAAACGAGTTACCCTCTTCTCAGGGCTTCGCCCCAACCTAGCTCCAACATGCAATGATTTCCATTTTTGATCGTTTGGCAAGACCATATGATATGGATGTTCACGAAACGCTAATGCAAGAAGGTGTACACAAAAGAAAACCACACATAGTCGATGAGATCATCTCGAAATCATCAAATAACTCGTAATCAGCAGTAGGCTAAACTACAAGTATGAGCGCTATCAATCTTCGTTTGTTCGTTGTACAGCATCATGTGAGGCGGAGATAAAGAAAAGCCAGGGGAAGTTGTGGCAGAGGAAGTCGCAGCAGACGTCAGTGGAAGTCAGCTGTTACACAACATGGCAAAAGATCTCGTGCACTACCCACGCAAGTCACAGAGAGAGTGTGACCGAAAGAGAACCGATGCGCTGCCACAGCAGGCTTAACAGAGTGGAACAGTAGTTTGACCGAGATGGATACTGAAATAATTATTTAGATTCCATCGCCGTCACTGCCTGGAATAGAAGTCTACAGCTGAATATAGTAAATAGATCAACTTCGCTCGTCCCAAATATCCTCGCCCACGATACCGCCAGCAGGACTTGCGCGTAGGTGCACAAGTGGCGGATTTCCGGGCACACCACTTGGAGGTCGTATCGTCGGTGCCCCTGTTTCGTCCGCAACAACGAGCACACGAATGGAACATAGTCAAAGTAGGAACCGAAAGAGACCCGATGCGCTGCCACAGCAGGCTTAACAGAGTGGAACAGTAGTTTGACCGAGATGGATACTGATATATTCTTATTGCAACATGTTGAACAGAGATTCTGACTGATACACCGATGTTCACTTTGATGTTGTTTGACTACATACCAAGACAAGAGGACGAGAGAGAAAGTTGATGTCGACCAACGTCGTTTCTGCATATCCGACGAGCTCGGAATCGCGAAGCGAGCCAAAAAAGCCAGCATATCAGGCACAGAAATATATGCACTTTTCTAGAAGGTCCATCAAATTTTGTTGTTCACCGCAAATCAAATTGAGGTCCCTTGTTTTTTCCGTACTTCAGCAACATGATGATGGTTGAAGTTAGTGGTCAAAGCTGGTAAGTATCCTTCTTTCAAGTCAGATTTTTATCAAGTATTGATGAAACAAGAAAATCCTCCAGGTTCTTCATGTTCGGTAATACGTCGTTATCATTATCCTTTTGATACAAGAATTCTTAGTTTAACTACACCCCCCACATACAGCCAACCATCAGATCGCTTCATCCCAGAATGAAAGGTGCTGCCAAAGCCAAGCACAAATTAAGGACAAAGATAAGAAATGAAGCTGTAGCGAAAGAACTACAATGAACCGATAAGAATCTTTGGTGATTGAATGATTGCTTTGTATTTGTCTACCTAGGTCCTGAACCTCGCCCTATCAGAGTCTACTACGTACCACGTCTTTCTGACTATTTCACTCCCAGCACCCTTAGTATCCTTGGGACTAGGAAATAATTCTTCGTAGTGCAAGAATTAGTGCTTCGTAGCTGCTCAGTTTAGCTTTAGACACTACACTTCATCTCTTTATAGTTCTTGTTGTTGCTGTGAAGTACTCATTAAGATTCATCCACCCAGCTTAGTTAATACATCACATAGATAAGACCTACTCCATGACGATGTTGAGAACGAATGTTTTTTATTCACAATTCTTATTGCAGGAGAGTGCTGTCGTCCTCCTTCGCATATTGATCCTCTTATTCATGCCCGCCGAACAAGACTAGCAATAGCAAATACCGTGGATTCAAGATAGTGTGTTCGAAGACAACCAACAACTCGTTTTTTTTCCATCCCTTACTCATGATACATCATATAATATAAGAAAAACCTTTTCCTTCAAGAACATTCCCCTGGCGAACTTAGCACCTCTTCCAGAATTCTGATTCCATCTGTAGATGACAGTTCTATTTGTTTCTTTGTCGATGTCAAGAATATCGTTTACCAGAAGCCACCGCCACCGAAGCCCTTGCCGCCATCATAGCCACCGCCGAAGCCGCCCTTTCCGCCAAAATTGGTTAGAACAGGAAGTAGATTAAAATTTGTACTTCTCTCTTAGCATGATTTCTACTTCTCTCTTAGCACGATTTGTACTTTATCTCTTTTAGCATGAAGATGTTCGGTTGTGATTGTGTTACCTAGTACATGTAGTTCCTGATTCTACATTGCGTTTGCCTTGTGTAGTTGTACTTTCACTGAAGATAAGCATTCATTGCATCGCCTTAAGTTATCAAAGCCCTTGTCAAAGCCTTTGCCACCGCCATAGCCACCGAAGTCGCCTTTACCGCCAAAGCCTTTGCCTTTGCCTTTTCCCTTACCTCCTTTGCCCTTTTCACGAGGAATACCATCACCGTTTCCAGTCACGTTCACGGCAGAAGTCTTCTGCTTCTGCTCGTCCCACACAGTATCGTAGAAGACGGTTTCACCTTCGTTCAGGGATTTGAAACCATCCTTGTTGATCGAGGAGAAGTGGACGAAGAGGTCCTCGCCACCTTCAGCGGGCATGATGAATCCGAAACCCTTGTCGGAAAACCACTTCACAGTGCCTTGTTGCGACATCTTTTCTCAGTTTGGTGTTCAACAAGATGAACTGGTTGATGAAGAAAGGAGACCGAGACTTTCGAAAGTATTTGGATACAACTTTTTTCTACAACAAGTACAACTGGTGCTACGTCTTCGACAATCAAAAGTTGTTATGGATAGTTACGAAACGGGTATGGAACGAACCGGATTTGCAGTTGAAATGATTGGCAAGGCAGGATTCCATCTGTTGCTTAGGCGCGGTCTTCTTCATTCACACAACATCTACATCATTATTCTAATCTTCGACTCTTTTTACGTATTGATTGTTTCACACCCACCCATGGTCATTCAGAAGAAGAGCACGCTCATTCATTAGCATTTGCACATGATATGACTCATGGACACTGTGCAAAATTCGTGATTACGTGCTTACGTTGGAACGAATGGTAATTGCTTGTGGCGGTGGCAGACAAAGATTTTGCAGAATTGTGTGCCCATTGATTCTCTGCATTTTCATTGATGTGAGTGACTGCGACTTTGAATTGTAAGTGGATTGGATTTCATTTTTGTCCAAAAGAATTCAGCGCAGGGTCCTCGACGCTTCAGAAACATCATTTCTTCGTGAAGAAAAACTGGTATCACTTGCTAGAACACCATGCGGCTCCGAAAAGGCACGAGATGAATAAAGGACGTCCTCGCTGATCCTGATGAACAACGTAATGAATATGAGGTAAAGGTAGAGCCTGGGTAGTAGAAGATGTCATGCACTTGTTGATGCTTTCACTTTGGAAGGAGCTCTGTGTTGATTAAATTCTCGTGTTGGTTGCGTTAAGGTCTCGTGTTCCGTCACTCAAGCTCTCGTGATCTTGTATCAGGGTGTACAACATGTTACCAAGTGAAATAACATCTTTGCCACTCACAGGAGAATCTAATCGGAATCAGCCACGACTCTTGTTATTCAGATTATATCATATCTTTGTCGCCCTGACGCACCAATTACCTGTGTCTAGGTAGACTTCATCTATTCTAGCGATGTCAGAAAGATGAGTCTCAAAGAGGTCCTGGAGTTCGCCTTCTTTATAGACGTGGCAATACCTTTGATACACAATTGCTCCTTTCTCCTCGTCTATGACACCGTGATCCGCAACATTCACAGAGGATGCGCCGTGATCCGCACTTTTGGCCGTTTGTTCCTGAATCTTCGCCAACGCTTCTTCCCTTTTGACTCCCGGAAGTTTGTGGTGCCATTTTACCAGCACGTCTTGGCTCTCGAAGACATGACGGGAGACGCCTGTCTCGGATTGCTCCATGGCCCACGCGTAAACGAGGAATTGGCCACCAGGTCTTAGCACACGAAGACTCTCACGCAACACAGCCACACGTCGTGCGACTGTCGACAAATGGTGCAAAACAGCAATACAAATAGAGGCATCGAAGAAGCCAGTCCTTAAGGGAAGGCTTACGCAATCCGCGACGGCGAGGTCAGCGACTGCAGCGGGAACTTGTGCGGGTGGAGGAGAAGGGGTTGTAGCGGGAGAGGGAGAGAGTGTAGTAGATGAGGACTCGGTCGCAGGCGTAGAAGTCGATGACTCTCGATGACCATCATCTAGTACTGGTTTTACATCACCTCCTTGTTTTTTACCTGCTCTATTCTTTTTACCAGAAGATGTTGAACCACCTGTCGCTCCTTTATAATTAGCCTTTGTCGTGTTACCACCTCCACCTCCTATAGGATTCTCCTCTCCACCGACTCCAGCGACTTTCTCCCGTGCTCCAAACACCAAGGGTGCAGAGATGTCGCTTCCGAAGATGTAGCGGATGTTGTTTCTACAGTCTCTTCTGGCTGCGATGACGTTTTTGGCATTTCCCATACCTAAGTCTGCGATACAGCTATTCGGAGGCAAACTCTCTAGGAACTGCGCCACTCTTGGCCACGCGCGATACCGCGTATGACTCCAGTGGTCTGCGATTGTATCGTACACTGCATGTACATGTTCACGCTCGACCCGGGGAGCACGGCGAACGTCTTGATGTTCATTCTCGAAGCCTTGATCTTCTTCTTGACTACCATTTGTACTACAACTACCGGTTTGAAGCTTCTCCTGTTCTGCCAGGTTCAGCGGAATAGTCTTCTGCGGTGGTCCTCGGAGAGCGTCGCCAGAACGATTCACCTTGTTCGTAGAGTTCGATGTCATGCTCGTGGTCGCAGATGGTAGAGAGGTGCCACCCCCTGAAATCGCTGGAGAAGACAACGCGGCCGTCATTGTCTTGGTCGTTCTAGGTGGACGAACAAGTCTTATCCCTCCTCGTCGTAAAATGGTCGCTACTTCGTTCTGAAGATGAATCGAGGAGGACGTAGCAAACTATTTTTAACCTTCCCTTAAGCTCTCAACTGCATGAATGTAAATTGTTTGGTTGAAAGGGCTACACGCTAGAGGTAAAAACGAGCCGGCTGTTTTATTTAGTGCTTTGAGCGCCGCTGGACCTAAACCTCAACCTTATAAAAAGGGAGATGAAGCCAATCAAGATTTGCAGCACACCTCTGAGGTATAACTACCTTGTTGAAAACAAGGAAGTAGCCACGATGAGATAGAATAAATGGAAACGTCCGATGCTGCTCATGAAAGAAGCATGTTCTTGTTGGAGATATCCCTCGTGAGGACAATTTAGATCGAAGATGAGGAAAAGCGTGCCTCTTGGGTCGTTTGATTTTGTTTTGATTCGAAAATACTACAAGTTCTTCCCGGAGACCGGTTTAAAGATCTTCCACTGGATTATGATCTTGATCCTGTTCTACAACCAGACCGGTTTAAAGATCTTCCACTGGATTATGATCTTGATCCTGTTCTACAACCAGACCGGTTTAAAGATCTTCCACTGGATTATGATCTTGATCCTGTTCTACAACCAGACCGGTTTAAAGATCTTCCACTGGATTATGATCTTGATCCTCTTCTTTGATCCTTGATGCATGACAACTAAGTGATCCATCGATGTGCCACATTGCCATTCAACAAGCTACGACTGCTTTCTAGCAGCGCTGACTCAAGGAGTAGAATCAACAATGTTCAGTATGAATAAAGACGAATCTCATCAATATTGTAGCAAATTCCTGGTAATTGTTGTCGACATTTGTGACTACCTTCGTTCTTAGAACCTCCAATAGACATTTTTAAACAAAAGTGATGTTACGCCCCAACATTAGGCGACGCAAAGTTTTTCAACATTTGTTTCACAGTTCTCTCGTATTTTGAGTCTCCTGCCTTGTTATCCTGGGATGCTGCTAACATAGCGGCAATGCTGTTTCCTGTTTGCGCCAGTTCCGAATCTATCTTCTTCAGCGCGTTCACGAGGCTAAAGAGTGCCTGTAATTCGTCCACTGAGCCGCTGTCCTGGGATGCGCCGGCGCTTGTGCTTCAGTCCTTAGAATTGAGCGAATTGAGCGATGAATATCAAAAGACTAGTGCTATCCCTGTAGGAGCTCATGAAGTCATGGCGTCCTTCTACAACGACTTCTAAGTACAGCTGTTTCAAATGTTGAGTCTCATAACATGTGTTCCTCCTTCAGTAGTCTTGGAAGTACAGAGAGCACTGATGACATTAAAGACGTATTCCAAATCAGCTTTGAGTTGCGAAAAGCCTCCAGCTGAAAGACGTGCTATCTGAAGCGCATTGGAAACGGTCAATTTCGCCACCTCTTGAAGTGCAGCATGTAACCATTCCTCTACTAGCCCAGAGTGCTCGAGCATCGGCACCATGCCGAAGAGTTGCTCTCCCACGTTAGTGATAAGTTGCTGAGGCGTAGCGTCTTTTGGATCTTCTGCAGCCCATACGGACAGGGATGCGTATGGCGAGAGGACGTTTGGTATTAGAAGAAGCGAAAAAGATGGTATAGAGACACAGGAGCATTGGAGTATCTACTGGATGAGGTCGTCTACGAATGTATTAATTTGATTCCTGCGAGGTCCTCTATAAAAACGCAGCAAAGCTCCTCCGTACTATTGTCGTATTTGTAAAAGTTGTCCTCGAACAGTTTTAGTGACTTTTCCTCCATAATTGTATTGGTGCAACGCAGGCAGAGCCGACCAACTTTCGGGCTCGCTGGAGAAGCTCCGCTACTCTACTTCGGGACTGATGGAGACGGCGGTCCTCATAGGTCTTCTCCAATGGCCACTTCCGGAACGCTGACTGGATCTGAGGTTGTTCGTTGAAGGTGATCGGGGTAATAAATTTGTGTGGTGGCTCGGTCGGTGAACGAGGTGGGGGGCTTGTAGACTATTACAAAAGAATGATTTTCAGTGAACGAGGTGGGCTTGTAGACTATTTTTACAAAAGAATGATTTTTAGTGAACGAGGTGGACTTGTAGAGCATTACAAAAGAAAGAAAGGAAGGGAGCATCGATCGAGCTGAGAAGGCTCCATGGGCTGCAGGGTGCAAAGGAGCTGCAAGCCTCGCCGAAGTGCTTAAGACTACAACTGACTTTCTTACCTACAAACAAGCATCGCAGACACACGCCCGAGCCCTTTCATCTACCGCACCCCCCAAAAACGCACCACAGCCAGCGGGAAAAGATCTGGAGCAGCTCAAGCCCCCCCCCCCTGCTATGCGCATTCACAAAGGCGTCGACGGCCCGTGCGCGGACGAGCCAACGGAGCGCGCGCCCCCGTATGCATCGGCGCGCCCGGCCCGCCAGTCGCTTTCTTTTACCGCTTTGAAGCGCTGCACTCGCTGAAAATTCCACGAAGGTGCAAGCGGGACCGCGAGCCAGCCGACCCAGTCGCTTTGACTTCTCTGCGCGTTTGACTTCCTTCAGGCACGCAGAGCCGTAAAAAACCGCCGCGGCCTGCTAAGCGCGTAAGCTGTCGCATGAAGCGCGCCACCTCGTCGTCGTCACCACACACCGCGCTAAAATTCAACACACAACGAGCCCGAGTGAGCCCAACCGCCCCCAGGGCACTCACGCGACCACCTTGGCAATGGCCACGATCCGCTCCCCTCCCTGCTTTCACCGTTTCGGCGGCGGCCTTCCGCGGTCTCTCTGCTTCCGGTTGATGGGCGGCGACATAAAGGAAGCCGCCGAAAGCCCAGCAGCCCCGCCGCCTCGACGCCCCCACACGCTTTGAAGCCACCCCCAGACTGTCAAGCTTCGGCCGGGTGCCCTGGTGTATTCGCCGCGGCGCCCTGATTGTCCCACGCCCTGCGGCAATAGGTAGGCGCGGGGGCTGAAAAGCCCCCCGGGAGCCTGCAGCGCCCGCATCGCCGGCAGCTTCAGAAAATAAGCCACGGCCAGCAGGCTAGTGGTGTCAGCTGCTGCGCCTTGTGCGTCTCGGGGGTGTGGTCTCCTGGCGTCGCCGTGGTGGCTGGACTCCCAACAGCGTCCGCCATTATCTGGCTGTCTTTCTTTGCACTCCAAAGCTCTGCGAGCGCCTTTGGGTCCAGCGCAACGGGCTGCTCCCTCCAAAGCTTTGCGGCTCTGTCCAGTGTTCACAGCATAGGGGAAGGCGGCCGCGGTCTTCGCGCAATGGATGACGTAGGCAGTGGCGCGCTGCCGCGCCTGCGTCCTCTATTAGGCTCAGCTTCGCGGTCGCTCCTTTGATCAGCTTGCTCGAAGCAAGCGCTGGCGCCAGTTTACTTCTGCCACCGACAGGCCTTCGCACAGCGTCGGACAATTCTTCCAATTCAGTGATATGGATAGAGCATACTGATACCTCTTTGATCCCTTCTTTCAAGAATTTCCATTCCAATGCCTGTGCAAAGTGTGGGTAGACTCGCGATTCAGCACCCTGCATTCTACAGTGGTCCAGCAAAGGCTGTTCGAGCTCGTTCACCATCTGCGTTTGCACATGCGACAACACTTTGTAGATAGATTAGAAGAGGTTTCTGCAGGTATTTGCCAAAATGAAATCGTCAGAATTTATCTTTATGGGAAAGAATGCGAGCCTCGAATACAAGGAAAGGGTAGCGTTAGGACAGGACTCGTCTTACGCAGAACAATTCTGAATGTATAAGTATATCTCATGGATAAAATTGTATATAGTGACTGATCCACTTGTTCTTCACAAGCCGTAAAAGCTAAGACAGAGGTTCAAAACGGTCGCATCGATTGCGTTCTGCGTCGACCGTTCTTGGATGCTGTTCTCAAAGATGTCTCCTAATGGCGGGAAAACTTCAGACAAGGATGCGGCGAAACAACTGTCAACAGCTGACAAGGCAACGAACTCGGCACTTGAGAGAAGTGAGCTTAGAAGAGGTTTGTATGCAGGATTGATGTAGTCTCACGAGAAAGAGTGTGAGCAGAGTGTTGATGTACTTTTTTCCCATAGTTAGTAGGTAGTAGCGAAGTTGACTTCTTCAAATTTCTAGAGTGAGAAGTTATGTGAACGTGAAGTCTACTTCTACGCCAAGTAGACATTAACAACGGGTTAGACATTCAACACAACAAACTACTTGGCGTGTAGACATTAACAACGGGTTACGGCTAGGCATTCAGCACAACAAACTACTTGGCGTGTAGACATTAACAACGGGTTAGGCATTATTTAACATCTCCTTGTCCTTCAGCGAGAGCCTTAAATAAACATCGTCTTTGATAGCGAATTTCGCTAGAGCCTGCATATGCTTCAGAGACTCTGACTCCGCGGTCAAGAGTAGCTCCGAGGCGCCCGTGGTCGCACGCTTCTCTGCTTTCTTCGCGCGACAATCTTGTAGGCCAGGCACATAAACAAATTTTACCTGATGTTCGTTGTGGATGTGGATTATTCTTGGATATTTTCGTCTGAAGCTGAAGTCGAAGGACCTAGATTATCATCTAATCGCTGCCAATGCAGTAGTTTCATTCAAAAAGACTATGTATGAACTTCGCTTACCGTATCCAACAGCAACCAGTAGGGAAGTTCGCGGAACATCGTTTCGATCGCTGCTTCGGAATTTGAGTCGGCCAATGTCGCTGAGAGATTCTCTGCGCCATCCACATAGCTTATCCACGATGCTGGAATTAGAAAAGCGAAGGTATAATATTTATACTATAAGGTCTATTTAAGTCTAACGTAGTCCTTGTAGTTCGCTTTTCAAGAATCTGCTCCACCTCCTCTGTTTTTCCAGTTCCATGATCAGCCTCTATATCGTCCCTTTTGTTCCAGTTCCACCAGCCTTAATAGAATCCTACTGGTTTTCCGCGTGACGAGGTCCTCTGCTGGCACATTGCCGTCATCTGCGTTCATACTTTCGTACAGAAGTCCATGTAGTTTGCGCAGCGCAGCAACCAGAGCTCGTTGCAAATTGATGCAAGGCTTCAGGATTAGAACTACTAGAAATCTATCTTGAGATGCATCCGGATCTGGGCGCCCGTCACTTACTCCTAAGAAACGGACCCAAAATGCTGGCAAAGCTGGATTTCAGTTTCTTGTTGAAGCCTTAACAGTGTTGCTTGAGAGGAGGATGAACCTTGTTGTTCTGCTTGTAAAGATGATCCTCCTGCTGTTGTTGAGGCAGCTTTCGGGACCTGAAGATATGCTGCGGAACCGGCAGACTGTGCACTTGCCGTTCTCCCGAGATCTGGTGTTACTTGATCTAACATGGCTAGATCACCGGCTTCAAGCAGTGGCGAACGAGACAAGTTAGAGGTGTTTGGCGTAGATTTATGCTTGAAGAAATTACTTTGCACTGGTAATATTGGTAAGGCGACACAGCTACTGTGGTAACTGCCGTGTGAGTAATTGTTTGAGCCCCATAACAGAAGGTGATGCGTCTTCGCCGTCGGGCCTCTCTCCAGCCAACTCTGCATCGCGACCACGGCCCTCGGCATCTGCTAACTGTCGAGCGCGATGCTTTAGCTTTTGGTACACAAGTCGCTTTCTCGTCTGAGCATCCTCCTCTTTTCGATGCTGTAGTACTCCTGAGGTTGTAGAAGCAGCCGATGAGCCTCCTGTAAGATTTGCACTGGCCACCAGTGATGCAGATGTTGGACTCGCCACAGAAGGAGAGCTGCTACTAGAAGATGTCTGCTGTGATCCTCCAGGAAGCGATGCGACTGCCTTGGGATTAGAGCTTACTACTTTGAAGATTCATCCTGGAGTGAGAGGAGAGCATTATTATTCATGAGAAGTGTGTCGTCTCTTTTCCTCCACAGACTGATGCCGCTTCTCCAGATGAATTACGGGAAGCCTTAATGTTGACTCGCGCGATCTCGCGACTGGCTGTCACCAAACTTTCAAAGCACAGTCGAATTGCTTCTCCCATGGCTGAGGCTGAGACGTGCTCCACTACGACGCCAACGCCAGACGCAGAGCCACTGTTGCTTCCTCCGGAAGATGGCTTCACTTTGAGTGCGAGGTTTTCGAAATGATTCGCCACTAAATGATTCAATTCGTCATTCAAGTCGCAGCGTTGAAACGCTTCTGTAGCCACCCGCAGATCCTCAAAGTTGCCCTTCTCCAGGGCTAGCAGAAGTTTTCGACGGGCCAAAGATTTCAGTTCGGACTCGAAGTTGCGCAGAGAACCCACGCGCTGCTCGTATTCCGGCAATTCCGCAAAACACTCGCAGACGTCCTGAGCACCTCTAATCCGCTCAATCACTTGAACCAATTCGCCACCACGGAGGAGATCGTCCACCTGATTTTCTGCTCAAAGTCACGATCGATACAGTAGGTCTCTTACGTCGTGTCAAACTAGTTCTACTAGTGTTCGAGTTCGAGAACCTAAGAACAACCTACTAATTTTTCTTCGTTGATGCACGTCATTGTGGCTCGATAGTTTTGTCAAGTACGTCAACATAGTCCTCGTAGACAAGTATTATACCTCTTGCACTTTTTTGTCCCAGGTTTGTAATTCTCGTAGGGCAACTTTCGCAACTTCTAGTCGTTCTTTGGTGACAGCCATATCAGTCAATATCGGAAACGAGTCCTTGCCTGCTCTTGATAACTCCGGAAGTTAGAAGGTAGATGATCTGGTACTCGTACCTACTGCTTGTGCTTGATGTGCAGGTCTTACTTACCTGGCTGGCAACCTGTGCCTTAGATTGCTCCTGTTGGACTTGTTTGTGAAAAAAATTTAGCAGCTTCGAACAGGCCTAGGATGACACTTCTGACAGCAATAGTAGAAGAAAGAGGAAACTGTACTTTTGTATTTTTAACCTATCAGTTGGACGAGTTGGATCAACATGAAAGGCTCTTAATTAATCGCCTGCTGCACTCTCCGATGTCCTGTCTCTACTTCTTTCCTCAGTGTCTCCAAGTGCAGCAGCGTCGTAGGGAGTTTTTGTACGACTGACTGTGCCAAGTCGTCCACGCTTTCCTGCTCGTCTTGACACAACAGCTGCAAGCTGGTGGACAAAGACCCGATATTCGACAGATTGGCGTTAAGCCAGGTCACCGGATCGAACTCTTGCCCACTAAAATGTTCTAGCGTGAGCTCATTTGCACCGGCGCTGCCAGTACGAATGGGAGGGTCGAACGCAGCCCCACCAGGCAACAATGGAGGAGGCACTGCCGGCATTTTGTTTATCGTAGTATACGGTTTTGGAAAAATCTCGCTGTACACAGTTGTATGCTGCAATACTACAACTCCACCCAAGAAGTCCTCGTAGTTGTTGTTCTACATGTTTCACAAGTCTCTAGTTGCTTGGCAATGCTCCCTACGTATCGACAAATTTTCTAAGTTTTTCCTGAAAAAGCATTTTCCTCTTCAGCGGGCACTTTAATCATATTTCCAAGTGTGCCCCGCTTTTTCGATATGATCAACACCGAGAGGTGGAGAGACTTCGGACAATAGAATGAAGAACGCAAAGTCCGAAAGAGATGCAACGTCGCGAATGCTCATTTATATTTATAAGTATGCGAGTTTGGTCATGTATGTGGTCCACGCAAAAACCGTCGACCAAGAAGAACCTTTAAAATGTATTGCGGGGTTACCAGACACATGGAGAAAAGGGAATACAATGGGAAACAATTGCGAGTTTTCTTGTTCGGTTTGTTTCAGGAAGCATAAGCTTCTAATGTATTCTCGAGTCCTCATTCATTAGAGGTACTAAGACTGTATTCTCAAATATCCCCATCTTACACATAGCAAGATAGTGCGCTGTCAATCATACTTCAGGGTCGTGAAGGAAAAGCGATCACCGTGCTCCATCCACATGCTTACCCTGCCATTGCCAAGAACTGCGTCCAAACCTCGTGTTCAAAGTCCTTCCGAAACGTGTTACAACTCATACTCAATGGGCCTCACTCGTGTCACAGGCTCATTCGGATTCTTATCTTCGTCAAACCACCTTGGACAGCCTTCTACGTTGAAGAAGCCTACACACCAAGATCGGTTATCCGGAAAATCCATGAACTGATAGTTTGGAACCGGTGCCATGTCGACAAAGCATTCCATCTGTGAAGAATGAGGACATGAAACAAGATTGAAGCTCCTGCTAAAGCGTTATTAAAAAACCTGTTTGAGTGAGGAGGGGGAAAAAGTGCGACAGAAGTGTCGAGAAAGTGCACTAAGCAGAAAGTTTACATAACGATAACCCATCAGTTTTAAACTACTCTCAATAAAAGACAAGCGAGAGAGGTTTTTAAACAGCTTCTTCTATTGTTTTACCTGCGTTATTATGCCATCATCCTTAGCCTTTTGCCACGCTGTATTCGTTGAATTCCAACCTGCGTCATCCATCAACACCTGTTGGCAAGAGGTGAAGAAAGAGGTGTTGAAGAGGTCTCAGAGGGAATAGTAACTAATAGATAAAAACGCGAGTAACAGTAAAAATGTTTTTTTTTCAGTCAGCATACAGAACCAGTTCCTGAAAAAAGGTCACTGTTCACGACGACTGTTCTACTCCCAAGAACATATAGTCGACTTCTAGAAAAAACTTTCTTACCCAGTTCCTGCAAGTAGCCATCTTTCGCATGTTCACCAGGTCTGTGTATGTCCCTTCGGTACTGTGGTCACCGTCAACCGAAATTACGTCGCAGGTTATATCAGGGGAAGATTAGCGGAGGGATTGGAGATGGAAGATCTTATTTTTTTATGAGACTCACTCTACTGTGCACACTCACAGTCTTTGCACTCTACTGTGCACACTCACCGTCTTTGCACTCTACTGTGCACGGCGTCTTTGCCACCAACCTTGTTCAAACAAGCAGAAGATCATGAAACACAAACAACTTGCACCCGTCGTCAGCCTTAATATAGTCTGTGGAATTCTTCGACACTCTCCTGAGATGGGCCAAGAGTCAGGTGAAACCTATCGGGAAAGAGCTCCCTGGCCAAATCTCCTTGGCGAATGGTGTAGTCGAATTGGCCCAAGTCAAAGGACCAAACGCGAGCATTAGGGTTGGCGTTCAGAAAAATGGACGTAGAGTGGCCAGCATTGAAGCCGATTTCGCAGATATTTTTCACGAAGGGAGCACGGGCGATTTCGAAGTACCTGTAGTTGGTCAGTGCATTCAATTGGATAGTGAACAAGAGAGCGTCCTGTAATTGTCCCTGCAGCTGTGAGATTCTCATCGAGGACCTTGGAGATAGCACTGAGTAGCAGTTGTAGAAGAGGTTGCGTAGTCAGTGGTCATCTTCCCTAGAAGAGGTAGTAACTAACGAAAAGAATAGTCAAACTATACATAGAGAGCGCCTTCCGACTGCTTGTGATGTGTCCCTCGCGATAGACAAAGTATCTCCTAGACTCACGATCGAACATGAGGGCTAGAGACTCTGCATTCTCCATAGAGCTGATCTCCCACCAATTTTTTTGAACACACTGTTCTTCTGCTATTACGGTCTTGGCGGGCAGCAGGAACATTGATGCTGCTATCGAGGACATGGTTCGGATGGACCGCCGTACCCTAGTACCCGAAGGTGTCGTTGTTCGTTCCCGAGACGACATGGTTCTGCTCGTCAAGCAGCACGGTCGTGAACCCTGCATCGTTGTAATATCTGAGGGACTCTACTTTTTTAGGAGTAGACACCGACTCTGTTGATAGTTTATTTAGTTTAATTATTTATCAATTTCAACAGTACCAAGACGAGGATCATGAAGATCTTCAACACGACAGTGGATCAGCAGGATCAGCAGGATCTGAGTTGTCACAGCTCCGTTACCTCTTTCTCTCTTTTTCGTCCTTCAGTTCTGTGCTTTCCCTGTTCTCTCGCATGCATTGTTTTTAGAAAGCACATGATCACTCATCGATTTATTCGATACTAAAAATAGACTTCTGATCTTTTTCATGAGTTCGCTGGATAACGCAAACACCATATCATTTGGGCCCTTATTTCGTGCCCCCCCCCTCGCGAGTGGACAGTGCCACGGGGGTCATCTTCTGTTATTTTCATTTCTTGCCAATTATGAGTGGGATATGGGGATGTTCGAGAAGCTACCAAAATCCAAAAAAAGCGGCTATCCGCACATGCTCACTTGTCATTTACAGAAGCGGCCAGCCGCAACTGAAAAAAAAACCCTAAACCCTGCACTATGTGATTGACTGCGTTTAGATGTGGTTCTTGATTTTGCTACGTATGTTGATGATGTATCTTCGTGTTAGTCGGTGTAAGCTTTTCCGCTTTTTATGAGTTCGGATTGTTCTTTGACTTTCTTATGCCACTTCTCGTGCTTGTCGTCCTCTATGTAGACCTTGTACGCGTCTTCTTGTGCTGGCGAGTTCGGATTTGGATTGTTGAGGAGGTCCTTAATGCCGTTCAATATCGTCGTTACCGTTAGTGTTGGCCTCCAATCCTTGTCCTCATTCAGAATTGACAAGCAAACAGCGCCACTTGGGTAGATATTGGGGTGAAAGCAAGTTGCACCGCCGATTTGACAAAGTATTACCTGTTGATATCAGTTGTTGGACATTTTTGATCATGATGCAGTCTCGTGGAGGTCGGTTCCTTACCCAGCAGATAGAAAAAAGATAACGCTAGTGCAAGTCAGGCATACACTCATCGTCGAAGTCATCGATCATCAACCACTACCTGTACCTCCAAGCTAAAAAAAACCTAGTCGTGATCAAAGCTACAATTAAGTAACCATACCTTAGGCGGTCTCCCCGGATAGTCTTCTGAGAACTCCATGTGCATTTCTACAGTGGCTCCATGCCACGGCCCATCCTCATCCATTTTTACGCCGCATCGCCACTTCATCATATCCTGTGTGCCATCCGTCTTCGTCGTATACCGTGCAAAAAATCCGAAAGGATGCCGTTTCTTAAACTGCACCCTCTCCATTTGCAGACGCTTCGCGGCGAGGGACATTTTTTGTTTAGTCTAGATGTAGCTAGAAGTAAAACTGGAGGAGTCGAGGAGTGGATGTTATTACAATGAGTTTCTTGAAGTAGAAGCGACTAAGTACAACGAACTCGTTGAGAAAAATGAAACGCAATCTACTTCTGTGTAAGTACCTTCTAGCAAAAGCAAAACTTGACTTTGTAGTTGAAAACGTCACGTCGTCATTGTCCTCTTCACAGCACTGAAAAAGGTTCTTTAGCAAGATGATGCTACGTGAGAAATGTCAAAATACCGAAAAAGAATGGGACCCCTGGATCGACAGCATAATGCTGATGCTCGCAAGATCGGCTCAATGAAGAAACTGTGCTCATCAGATCGCCTGTTCAGTTCTGCATCATTTTCTGGCTGCTGGGATTTCCATTTCTTCGAGCAGCACCTTCATGAATCACCGTTGTTTTTGTTCGAGCAGCATCTTCATTCGGTGAATCACAGTTCAATTCGAGTCCAGGTTTTTGCTCATCATCTCCCCGGATCTGCTCGACGAGATCAGGAGTCAGAACGCAACTTTAATCAACATCGCACGAACACAGGAGAGGAGTTGGCTCGCCGTCCACAGTTTGACCTGTATCCCCGGGCGAACGTCCGTAGCCTCAGAGGGACTACCAACAGTAACTATGGAACACCCAGCGTCTTCTTCCTTGGTGACCCGCCCTAGATGAGGCTGTTCTACTTCGCACAGGAGAGAGTGTTCTTGAAGTCTGAAGAAAAATTGGTAAAATATGTCTTGCAGCAGTCCCACCTGAGGTTTTAGTGACGCAAAAATAGAAATCATACCTAGTACTTCCAAGTAGTACCTCTACCCCATGCTGCATTATATGCATCCTGGTCTTCGCAATTCTTGTATTCACGACCATAGGTAACAACTAGTTGTATAGAGAATTATTATCAACATCATATCATAGTGCGCAATGTCGTTCATGCAGTCTTTCATCATATAGTCATCATTGCACGCCGTGACGTAACAGGGCGCGCTCATCATGTTTTTATATATAGCATCCGTGCTCATAATGCAAAAACTATATTTTTAATGAGCCTCTAACTAAATCTGGAGTTAGTGCAACTCGATCTTGACCTAGAAGTGGTTATGCACAAGAACATGTCATTGCCAGTGACTACACATTCATGATGTCCTACCAAGTATTTTCTAAACATGAGCCCTCTGCAAATGTGTTGTTTATCTTCCACGGATCAGAAATATGCACAATCTCGAAACGTAACTCGCGATTTCACCCCTCGATTCTAAACAGGGGACAGAGCACCTAGACCTACCTCTGCTCGCACAAAAAAATATCTCGATTATGACATAACAGTTCTGGCGTGTTTACTGCGGGTAGTGGTAGGGCTCTTGATGTTGCAAGAATTTTACGCAATGATGTTCTCCTTGGGTAAAACCGATGTGCTCTTTCCATGAGGATGAAGTGCGCGAGTCCTCTTTTCACATCTCCAGGTACTAGCAGATTATGAACAAACAGGGCTAGCTAGTATGCGATGAACCAACGGGACGAACGAAAACTATTTTTTGTGACTTAAATGTGTTCATCCGAAGACTACTTTCTGCTTTCATTCAAGTAGTTGGTAGGCTAGCACTTGTGCGCGAATACAACTTGTTCTAACTAGCCACCATTTTCTTCGATTTCTGTTTTTTATACCACGTCACTTTGATTGAACTTCATAAAAAAAATATCACCTTCATCACGTCGACATTGGTCATTTATTCGACCTCGACCACGGACGACGACGATTTCGTTCTAAGAATAGAAAACATTTAAGACATCACTCAGATTGATTTTTATATATTAGCACAACATTATACTTCTACGTGACTAAGTATCTTCTAGCCTCTAGTCCTACAGAGTAAGTAATATCTCAGTTTGAGTTGACTTCTTCATCAAAAAATTTTAGCGTTACGAAGTTCATTAGAGGAGGATGCATAGCTGCTTCGACGAAGCTCGCGACCATCTTCTCTCGGGACCATCTTGCACATAAGGTCGCTTCCGTCTACTTACTTCTTAGACATAGTAGTAGTAGTAGTAAACCCATTCAAGGGGTACACACATCTGACTTCTTCAAGGGTGGGGTTTGAGTTTGTTTGGGTTGTGATTCTTGCATTTGATTGTGTGTTTTTCTTCCAAATTGCATTTTTACGATTTTGAGCATACTCCCCAGGCTCTTCCCTCCCTCTTCCTACTTTCTGATAGGATCCTTCTTCTTCGCACATTTGAATTCATGCCTCCTCATCATGTTTACCCTCCTCATTAATTTCTGATTGCTTTCCTTCTGTCGATCGAATTCGAGTTTGTACTTACAGCACCACCTACAACATATGGCCGGTCTTCCTGCAATCTTTGTCTCAGCTCCCAAAGGTGGCTTAATTGAACAAATCCGCGCATCTCCACCAACCGTAGTTCGACCTGTCTGCTTACAGAACAGGTGCTGTTCCGGACGATATTCTACTTTGACAACTCCAGGTAGAGAATGAGCCGCTTCGCCAAGAATCTTCTTACCTAAGATGATATAGTCCTTATCTTTATGAGCCTGAGCATGCGCGGAAGCTGCTCCAGACGTTGTGACCAAGGTAACAGCACAGTGCCTACAAATAAAGCTACGCAGATGGGCCGCCAAACCTCTTCGCTTCTTGCCTCGCTTTCGAGTCGTTCGAACTAGATCCACTCTGAACTGCCTCCTTCTAGCCCTGATTTCTTCTTGGACCAACTCTTGCTGCTGTTTAGCTAAAGGCAAAAGTGCTAAGGCCGCCGCTGGCGTGGGTATATTCGCCTCAGCATGTCCTGCAGTCACATGCTCCATCAACGCCGTCGACATGGCATCAGGGCAGTATAGAATAACATCATATTTCGGAGCTAGCCGGACCGCACAAGCCGGACAATGCAACACCGCATATGGAGGAAATCGCTTGGTCAGCTGAGGAAACTCCAAGTTCTGCGCCCCCTCTATAAAAAGCGTGACCGTAGGCGGAACCGCTAAAACACTCACTTGAGGAACCAAGTACCATCGAGAGACTACCACACGACCAACTTCTTCTTGTGGTGCTTGCACTACTAGCGGACTGATCATCCATCCCTCTTCTTGCGGTAGCATCCTCGCTGCTTCCTGCCATTTAAGCCGCTGAGTGTGGCCGTCGTTGTTAGGCAGCACAGCACGAATTATCATTGGCCTATTATTTCTAAAGGTAAGCATGGTGTCGCCCGAAGGATTGGCAGATGTATGGCACATAATGGCAACGTGCCCTGAGTGTGATGTAGTTACATCAACCTCAAGAGGGTCACTACTAGGCGCAATTACCTCTGAACCAGTTATGCCTGTTAACAACTCGCTAGCTGTCCCAACCTTGTGAACCTTAGCAAGTTCAGCCCCATCCTCCAGGTGAATCGTATCCGCCCGCTCAAGCGTTTTCTCCATCTGCCAGTCATCTACCTCTCCATGACCTCTTCGCCTTACTCGACCATGTTTATGCCTCATTAAACCATACAGTTCTGCTGTGCCACCGACAGGATAATACTCGTCGTCAACCGCATTCGACCAATCAGCAACAGACTGGGCAATGAATACCTCTCGAAAGACTCCATAAAGAAAGCTCTTCGCTCGATTGTACTTCTCCAAGGACTTCTCCTTCGTGAAAGTCTTCAAGTATTCCTCTAAAGGCGTAAGTAGCGGCTTAAGCAGGGCCGTTGGCAGTGAACAGACCTTGTTAGCATGCTCGAGAAAGTCCTTCATCAAGTCAGGCGCCACACGCCACATTGGATTTAGTGCTGTGTCCCGTGCCGGTGAAAACTGGTATACTTCCCGCCCGTCCTCAGCATTCCTGCGGGCAGGAAGAAATACTCCCTGGAGGGCAAGCTTGTCTATGGCTCCGTCAGCCTGCCGTAGAGTGTGAGATATATGCCTGGCCTGTATAAATCTGACAAATGGCAGAAACGGCGGGAGCATGGCCCTCATCCTTAGTGTAGAAGGTGTTATTCCCAGCTCATCCATTCTCCAATAAGGCACGCCTACGATGTTGCACATCATCATATCCTCAGCCTGCGCATGTTTTCGTGCCTCAGGTGCTTGCACCGCTCTGGTCTGAAGTCCATAGGTTAGCACCGACCTAACCATCGCCGAAACTAGTGCTCCTCTATCGCGCATGCTTATTCCAGATAATCCACACATCTTCGACCTTAATGAGTAGAAAGCCTTCCATCCTGCTACTAGTTTGACTTCCAAATCATCAACCTCCGACGTCTGCATGCCTAGATTTCTTTGTCTGATGTCTCTCGCAAGACCAATCTGTCGCTTGCCAGTGTTCTCCGCCGTGCCTGCATCGTTAATAGCCTTTTGCATCACAGTTAGCAGCTGCCCGCCTGTTGGCCTGTTTCGCATGTCAGGATATGAAGACTCTGGTAGATAGTCAGGCATGTCTATCTGTTCAAGTAGCGCTGTGTCATCTGCAAACAGCATCAGTCTGAGGAAGAATGCGGCTGCTTGCGGGTGCTGCTCACCTCCTTGTCCACCATGAAGAAGAATTTGCAGCTTCCGCTGTCTAGTCTCCGCCCACATGCCGTCTGCCGAAAGAAGCGGAATGCCCTGGCACAAGGACCGCTCTGAACAGAGTTTGTCAAAGTAGCGCAGTACTACCGAATATACAACCACAAATAAGGTGGGACTTGTTGGACAACCCTCCTTGCAGCCGTGCCTCACCGTGAAGATGAGACTATTCTGCTTGTTGGCAAACTTATGCTTGGCTAGTCTATGCGTGGCCTGCAAGATGTTCCAGATCCTGGCGCTACCCATTCCCATCGCTGTCATCACCGATGTGACTAGGCGCCAATCAAGCGATGGAAACGCCTTGCGCAAGTCTATCATCGTCATCTGCGTCTGTTTTAGCGGAGCCGAGCGCTGTCCCATCAAGTCCCCACGTAGCCTATTGTATACTGTCATCGAATTCAGCGTACCCATAGATTTACGAAAACCAAACTGCTCAGCCTGCAGCATCTGCTTTGCCTCCGCCAATTTCAAAAGCCTCACACCCGCCACCCTCGCGGCTAGCTTCAAGAGTATAGGCGAGATAACCAGAAATCTGCTGTTGTCCGCCAACCTTGGGCCACCTCTTCCCTTATATAAGGGGACATCCCTGCATAGGTGCATGCCCTCTCCCAACCGCGAAAAGGCCCCTGGTGTACGAGCCAGCCTATCCAGTTCTAACGCCAGCCACCGCATGTTGCCCTCGTCAAGATAGCTTATGAGCTGCATGCATAGCCCATGGATGTCTTTTGCTCCACCCTTCATCGTGTTCCGAAGGACATCCCTGAGCTCACCAGCCGTTATCGGTGCATCATAGGTTTGCAAATCCTCATCCGACATCTGTGGGACGAGTTGTGGGATGTGTTGCTCAATGGGTAGCGGCGGATCTTCTGCGCCATCAGGATGCACGGGCGTGTTCCCCACTTCGAAGTATTTCGACTGAGCATCGGCAGGCGATACCTGCGAGGCAACCTTGAGTATCCTGGATTGTTGCTCCCTGAAGAACGTCCATATCTCTTGCCGTGATCGCCTCTTCTCTGCAACTTGTTCGGGTGCAAACATGACCGGAGCCTTCTTTGCCTTTACCCAAAACCTAGGGGCAGATTGCTGGAGGTAGTTGTGAAGTTTCTCAAGATCAAAATTTGCCTCATTCCGCTGTAGCTCCCTCAGTTGCTCATTGAAAGACTCCAGCGTCGTAGTTTCAGGCGCTGTGTCAAACACCATTGTAGCTTCTCTTCTTGCTCTGCCTTCAAGTACTAGCTGCGTCCATGATCTTGCCTGGAATTCAGCAACTATCATTTTATGATCCAACTGCAGGCGTGCCTGATGTACTGCAGGAGGCTTAGTTCTCTTGTAACTTCGAACGTAGACTCTCCTCCCCGCTGAGTGCATGAGGAAATCTAACTCACGCTGCGACTCCGTCTGTCGAAGGTACGTTAGCCTCTCCCCTCTCTCCCGCGGTTCCTCCATATGAGAGGGAATGTGTACCATTCCAGCGGACTGCATTCTAGATAGGAGCAGTCTTGCTGTAGATGATGTTGGACCAAAGCCATACTCACCAGCCGCCGTGCCCGCTACTCTGCCCACCGCTGCGCCAACATGACAGTTAAAATCTCCACCAGATATAACTGGTTTCCATTTGTCAATTTTTCTCTTCCTTGCATCGGCCCACGCTGCTGCTACATCATCTGCAAAACGGACTCGAAGACTGAGTGCGGCAACCTCCTTTGGTGCATATGCAGCTAGCAGGACCAGGTCATAAAGAAATAGGGCTATAACTCGCGGTCTACTTCGAATGATGTAGTCCAGCCCATAAGCATCTGCCTGACGCTCTAATTGCGCCATTGCTCTGCCACCTACAAGAACAGCTCCCACTCCATTAGAGAAGACTAAGTGAAATTGCTCTCCCCATATTACTGAAAACGGCTGCTCATCTGCCTGCTGAAGCTCCTCCCCAATCTCATCGTCTTGTATTTGTGTGCCGTGGTTGAGCCCCTGGCGGTCATACGAGGCGTCCTCAGACCCAGCATACATTACAGCTGGTTGATACTCAAACTCCGAGAGAAGGAGAACATCAATACTTTTGCCAAGTGCATGCCTAGCCACCGCCTCAAAATGTGGAGAGTGGCGCCCCGTTCCTCGCATGTTCTGCGTCGCAATGGTGAGCTTGTGACCTACAGAGGCATCCTGAGGCGGAGCGTGGTGCTCAGAAGGGGAATCGTCATGACTATTTTCCTCTTCCAAGTCACTGCCCTCTTGGTCACTGTCCTGGATTGTTTGCTCCTGATCACTTCTTCCAGACATTACAGCATCTCTACTGGCTGCTTGATGTGGACATGGCTCTACCTTTCTCTCAGGCCTGCTCGTTGGTGCTTGGCGATCTCCATCCTCCCTTGTCCCAGCGTCCTTCCTGTGAGTGATCTGAGTTTTCTTCTGCTCCCTCCCACTCCACAAGTCAACAGGAACAAAGTGGAGATCTCCCGGCACATCTCTGTGACATTCCGCACGAAGTTCAGGGCGACAGCTTCCCGGGATTTCGGCGCTGCTTGACTGTACCCTAGAAGTTAGGCTGCTAGACACTGCAGCTCTGGGGGGTATGGGGATTTTCCACGTTTGAAGGGATGTTGAATTATGCACTTTTCCTTTTCTTTCTGCAAGTACTTCTGTTGATCGTCCACTTTTCGCGTCATGTCTAGTCTCCCTCTCTGGAAGGTTGTAATTGTGCACTGAGGATGTATTTGAGGATGTATTTGAGGCTTCAGTGCTACTTTGTTGTTTCTGAGAGGTTGCAGATTGATTTTCCACTAAGAGGCCTAAGTCACTATGTCGATCAGCACGAAAACTATTTGATAGCTGATGTTGTTTCTTGTTGTTGCCTACTTTGTTGTTCTTCTTCAGTTGTGTCCCTTTCTTTCGTCGTCTGCAGACCATCTGAAGTATCTTACTACGAAGCGCCTGTCTGCTCCAGCTGTCCTGCCCGCTATGCTTCTCCTGAGTGGTGGATTCGTTGAATGCTGATTTTTCTTTCTTATTGTTATTTCTTGTTCTTGTTCTGCTTCCGATGCTCCTTAAAGAACCACTACACCTCTTACTGGCTCTTGTTTCGTTGTGGCTGGCTCCACAACTGTGGTAGCGATCCACTGGATCACGGGTTGATCTGGTTTGAAATTCCAGTACTTTGAAGTTAGCAGTACAGACTAAGTGATCTTCTACGTACTGAGGAGAGAGGAGCGGTTCGTCTAAGTAACTTGGGGTGGCGTGGAGGGATGTAGTGGAGGTTGATGGAGGAGGATATCCTCCTTGCAACACTAGTATACTTACTAGCTACCTAAAATAGGGCACGCACATTAAGAAGTCGTGGGAGGTCGTTGTATAAGATGGTGACGACTACATCAACAAGATGCAGTGCTGGTATGAAGACAAGTTGAAGTTCTTTATTTTCTCTCACATTCCCCCAAAAATGTCAGCATCATCTGCTCCGGCATCAGCTTCATCTCCATCTTCACCACGACGCTTTTTCTTCTTTTTCTTAGAGGTAGGTTTTTGGTGCTTGCTTACCCCGCTTTTTATGCCTTTCTCCCTTAGGAGTAGAGGCATAAAAAGCGGTAAGAAAAGCACCTTTAACCTACGACCCTTAATTTTCTTTTCCCCATCTTCCATGTCCTCATCACCTCCTTCTCTATCCCGCTTTTGCTTCTTTTCTTTCTTCTTGTCCTTTTTGTCCTTCTTCTTCTTTTCCCTTCTCTCAGCACCTGCATCTGCCTCCAAGAGCCCATCTGCTACCTTGTCCAAACCCTGGTCCGCCATGAATTCATCAAGCTCCCCTGCATCCATCGCACCCGTCACTGCGTCATCCACATTACCTGCACCACCAGTGACATCCAAATCCAGGTGAAATTGCTCGAACTCGTCAGCCACTGCGGCCACTGCACCGGAAACATCGAATAGATCTGTGTTGTTTTATTGTTGTTGTTCGTTGTGAAAAAAATTCTTGTACAAGATTCGTCAGGTAGCTTTTCGTCCTCTTCATCAGTTGTATCAATTCTAGTTTCACAAAAGACTGTACCATCTGGAATTTCATCTCGCAATTTGCGTCTTTCAGCCTTCTTTGCTCTCCTCTCTGCCTTCTGTTCCTCCGTTTCGTCCCTGATCTTCTTCCTTTTCTTATCCCCTCCTCCTTCTCCACGAGTTACACTCTTGGTGGGGCTGGCACTTCTGCGACGTTCTCGTTGGACACCTTTTCCAGAGTGTTCTTTGGCCTTGCGCTCCAGATCTTTTAGTCGCTTTTTCTCAGCACGCTTGGCCTTTTCTTCCTCAGACAGCGGACCTGCTGGACGGCCACGGCCGAAGCCGAGTCTTTGTGGCTCCATCTCAGTGTCGTCGACGAGGGCTGTGGTATTTTTTAGATAGGAGTAGTAGTAATAGTGTACGTGGACCTATTCACGTGGTTTCTGGACCATGAAATATAGCTGGCGTTGATGCAAATCCTTAGTCATCTAGTACCTCCAAAGACAACAGCATAGACTAGATTATGTTTGTTTTCTACATTTACTTCTCCCTAACTGTTACGCGCACCTAAAAACTTCCAGTTCATATACGTCCACGTGTTGCTATCGTGGTATCAAGTTCAAGCAAGTAGTAGTATCACTAAGATTCTCATCGTCATTCTCTTATCAAGCAAGTAGTAGTACCACTAAGATTCTTGTCGTCTTTCTTTTTATCTTCGCCTTCGTCTTCGCCACGAGTGACCTGAAGTTCGCCGATAGCCCAGCTCTGCTGCTCTGCCGCGAGTGCATCCGAATCTATCTGCTTTTGACGCATTGCCTCTTCCTTTTTCCTGCGCTCCTCTTCCTTCTTCTTCGCCAGCATGTCTAAGTGCTTTCTCTCCTCTTCAAGAGCATGCTCTCGCTTCGAGATATTCAGCTTCTCGTTCTCGTCCCGTTTGACGAGGTCGGTTTTGATGTCTCTTAACTGGAGAGGAAGGGGAAGAGGTTGATGATATGTATCACGGAGACGTAGGAGTTGTGCTTCTCCATACTCTATCGTGGTTATAATCATGGTGCCCGTTTTTGTTGGATTTGATGCGTCTCTGTGACATTGGAAAAATGATCATGTATCTAGTACTCAAGGATTAGAAGAAATACCTCCTTCCGAAGGATAGTGGATCGCTCTTTAGCGATGATAAGCATTTTCTTTCTATCGCGCTTGGTGGTATACTGCAGTCCCATTTTAATAAATTCGTCCGCTCTGATCACGCGCTGTGGTCGTTTGGTAGGATAGAAAAATAGGGTCATGTCACGCCATGCCATGTTCATGCTACGTCTTGTCTAACGTTATAGAGGCGGCCGCTCAGCCACCCTGTAATAGAAGGCAGAGCAGGATGAACAAAGAAACCTACAAAAAGCAGAGTTCGTAAATAAATCTAACCTCTTTTCCCTTCTCCTTATCGTCCTTCCCAGTGAAAAGCTTCCATTGCTTGAGGGCTCGGTTGTAGAAGACCAGAGATTCTTCTTTGACGCTCATGGCGGCCGTAAAGTCGTCAAGGGAAACCTCTTCCCCCATCTTGGCGAAGAGAGCCTTCTGCTTGCCATCCAGAAAAACGCCAAGGTTGTAGCACGTGACAAGATCGGTGGAGGTTTTGTCTGTTCGGGGTGGTGGGTAGGGGGGAATGAGTGTATAATCTCAAGCCGTTTTTTGCGAATCCTCAGTTCCATGTTTATCGTGAAATGCCTTGCGGGGACGGCACTCAAAATCAGAGTTAGTGCGAAAGTACTAGGCATTCTTTTCCCTTACAACAACGAACAGATCCTACTAGTAACAACGTAACAACGTAAGTACGCATATGAAACGCGTTTTTCAGCGTCGCGATGGCTGATTCGGTGTCCCCGTCTCTTGCATACGCTAATGCACAGGCATTGTGCAGGCTGATATTCTTCTGGAATGCTGGACTCTTCAAAGCGTGAAGGTACTTCTTCAATGCAAATCTGGCACTAGCCGAACTCGGATCCTTGCGCATCATGGTATGCGCCAAGTTCAGCTTGATCGTCATCTGGGCCTGAGGATTCAAGTCCCGGACTTTACTGGCCTGCATGAACTCCACCACAGCGTCTTTGAGGCGCATTTTCCTTGGGATATTCGCGAGTCCGGTAACATCACTGGCGATCAAAATGCCCAAGCCGTTCTTGGCCGCGGCCGTACTTTCTGGCCACTCATTGCCATAATCCTCGAGAGCCCGTCTGTACGCGATCTCGGCGTTGGCGACGTGGGCTACAGTCTCCTCTTGCTTGTGGTCACGCTCCGTCTCGCTCGAGGTTTGCGTCCACCTGTAAGGAAGATCGTCTTCTTGGGAGTAGGTGTAAAAGTAAGCCCCTTGTTTGAGAAATTCTTACGTCAATTCGTCAGAACAGCGGAGAAATATTGACAGCACAACCCTGAGGTTTCTCAGTCCTGTTGAGCTTGAAAAAAAAGGTGTTCATCATGAGAAGATACCACAACATGATGCCGACATCTACCTCTGGAGCAGCACCGAACTGCACTGCTCTAGAAGCAGCACAAATGAGATGAACTTATTAATAGGAGTAGATGAACAAGATAGAATTACATATGCGTCCACTCGGCTTGTTCCGCGTACAACGATCCGAGTTTCACGTACAAATCCCCTCTCTGTTTTTTCCTCTTCGCAACCGAGTCTGGATCGCTACCTAGGTCGCGATACTCTGGACCCAAAGCTTGAATCCAATTTTCATTCTCCAGAAGGTGGAGCTTTTCTTCGAGCAACTCGATTGAGGCTAGAGTTTCTCCACTACTCATCGCACCATGCGCCGACAAGAGCCAAGCGCCCTCATCCTTCGTTTCCTCGGAGAGACGGGCTAGAGTTTTAGCAGCGGAAGCGGTTTCGGCTGGTCTAGCTAGTTGGAGTCGCGCTAAAGCGGCTTCAGCATCCTTGTAGCTGGGTTTGCGCTTCAGGCATTCTGCAAACATGTGTTTGGCGTCTTCGAGTTGGCTCAACCGCTCCAACACCACGCCAGAGTTGTAGCACAAGACTGCTTCATCTTCGCGTGTGCACGCGCCTCCACTGTTCCTGGACCGCTCCTGCGCACGCAGAATGCTCGCGCGCGCCCACTCAAAGTGATTGAAGTGAAAGTGCAGAGTCGCAACATCGTTCCAGATTTTGAACTCAGAACGCTCTAGGGCCTCAGCTGATCCCTCTGGGTTGTCATCGAAGATGTAGTCCCAGTAGGTGTAGGGTTTACCACGTTCGGTCTCCTCCATTTGGATTTTACGCTGAATTCGCTCTATCCGGCTCTCGAAAGACCTAGGCTTAGCATTCGTATTCGTGGCAGCTGCCTTCTGCTCAGTTCGGACCTGAGATTTGTTAGGAAAAAGACTGTGGGTAAAGGATGGCGCCGAGTCGAAGACGAGGTGGAGTGAGACAAGCAGTTCTTGCAATGGAGGAAATGGAAATGTTGTATGACTATGGAGCCATGATTACCACAGAAAGCACTCAGAATAACTCGCTAAAATATCGACTCCGCCACGCGGAAACGTGAGGAGTGAGGACTGTAGCAGAAGCAGGAGGTGGGATAGATTTCGAGGCAGACCGTTGCTGTATTGTCAGAACCCAGTGCTCTTTGAAAGTATCTCGGCATAGGCAACACAAGGCTACCTAGGACGGCTCTTCTTATTTGTTTTCATGTGCTCATCACGACAACAGCATCGGTGCTGGTATACTACTCCTCAAAAAGTGGCCTACGGCAGACAGAAGATGGAGGACATAGTATGAGAGCGCGAGTGGCAAGTTTCCACTTAGTCTGAGGCTGCAGCAAAAAAAACGTGATTATGGCATTAGCGTCAGAACCCAGTGCTCTTTGAAAGTGTCTCGGCATAGGCAACACAAGGCTACCTAGGACGGCTCTTCTTATTTGTTTTCATGTGCTCATCATGACAATAGCAAGCGAAAGCATCGAATACAGATGCAGCGCAGGTAGGTAGGGTAGGCGGACGGGCGGGCATAACTACTCCTACAAGTAAAAATCTACGTAGGATGCAAAAACGTCATTTCTCTCGTCTTGTCGTGATAGTGACTAAGTATGTGACTGTAGGGGCATTTTTGTCAGAACCCAGTGCTCTTTCGAAAGGTACTCACCAATGAGAAGAATCCCGTCAGACGGCTCTTCTTATTTGGTTTCGGTCGTTCATCATGAGAATGCCTTGGTACGATTATCTGATCAATGGTTCTAGTTACTTGTTGGTGATGAACGCCGGCTCGGATTTGACCGACGACTTACATGGCGAGTAGTGCGTAGCTACTGACAACGGTGTATCATTGACTATTTGCTTATGGACATGCCTATGGTCAGAGAGAGTTATGGTCTCGGGTATGTTCTCGTCAGAAAAGGCTCAGATCCTTTCCTTTTTGAGTTAACACAAAAGTCATCATGACGAGCATACAACTTCTACTTCTTTCATCCTAAATCTCTTTTACACCTGGTCCATATTACTGAGAGTCAGGCGCAGAGGAGCTCAGGCGCACACGCGACCACAACTCGCTGGCCAGGGAGAACGCTATCATTTAAGTAGACTTGGTTCGACCTAACGCGGGTATTGAAAGGCTCCCGTAATTAAGGCTACAATAAATGCATCTTCGTCCACAAGTATCTTGATCCGTGCGAAAACGACTTCAAAATCAACGTAGCAGAAGCAGATCAGAAGCGAGATTATCAGTCTCTTGAAGTTCTCCACAGGAAGGGTCAGCATCCTTTCCTTTTGTGTAAATTTGCTCATCATGCTAAACTGCGACATTTGACAAAAGCGAAGATGAAGGCGTTGAAGACACAGAGGAGCAGAGAAGACAGAGGAACAAAGAAGAAGCACTGAGATTTTGAGATTGAATGCTACAGCATGATGCGTTCTTCTCTTCTAGTAGCTGATGTCAGAGGTGTGTCGTCAAAGGTATCCTCAGCGGCTTGAGCCGTATCGGACTCTTCTTATCATTTTTTTTTTGACTCATCATTTCAGCTTTGGAGGGAGAGAGACACGAAGAAGATCGGTGGTCGCATGATATCGCAAAAAGTGAAGAGACGGATTTTCCGAGAGAACAAAATAATAAGCTTGAGCTTGTAGAAGTGACGCGATCCAAAATAGAATTAGAATTGAGTGTTGACAATAACAAAGAACCAAGAGAAGTTGACAATACCTTTTCGATATCCTCCTTCAATTTGTTGATCCGCTTCTCGCATTGAGATACGCGCTCCTTCCTTCGTTCTTCAAGTAGATCCTTCTTTTCCTCCTTCTTTCCTTCCTTCGGTTCAGAAGGCACCGGATAATGCTCCTCGAGGATCTTCTGGTACTGCTCCAGACTACTTCTCCTGTCGTGCTCGTCGCGCATCTGCGAGTAAACCGCAGCTCGGAGGGCTTTTACCTCTCCTTCTAGCTGCGCCATATTGAGCTCGTGTCTCTGGCCGTCGCCTCTAGGAGTCTCCCCGCTTTCCTTAGACAAGTTGATGAATTTTCACGCTGTCTCTACTTGTTTGTACGTTGGTTCTAGGGGTATAATCAACATCTACGCGTAAGATAGTAAAAACCTTTCATCTTCCCATAATTTTCCTTTCCGCATTCCGCTGTCTCTCCTGAGCGTAACTGAGCATTCCAGTGCAAGCGTTCAACGCCTCATGCCACGCCTTGCACTCGGTCTGGGTGTAGACGAGAGCTTTCATGATGTTCACATCGTGAGGTAGCTGATCCTTCAGCTTGAGCAAGTAGCTGCGCGCATAAAATGGCTTGCCTTGCTCACGATAGCAGTAGTAGATACCAGCTAGGGCACGCTGGTGGTCGCCACGGATGTCTGAGTGCGGTTAAGGAGACAGAATTGGGTAGAGCCTTTTCTGCGAGCAGGAAGCTGCTAGAGAAAGGTTTCAGTAAATGATCACGAAGAGAACGAGAAAGATAGACTGAGATCTTGCATTGCCAACTGCATGGAGTTGCATGACCCACATCAACCCAGAGATCCATGGACGAAACCACACGTCCTACTTCACCATTCAGCAACTGCAAGTCAGACTATGGGTGATGTGTAGATTGTCTCATCACATCTCTCAGACGAACGAGACCTATACACTTATCATCATGTGGAAGCAGGCTGTTGAGGTAAAAGTGGAAGGTTGTGTTTGTTCCGAACATGGATCCGTAGACGACGCAGTCAGGAACCATGCAAGTTGGCAATGGATGATCTTGATGTGTGTTGTAATTGATTTCAGATCTGTGTTCTTTAGTGATACTTGTTCTGTCGATCATCGACTTCAACCTGCAAACAGATGCTAATACACACTGACCCAGTACTTCTAATCTCTTGACATCAACAGGAATTGGTTAAGAACATCAACAGGAATTGGTCCCGCTCAGAATTGGTTAAGGAAGCAAGTACCTAGCGCCTGCAAGTAGTGTTCCAAGGCCTGCGAATAGTGCCGCCTTTGCTGCTCCATTTCGCCTAAGAGATAGTGCGTCTCCACTGTGTCCTGTTCGTGCGTTGCGTTCTCCAGTGTCTTCAACAGCATCCTCTCAAGAAGTTCGTACTGTTCATTGCGGACATTGGCATCCCCCACTGCATTCGCTGCTCCAAGCGCCGTATCCACAAACGTCTGCATACACGAGTTGTTCGCGGCGGAGAGGGTGTAGATGTTCATTTTAGAGGTGGTCTAATGGAGGCCCAGCATCCTCAGCAGCATCTTGGGTCTCCTTTTCTTCTCTGTAAGAAGAACGGGAGGACCAAAATACTCCTGGGGACGATGTATTTCTTGTGCCCTTAATCTTGAGGTACTCTGGTGACTTGGCGGTGTAGTTAAGTGCGTTCTTGGGTAACCATTTGAGCATGGCAGCTGTAGCCTCCGGATGCTGCGGATCGGCATTGAGGACTTCTCTGACTGCCAACTGCGCCTTATTATCGTCACCCATGGCCATGTGACAGAGAGCGAGGAACCTAAGAATGAGTGAATGAAAATTTTAAAAATTCTAGGTAGAGTTTCACAATTCAGAAGACGAAACTCATTCTTCCTTGGGTAAAATGTCGCCATTGCAGCTACGATTTTGTTTCAAGAGCTTCCTGCTACCTACAGTTGACGTAGCATGATGCATCATAACACCCCAAAATTCGCAAAGTAAACTGCCCCTCTTACCATAGCGTATGCACTCCATACTGATGCACCGTGAATATCGCGCTCTCAAAAGCGTCCAACGCACTTTTGTACTTCCTCTGCATGTAGTACAAAGTCCCGAGTCCTACGTACGCCAAACTGTGGACTTCCTTTCGGATATACGGTGTTTCTGCATCAAGCCGCTTCTGCTCTGCTGTGCACATCTCGGCAGCCTGCTTGAAGTCGGCTTCTGCCTGACGCAGAGGCCGTTCACTAACTTTGGAACCAATCTGATATTCGAGAACGGAGCACTGGGCCCGACAAACGTACATCCGTGCTGCGCTCTTGAACATACCAAAACGCTCAGCCTCCTGAATCAACTTGCGTGCTTCGTCGATGTGCCTGGGGTGAAGTGGTGGTCGAAAATCTTCCCGGCATAAACACGACCGTGGATGATCAGCACTTCTTTTTTTCTTCTACAATCTTATTGGTTCTGCATTCTATGCAACATTCATAAAAACTCGGTAAAAAATAAAAAGGTCCTTACTGTCTCCTCTTTGCTTTCGCCGTCGCTGGTGTTCCCTCCGCCAGAAACATCAGATGCGCCACCTGGTTACTAATCAGTTCTGCCGCAAACGAATACTCCTTGCTATCGTCCAACGCCGATTTCAAATCCCTACTCCCCGGAATGCTATTTGCCTTGTGCCGTATTTTGGCCAGCGCGTCCACCATGCACTTGGCATAGTCGTCGAGTCTGTCCATGGCATGGAGATTTCTGCTTATCACTGCGAGTAGCTCGAGTGGATTCATCACAGTGGGGCCGATTAGTCCGAGAATTTGGTTCACGGCATCTGACGTGGACAAATCGTTCTTGCCAACAAGGGTGGCGACTTTGGCATCCTGTCCCCGAATCAAGATACGGGCCTGTTGTCGTGGGGGTCAGGGTAGTGTCCAATGGTTTCAAGGAGTCAGGTTCAGGAGCAAAAAATCCATCAAAATAGTCCATAATAAACAGATTTCTACTCCTGTACTAACCTCAAAGATCTATCTTCAATAGTTTAAGTCGTAGTAGTTTTTGTTAATACGTTTTCCGGGTAGGGGTGTGGTTTCGGTGCTGGACCCGTAAGTGGCTGTAACCGTGGACTGGCAGCTGGATGGTCCATCAATCTTGGAGATCCCCGTGGACTTCCAAGTGGTCCCCCTCTTGGGGACTCCCGAGGCCCCGACGACGAAGTCGCCGGAGCGTTACTCGTCGCTAACATCGGGACGAACTGCATCTTGTTGTTTGCTGTCCAAGCAACTAGTCGTAGTAGGTAGGTAGGTAGTGCGTTGTAGCTGTGATGTCAACGATCAACGAGCGCCGGATAATTGATCTCGACTGCTATTTCCTTTGTTCTCGTAGTATAAAACTGGCACTGTCTTCGCAGAAAACGCCCCGTAACGTCCAGGCTCTTTTACTACTAGGAATGGTAATTTACTCCTGCACTGCACTTGTGCAACTTCACTGCAATGCAATGCTTAACTGATATCTCGGAGTTTGCACAAGAAAGGCTCGCTGGGGTACTAGTAATCTGTCGTGTCGCAACGCTGATACTAGATGCTGTATTCGTCTAAGTCCTACTATGTATTCGCAGGACGAGCAATTATTCCTAGTGGTGTCGTATGTGAAACGTCACGCTGTTTTGTTCTTCGTGCTCCTTGTATCAATCACCTCTTGCCTGCCACTACTTCCACTATCGAAATCGAAATAGACCAAGAGTAGTTGCTCTTGAACTGAAGAGTCCCAGGCACACTGCGCAGGGCATAAATCCCTCACAACGCAAGCGTACCAAGAAGAAGAACCCTCGATAAGAACAAGCTGCCTTCGGAGCAACTTCTTGGGGTTCAGAAGATGGTTTCCGTTATTCCATCCTCATCAAAAAAACCAAATTTCAAAGAGGGAACATGTTGTTGATCGATGCTATCCGCTTTTTTATCAAGAATCACAGAAAGAAGTAGATAAGTTTTCTAATTTCAATACGTAAGAAAACGACCGTTTGTAGTTCAAAAAATTAATAAACTCATCTTTAATTTCTCTCAAGTACCGTAACCACCACAGCTTCGTCTACAAGACAATCACCTTGGTGCCCTATCGGTTTTCATTGAATAGGAATGGGTACTAGGTGAAAAACATTCATTTTCATGATGTGCGTATTCACCAAAAGAAAACCTGAAAAAACTTTCACTCACTTCTTAGTAGGAAATTGCTTTGCCTGTATCCGGGTTGAAAGATAGTGAAGATTCGCAGGGTTGTGTAGGGTCGGTGTACAGGAGGGATGTTCAATCATTGATTCGACACGAGGATGCCGAAGCTGCTAGCGCGTGCTCTTGATGAATCGTACATCAACTACTTCTTATCACATCCATCATCCTTTCAGATTCTGCTCCTCTCGCTCGCGACAACTAGTACTCGCGAAATCTTGTTCGCCTACATATCTTGACACTTGCGTGACACTTGTTTGATGTAACTAAATTATGCATTCATTCATGTGCTCTATCGATTGACTTTATACGTAATTAATGCTCACGACATTGCTTCATCTGCGAGTGCGATTGCATTTTTCACTACAATTAATCAGGGCGGCAAAATTTCAATTTCCTTTCAGCGAGGACCTGCAAGAGCCTCGTCGATGTTTTTTTCATGACAACAAGATTGAGTCGTTTGTTTCTTTACTCCATCTCGCGTCGACCTGAAATCAATCCTATGCCTGAAGACATTGAGCGTGGGGTGCCGCTCTTCCATAATCATCTATGTTATTTCGACAGGCTGCTATCAATGCTTATGAAAATACCACTCTGGTAATGCTTCGTGGACGTGCTCTTTTTTCCAAAATTATGATTCTTCGACACTGGGATCTCTCTACTCGTACCCTGGGATCTTCCTGCTCGTGAATGAGTTTCCTTTCTTTCTCTCTTCTTCCTTCATCGATATTCGATGAAGAACTAATGATAGACTGATCTTGAGTCCTGAGGTTGTGATTGTGAACGAAAATGACACGACGATGGATAACTTCCTCTCCTATCGCCTTAATCCGGGAAGCCAAACGATCATCAAGTTTTGATTCAGTTGCGACAACAAGAGGAGCATGGGATCGGTGTTCTTGTAATTTTTGTGACATATCTTGTACTTGTGGCCGCTTTTCATCAAGAATGTTGTTAGTTTTGTCATCATACAACGGTTCCTTGATTTCATTTTTCATCACCGTCTCTTCAGCGTCACGACCATCACAGCTCAGTTCAATGTATTTTCAACTGAATTTCTTTGCCCAAGAAGAGGTTGTAGTCGTGAGTACTTTTTTTCACATTTTTTGATCACAAACAAGTGCACGATGAGTGGGATTCTCAAATCCTCAATCCTCCACGGCTTCATCTAGTGATGATGCTCGTCATGGTCATGGTGTCCCTCAACTTGCTGACTTCCACGCCATCGGTCCTTACCCTTCCATTGTGGCATCGTTTCGTAGCAGGAACCTCTGACATAGGGATGTCGCCATTCCAAACCCGTGTTGTCAGAATCAGCCCACACATTCACCGGGATTTAGAGAAGATGCCGCATTCGGCTGGTAGTTGTAGTGGTACTGGTTGAAAGTGAATTATGTAGCAGGAGTACTAGAGGGGTACTACCCAACTAGTACGGCCCCAGTCTGAAAATAAATGCTTCTCGTCTGTACTAGTAGACTTCAAAAAAGTTGTACAGATGATGTACAACTCTTTGATGATCGAATAGGAGAGTCGCTTCGTTGATTGCAATGCTATCAAACGGCACTACCACAAGCACTAGTGTCGTAAATATTCGTCCCCATGAACTGCCTGTCTCGCTCCCGAATAACGACGAAATAATGGCCACTCGTCATCAGCGCGATCACAAATCCCAACGGGTATAAACCTGACGTTCATCACAAAATCCGCACGGTGGAATAGAAGGAGTATGTAAAGCCAGCGTCATTTGACGCTGGCTTTACATTTGGTGAATAAGATAGGATCAAGAATTGAGGTGCATGATTGCATCTTTTGTTCACCTACAACAAAAGTAAGGATGCAGAAGATTCAAAAATCATACTTACAAATACCGACCCATCCCCGTGGCCCGATGTATCGATTGAAATATCCGAAATAGTCTTGGACCGTCTTAGGGCAAATTAGAGTAAGATGAAGAAATTTAAGCGCGAATTCGACTCACCAATTCAATTGACTGCATGATGTGCAGCCCCGAATATCGAATGAATGCCCACATCAATGTTACTTAAACTCGATGGATAGAAGTCGTTTATGTTCCTTGTATTTCATCATTCCTTAAGACAAGCGAGATCAGCCTTTTCGGGGCGGATGGCTTCAACAAAGCAAAATGCGGCGCTGACTTCTGCAAGAAGAGCGAGGGCCTTGAGGCCTGCAGCAGCTGCCCGGTACAGACGCGAAGCCCCCGTTGCGCCGAAAGACGCCACATCCTGCTAGAGGACCCTATCAATTGAATTACAACGAGTTGTGCAATCGAAGAATCAATCAAAACAACCTTCCTCGTCGATGAATTACAGTTAAACAACGATACAATCCCACGTGAATCAAGAGCAGGATGCAACGGAATTACATGTGAAAACAAAATTGTGACAACGAACAAAACAACTAGACAAAGATTGTTCAGATTTGGAAAAAAATTCAGGGGAAGAATTCTTGTGGGGGTGGATGAGTAGTGTAGAGTTTCTCAGATGCCCTCAGTTCAGACGATGAAACTCAAATAGAACGCTCATGCTCAACGAAAGAAAGCGCTCGTAATATCTTTGGTCGCTTAATTATTTTCTCCTCAGCGATTCATACCTCCACTCTGGTGCGCTCATTCGTTTACACATGAGTAGAGGGAGTGACTCGTCCCCCCGCGGCAGCGCTTTTGCGGAAGATAAGCTTACCCGGCGCAGTGGTAAAAGCACCTCCCACCTCTTGTTCCTTTTCTTTCCACTTTCACTCTTAAGTTCTTTCAACAAATTCTTTACAAGGAAGTCGAAAATATCTATTTGTCAGTGAGTCTTCGCTAGTAGTATACTGTCTTCGAAGTCATCAAGCTCTAATGCGAAATAAACGGGGAGGACGATGATAATAGCCTATGCAATAACATTCCACTCAGTAACATCTTCAGATGATGATCCTCTTCATAGTTGTTTGTACCTATCAATCTGGAGTACAACATGGTTCATTTAAATCAAAATCTCTGTCAATGAATTTTCATCGTGATTGATGACTGTTCTTAGACTTAGTCTTAATCGTCACACAAACATCTTCATCGCCGGAACTGGAACAATTACAATCGGGTAAATTGATACTAAAAATTGATAAGTAATCTTCTACAAGAATGGTAAACTCAAAGTCTTTTGCTTTTTAGTGATAAACTCGAAATAGTTGTGCTCTTTCTTCAGCAGGGAAGTTGAAAAAACTAGGTGTCAGTTTGTCAATGAGTAGGGACACTAGTTCTAGGTAGACTTTATTCGTTCTCTCTTTTTCTATCTGGATGTTTCTTTCACGATATTCTACGAGCTGGGAATTGAACCCCAAGCGACGAGCAGTTCTTTCAGAACCGCTACGACGAGTGTCTTTCTATCAACTACAGATTAGTATTAAAAGTAAACGACTTTTTTGAACATGTCATAGAAGCTACGATAACTCTTACTACACTACAAGTACTGTCACTGTCTGTCTGAGGAATAAGTATCGGTACCGAAAAATCAATGGCAACATAAGCGTCTTCTTCTATCTGCACCATAATCTCGTGATTTCTTTACATTGTAAACGAGAACACTTTACACGCTCGTAGTGGCGATGATGAGGTACGTGATCACATCTTCACAGCAACTTTATCTCGCTGCTGAATCGATGACGACCTCGCTCTCCCTTAGTCGATCACAACCTTCAGCGCCAAGAATCCCGCCAAGCCACTCACGGTCCACTTCTCTGGTTGCTCGCGACTGCGCAACGTCAAATTGATGACGAAGTTGGTACTATGACCTGTCGTACTCAGCGTTCCGCGTCGCGCCAGGGTCTTGTACAAGGGGCATTCATAGCAACCTTCTGGTTTCTTGCGGTCTATCATTGGGATCATGTGGATCGGATGCATCGTAAAGTAGAGCTGCTTCGGAATGCTCTCATTAGATCTTTCCGGTATGATCCATCTTGAGCAGAGTCATCTTGAACTACCTCTTGCTCTTTTCGCCCCCTCAGTTACGGGAAAGCAAGGTCCTCTAAGATGCTCCTTCTGAAGATGGATTTGCAAAAGTCTTAATCTCATCCAACGCATGCACGTCTTTGTTCCACCTACCACCTTCCAGGTAGATACCATAGGTGTAAACACCCTCTGAAGCTGGTGTTTTGAAGTCGGATACCTCGCGGTCGTCGATCACCTCGAAACCGAACGAACACCTGGTGTAGGATATTAAATGTTTAGAAGTAGATGGCTGGAGGTTAAGGATGGCAATCGCATCGGGAGAGACACTTTTTCCTTGATTACCTCACGGTGGTCATTTAATTTTTAAACAAGAACATAATTAAAGGAATCATATTTATATAAATTTTTTGTGGTGGAGGGCCAACCTACCTAAGAAAGATAGAATTAGAAAAAAGAAAGAGGTAGATATACTAGGACCAACAAAAGTGCGGCCATCTAGCTTAGGATCCGTTTATTCTAGGCGCCTACTCTCGCCCAACTGCCCTGGAGGTCTTCTCATCTAAGGCGGCCGAAGCCTGTGCGTGCCTCAAAGAAGTGCTCGGTCCCCGCGCCTATTCTATACATAGAAACAAGGTTCATATTCTCTAATCTAGCTACACGGTCGACGACCAATCACAACTGAAGATACTAATTACCTATCAATCGCCGTCCTTGTTTTTCTCGCGAAGTTCTGCAGTGAACCCGTAAAATAGGCTTGCGGGAAGAAGAGACCACTCAGCCACAGGATAACGGGAATCCTCGAATCAATCCAACTCTGGATAAAGCCTATTCTTAAAGGTAGTCCCTCAGTATCCGTAGTTGAGTCAGTGGGTTCCCTTTTGTTCCCTCTTCTCCTTCCCTTAAGATGATCCACCCCTGGACAACTGTATTTAAGGGGAAGGATGACCCCAGTCAGCGTACATACATAGTCGGCCCAGCACTTCTTCTACATAGTCGGCCCAGCACTTCTTCTACATAGTCGGCCCAGCACTTCTTCTTAGCGTACATGTCATGTCATGGGGCCTCTTGTGTAGCTATTAGCGTCTACTTGCGAGGCCAACCAGTAATGTAGTAATAGTGTCTTCTTCTACACGGGAATAACAAGCCTTAATATTCGCTTCTTCAAATCTGAGGTCCAATGACTCAAAGGCATCAAGGACAAGAAGCCAACGCTGCCTGCTGGTGGTGCGGAGAACATGTCCGGTACGCCGTTGATGTAAATACTGTTGCTCATGCTCACAGGATTAGAGGTAGGAGAGTGGCTGGTGTGTAAGGATTCATTAAAACTACTACGTGGTCGAAGTTGTAGAGCAGGGGTTGAAAAACGACTAATACAGAAGTGGATTCTATTTTAGTGCTCACCCTTATCCATCGCAAGATTCATCTTAGACCTATATTCCCCTTGTGGGACAGGTCTGCGATGCTTCAGAAGATGGATTAGGGGAAGCCTTAACTATTCCAGTACTTGATGTTAGAGAGTCTGGAAGATGGAAGGTGTAGTTACAACTAGGGGCTCATTCAACAAGAGTCTTTTAATGCAGGAGCGACGAGAAAAAGCCATAAACAAATCCTCGCTCATTGCCACCAGTCCCTTCAATGCTCGTCGAAGCAGCGGCAGCATCTTCAGCATGATTCGCAGCAACCTGTTGTACTTCAGACTCTCCTGCTTAATCACAGTATTCGTACTCTCTTCGTAGCTGGTGGGGAACCTCTCTTCCAGGTACTCCATGTCGAAAGGCTTAGGTGTCTGTGATAGCAAATTCTCTGTGAGTCCGTCAATCACCTCTTCCCTGCTAGCACCCTTTCCGCCTGAACTGCGTGGCGCCATGGAGAGAATGTTGCCGAGTAAGAGTTGCGCTTGGTCTTCTGCATACGCGATGTTGCAGTTCTCGTGCATACCGAAGGCTTCGGGTGTGGGCATTAGAGGGAGCCCTTTGATGTAGGAAATGAACTCCTCTTGGCACGTTGCGTCCGGGCAGTAGTAGATGCCACTCTCGGAAAATTTGTAGCCGGCACCTGTATTGATGAATTCGATATCAAGCTCAAGGTCAACAATATTCAAAAACGACAGACAAATTCCAGCCATCGCACTCACTTGCTTCCATAATTTCACCGTTTTCCTCATGATCCTACTTAATAATCTCCCAAATAACAGTTCAGGTGTATTTTCTACGTCTACGCCACGAGGACAAAGAAGACACAATAGTACCTTTCTCAATAAGCGGTGGGCAGATGTAGATTGATAGGATCGCGGAAGCGAGAATCTTATCCTGCGCGTCCGTCACTCGTCCACCGTAGTTAATCTTCGCTCCAAGGTAGTTGAGCACCTGTGGTTGGGATCGGAAGGAAGTGTGAGTGTGACAAAAACGAATGTTGAATGCATGGTAGCTACAGTTTGGACAAGCTTTAATCTCGAGCACTTGCTAACCATGATTTTCCATCGTAACTACCTTGAAGTTCAACTCAATGTTCTTGAAGTGCAGCTGTTGTTGTTGAGAACCTGCAGAAAAAACTTGAGGTATTGTTGAGTAAGTACCTTATACGGCACTTCCTCGTACTTATCCAAGAAGTGTTTGGCTTGCCTTCTGCACGTCGCTAAATCCTCATTTGTGAACCCGTAAGGGATGTTCCAGCCGATCGGTCCAAACTTTCTCCTCTCTTGCACGATAGCATGGAAATAGGCATATGCGAACATGACCTGATGTGGATGTGGAAATGGTTGTAGTGACCTCTGGTGCTGGTACCTGTGATCGGGTGTGTCTGGAGACTAACTCCTAGAAAGTATGACAAAATGTGAAACACAGTTTTGTTGTAGTCTGGAGATCGATCTTCTCTCGATAAATAACATAAACTTTGTTCATTAAAGAGGTAGTAGTAGTACCTTCTTAAACGCGCTTGGGCTCCTGCAGTCGTCCAAAGTCTTGTCGTCAAGCCTTGTGAAAGTGTACATCAAGTTTGCCTTGAGGCCTGCTGGCGGTTCGTTGGTCATTTTCACTCCGTTCTGCAGCAACAATGCTGGGAAAGCCGGACTAGGCATTGAAGTTAGCCATAATCGATAGTCTTGGTTCACTTCTTCAGGATTCAGCTGTTCGCAAATGCGTTCCAGCTCTGGCATCCAGGAAATTGCCAAGTGGCAATTCTGGAGGAGGACCCAACTGTAGTGATATTTTTAAAAGTTTTAGATTCAAAGCGGGGTGAAAAATCTAAATAATCATGAAGAGCGACAGCGACACAATTATCAAGTTTTTAGTGAGTAGTCAAGAACGTCAACTTTCACCTCGCGCATGATTGATGCTCTACTCCTTCATTTTAAAAGCATAATCACGACTCAACGACCAAAAGTCACAGTTGTACCCTCCTTTCCCCTTCGCTTCCTCGATCATCCTCGCTGCTTTTGGACCTTGTCCTTGACCCAATGAGATCGATGACAACATATTGGCTTTGCCGCACTCTTCCGCGAAGGCAAGCATCTCTCCTACTGGATCGCTACCCGTGACCAAGACGAAAATCAATGGCGTAAACGCCGTACTGTCGCCATAACTCGTGGCAATGTCGAACGTCGGTGGTTCGACGAACTTGCCGCCAATCGCTTCCGTGATGAAGTTCGTAATTGCGGGAACCAACTTGTCGAGTCGAATAGCACGAAGAACCAGAAGTTTCTGGAACGTGATCAGCTTTTCAGCCCAACCCTGTGGCAGAGGCACCTCATGCGCTTCCGGCGTGTCGTAGAGCACTTTCCACGCCTTTGGGTCCTTTGCCATGTCCGCAGCTAAGCCTGCAAAAGCCGGCGTCAGTCGGTCCAGGGTAAGCAATTCGTTCCACATCACGCCTGATATCCACGAGGGGTCTGGATTAGCGATTCCGTCATCGACGTTGATCGTTGGTCCGGTTAACAGGAACCTCAGCTCCGTGAAGTCCATCTTACCATCCCCTTGCAATAATCGTAAAGCGAGACTCAACGAGAACATAGTCTTGTGTTTTTCAAACAGAGCTCGGCACACGTTGTTGTAGAGAGGAATTAGAAAGAGAGGGAGAAAGAGAGAAAAAGGAGGAATGAATGTAAGTAGACGAGATGGACAGGTAGAGACTGTCGTGGATGAGCAGATGAGCAGAGAAAAGAGCAGAGAAAAGAACTTAGTGGTCTCCTGTGTTAGAAAAATATTATAGTTAGAGGAACAAGAATCTGTACGTGGTCAGCTACACGAAGATGAGAATGAATGTAAGTAGACGAGATGGACAAGATGAACAAGAAGTTGAGTAGGACTACAAGATGAACAAGAAGTAGAGTATCAGTAGAGTATCATCATATCATCACCCAACATTCATAAGTTGTAAGTGAAAAAATCCTTTAGGACTTCCAGCCTTTCCTCGAAAACCTTGCATGCTGGTGCGTTCTCCACACTCATGCCGAAGAGGAGTTGGAACCACTGGAGAGAAAACTGGTACATCGGATCAATCTGGATCAGTTCGACGACGCAGAAGAAGAGGATACCTGATCGATTGGAGGGTTAGGGTTTAGGGTTAGGGTTGGAGGAGTGGAAGTGCAAACTAAAGACGGGGCAGACAAGATGAAAGCATTTGTTCTAGGTAGATCAACAAGAACTCCGAGAAGGAGAACTAGTACAAGCAAAAAATGATAGATACTCGCTCGAAACGCCACAGGTATGTAGCCACTTCGCGCCACGTCGATCTCCTTCTCTGTGATTTTTCCTTCTTCCACTTTCTTATTGATCACATTCGCCGCTTGCTTCGACTGCGCCAGTGTGTTAATCAATGTCTCATCCTCCAGAATGTTGCCACCGGATGCAGCTAACAGCCTAAGAATTTCGTCCTCGATATCCTTCAGCTGCTTTTTCATGTCTGCGCTATCCTTGACCAATGCGGACTTCTTTTCCTCCAATTCCGGGGCTTCCTTGGCCACGACAATTCCCAACATCTGACCTTGCAGGCCGTCTTGGGTGATGGCGAAGTTCAAGATTGTCACTTTGACGCTCACCTCTGGAGGATAATGCGGATTGGAGAGATTTGTAGTGACAAAAAAGCGAAAGCTGTCCATGTAGGTAACATTCTTGTCACCAAGCTTGATCACGTAGCTGCCGCCGTCTTTCACTTTCTGTTGCTAGGATTAGATAGCTTCGTTTGGGGAGGATTGCTCCTGTGTATCGAGGAAGACGAACAAGAAATCATAATCATGTCTCATAGAAACGATTTAGTAACTCTCAACACAACTATTGATGTTCGACTAAAAGAAACAAGAACAACTGCAATGATAAGACCTAGTTGTGGTCTTCCATAAATCAAGATCGGTTCCAGTGCAGCGTCTAATTCTTCTCCAACGTTTTCGAGTAGAATCCACTTCCCGAATTGGATCCCCAACTCCAAAACGCGCAAAAAGTTAGGATCCGATAGCTTGCACGCCTCGAACCCTCCTTCGCTGATCTTTGGGATTAGAGGAGCTGTGGGTTTTTTAGGGTTTAGGGTTGGATGAATTCATGGACATAGTTCTATGTAAGTGCTAGTCAACACACCTCTAGGTAGTTACTGCCTGCTGTACTACTAGTGGGTGTGTGAATTACTTCTATTTCATTTCATCATCTTGTTCTGGAGCATTCATTTATAATTGGCCGTAACTTCCCGTACTGCTTGATGTACGCATTCGCCTGTCGTTGTGGGTCGATCATCAAAGGCCATCGCCTCGACTTGTCGATAATGATAGCATTTTGAACAGAGAGCTCATCGTTAGGTAAGCCGTACACTGTCCACTGTTCGATTTTCACTGGCTCACCTAGGACATCAACGATGCCGCACTTCTCTGATCTGGGAATCTTCAATTCCGCGAGCCCTTTGGACCAGGTCGCCGTCATTTGGTCACGGTAAACACCAGTGAAAATACCCAGATAAGAGAGAGCACCTGAGGTTGGATGTTGAGAAGGAGGTTGGAGAAAGAGGTTGGAGATACTTCTTGTGGTGGTATCTGGTGTGGTCGTCTCTTGTTCATCTTCGAGAATATCATCTTCTTCATCAACGTTGATACTTATTGATCAGACCACCCATCGGAGAATGAGTGGAAAAAACGGGGCACAAACGATTATTATGAGGTGGAACTACAAGACTAGTAAGTAGGACAAGCACTGAGTAGAGTCCTCAGGTATTATACTTAGTCTATTCTGTGCTGTAGTACCTGCCGTCATCAAGCAATCACCCGGCAGAAGTTCCAATTTGCTCCTCAAATCTGCCACTGTCTGAATCCATCGTGTTTTCTCGCCACCCAATCCGCCAATCAGCTTGTTCGCACGCTCCAACTTGACAATACACATATCGGAATCCTCTTTCAATTTTAGAGCTGTCCGTAATCCAAATTTTTTGAGTGCAGAATCCTTGAAAAGTACTTACTATGGGAGAGTTGTATCTATTCCCTTGGGATTAGGATACTCCTCCATACGTTTCAACAAGGATCAAGATCATGCGTCCAAACAAGATGTATTACAAATACAACGTACAGCCTTAACAATTGCTTCTGTTTTGACACTGCGCCATTGTAATTGCTCTCCAATTCGTTCAGCTTGTCCATGATTCCTTGCAGAGTATCCTGAGCTTGTTTCAGTTCCCCCATGGTCTTCGACAGGATTTCTTCGGCTCCACGAAGTTTGATTCGCTTTGGCTCCACTGCTAAAGCCACAAAATGGTACTTGTGCATTGCTCGGCACCACATGCACAAAGCCTCGCAAGCAACCGAAGCTTTTTTGATGGCTTCAGGCTGGAAGCCCTCGTTGTCGATGTAAGCCTGAATGCCCTTGATAACCTTTTCTGGGATGTTGTCCTTGTCAAAATCGAACAGATCCTGCAGAAGTTTCTTCGGATCCGAAAGCAGCCCCGTTTTGGCCACGTCCCTGTTGAGTAGGAGAGAACAAGAACCTCGCACTAAAAATATTAAACTTCATCATCACAACTTCTATTAATTGTAGTCAGTAGCCTTGAGAGGAAGCACCACTTCTCCAATCAAAAGGAAGCACTTGTACATGATCTTGTCCTATTGGTGCTTGCCAAGTAGTACCAGCAAAAGAACATATGCTTACCAGTAATCCGGGACTTTTTTCCCTGGTGCGCCGCTCGGATCGGCGACCATTTTCGGCTTATATTCGAACATGATGCACATCGCTTCCATCGTCAATTTCACACCTGCTGGTGGTGAACCTAAGGCTTTCACTTCCTGCAAGTGCGACAACTTCAGAGATTGGAGACATTTCACTGCTGCATCTAGTGCCGGCAACGCTTCGTCCAAGTCTTTCTGCGCGTCGTCCTTGATCTCCTTAGCCTCAGCGGCCTGTGCCTCCGCCGCCTCAGCCTGCTTATCAACGACTTCTTTGGTTGGGGATTAGAGCTTGCTGGTTTTTCTTCCTCCTGGTGGCTTGTCAAGAACTGCTAGTTTAACAATAATGACAGGACTAGACGGCGTTTAACAAGGAGACCAGCAAACAATCTTCAGTACTTATTGTTGATTAGAAATGCTAGTTAGTTTAGTAAAAACTGCTGTACTACTCGTCCAATGCAAAACTCCAACAAAAAATATCCACGACTCTCTACTTCCAAACATCACTGGCACTTGCCTTAATCTTCCGCCACTTTCTTGTCTCGTTGAATGACGACCATCATTTCAGCGACTTCGACAGAAGTTTTCTCGAGGATCGGTTGTAATTCCACCAACTCCTTCTCCATCACTGCCACCTGTTCCTCCGCAGAAGCGAGCTTGTCCAGACCAGGGGTTAGAGAGGGAAAGAACGGGAGATGCAACCAGGATGGCTCCTCGACGACCACTATTTCTACTCAAGTAATTCTAGTTCGCGTTTGGTTTTCTCCCCGGAGAGTTCAGATATATCTTTTGTGGTGGAGCAAGCTACCTTCTAACTAGAAATAAATATATTATCCGAGTAGTTCAGTATCAATCTAGCTACGATTATCAGTCCAGCTGCATAAACTCTGAAAACGATGGATCAGCGTGTTCACCTCCTGCGACTTCAAGTCCAACACTTTCGAGAAGGAATTGAGCAATTCCAAGTAGGAAGTTGGCGTTACGTACGATTTTCGCTTTACTTCCTCGAAATATCTCAAAGCGCATTGCTCCACAGACTGATGAATCACCTTGAAGGTATTCAGCACGCCTTCCATGCTGACGCCAGCTAGTTTGGATTGCACCGACCCCGCGCCGTCGCCAGCCATTTGCTGTTTGGCCACGTTGTACAAGGCTTCTGCAGGCCACTCCATGAACCAATCGATGGTGCAGCAGTTCACAAGCGCTGGAAACATCAACAGTCTCTTCGCAAAAGCATCGCCGAGTGGTGAAAAGGCTAAGACCACATGCAGGTTTTTCTTCACCCTCGCCACGTAGCAGTTGAAGATGTTGGTCTTGGTGGGTGGCAGACCCGCTTGAGAAGCCAGGGCTTTGCAAGCACCTACAATTTGGTCCATTTCCTCTGCTGGGTAGAGGTTTGGCACATCCGCACTATTCAGGATGTTCGACATAGCTTCCACGAATTGCTCCTTCACAATCTGCGTGTCGCAGAACAGGAACGTGTTGGTCTGGAGTGAAAGAATTTTTGGCGGGATGGAAATCCATGGATACGAAGATACGAAGTCAAAGTCATAGAAGAAAGAAGATTTTTTACAGAAAATAAGAAGCAAGCACCGGCGCAGGAACATAGGAAAGAGTGCAAGTACCTTGTCCTGCACACCGCACTTTTTAAGGACAGTTCGCAGATCCTCTTTGAACTCGTTCCAACCATATCCTTTGCCCACCTCAATCTGGAATGTTGGAAAATCCCTGGTAAAAGAAGCTAACCTTGTCAAACTCTGCCTTCCACTACCACCAACTCCGAGAAGTAGAGCATTTCCGCTTGGCATGCGTCACTTAGAAGACGAGTGCTTTTTCAGGACAACCTACCTACTAGTTGTACAACCCACACGATGCGTTGAACTAGAAAAAGTACAAATGAGTGACACAGACACGAGAGTCTGAGGGAACCAAATAATCAAGTAGACTAACTACGTACAAGATAGATCTCCACCAGGTTCAGAATCTGATCACGACCTCACGGTCTGATCACTACCTTGCGGTCTGATCACAACCTCACCCATGATCTCCATAACTAAAACCCTTGTAATCCTGCTAACGTGTTCGCATGCGTCTGTGAACATTACTAGAGGCATCTGCAACGACGCCATGTTGTTGTAGTCGTCCAAGTATCCCTCAATGACGGTTTTCATTTGTTCCATGTCAGCAATCTCCACGTAGAACCGCGGATCGGCGCCGGGAATCATGAAATCGCCAAAAACTAGACGCTCCTTGTCGAAGATCTGCTCAGGGGTTACTTGAGGTTAGATGGGGATTATAGTGTTCTTGCTATGGAGAGGAGAGGATGTGGTCGTGCGAAGATGTGATGGACCGAGGAGGATAGAAGCAAGTGCTGGATACAAGAAAAGATTTAATAAGTAGATGACAATTGGAGGAATTTCTATCCTACAGCGAACAACTCGTAGTACTCATCTAGCTGCTAGTACCTTGACCTTCCCAGAAGATAGTAATCAAATATTAACAGTTAGTACCTTCCCAGATACAACAGTAATCAAATAACAGTCCATCCTCCTTCCATAGTTATCCTTGATTTCTGGCAGCATGCCAGATAGCAGCTCTTTGAGCCAGTTCTTGTCTTCATGGTTGATGAACCTGTCTGCGAAGACCCGAAAATTCTCGTGAATCCAGCACTTTATGACTGAAATCGGATCCGTCACTTTTTTAGGGTGTAACATGCAGACACCTTGGAAGACCTTCCAAGTGTCTCGCAGGTTGAAAACGTAGTGGCATTTTGCTGGCGTCGGCAGTAGAGTTTCCGTGACCATGTCAAACACCTTGACACTGCTTTTCACCAACGGGTCTATCAAAGTTGGAATTCCACCTTCGAAGTTCTGCAAAAAGTAGCCCAGTGTCGTCTTGAAGATCATTTCAATCGAGCTAGCCGACAAATCCGCAGCCACTAAAGTGTTGTAGTGTCGACGAAGGCGGTTGGTGATGACAGTCTTACCCCCACCAGGGGGACCCATGCAGGACAGCCACACAATATCGATGATCTGTAGGAAGACTAGCTCTTTGCGGTTGTACCAACCACCGTGATCCATCCACATGCGGATAAGCTCGATTGGTGGTTGCGCACCGTAGAACTCCTTCTGCGGCATGTTCAAATCGTCGACCGAAGTTAGAGCCTTTTCGTCTTCGTGTCCTTCTTGCATAGATGAGCAAGTACTACTAAGACAAATTTTATATTATAAGTACTTTTGGATTCTGTTCTTGAGACCTTCTTCAAAACTGATGAAGAGGATGAGAAATCGAAAAAATCTTTTTTTAATTATAGACGGTCTGTCGAAAAAAAAAGCCATAAGAACAGCACAAGTTTCTTTCCTGCAGCCGGACCGTACACGCCTCGTCGTCGTTTTTCCATCTTCGAATCGAGGAGGTCTTGGAATTGGTTTACGTGTGTTTGCGCTGAGAAATTGATGAAGACCGACAGAATTAGAGCACAGAAAGATGATTCATTTCTTCCCTCCATTTCTTCGGAATCCCAAGCAGGAGACAGAAGAAAATGACGACCGTTGGACGATGAAATGAAGAACTATTTTGAGCCTTAACAGAATAAAGTCTGGGGCATTCTTCTGCAGATACTGTGCCATCAAGATTGACTTTCCGGTCCCCGTATTACCTGGAACCAAGACATGACGGTCGTTCTCCAATAAACGAGAAGCGGTAAACATCATGCGGATACTGTCTGTAGTCGGCACCACGATCTTGTCATACTCGGCTCGAGGAGGGATCTGTCGTAAGTCATTTTTTGGGGAAAGTAGACAGTCGTGAAAGTAGACTGATGTAGCATAAGCGGATCTGCTAGACTCGCTGCAACGTATTTTCAAATCCAATATAAACAAGTTAGTAGAACTGTAGTTAAAAGTCATGAAATACCTGAAATTTGGGTACCACAGCTGTGTCATCGCACTTACTCAAACTGTAGTACGATGAAATTACTTTTGAAAATATTATATCAAATGAATCTAGTCTAAAAAAAATAGATTTGTACCTGAAATTTAGGGACAGTGTCATCCCACTTGATCCATTTTTTCTTTTCCACATCGTAGCACATGTCGTAGATGGAGGTGTCCTTTTTCAAGCTAAAGCCTTCCAACTCTCCCGAATGTTTTTCGATCAGCTCCCACGTGTCCGCCAAGCATTAGAGCTGATCCAGCATGTCGAGCATGTCGTCGAATCAATAGAGAATAGAGTTGTAGAAATACCAAATGCTTAACTTTAACTTCAAATTTTTTCTCAATATAAAATATTTATAGTCATAAGTACTTAGTCTACATGCCTATAGGATGATCAATAAGTGAGCCGTAAGAAAACGCTGGTCTCGTTGCGGCTGTGATGCTTCCACCGATACCCCAGGCGCAGCAAAAGACAAACACGTTGGAGAAGATAGTGGTTCCGAAATCCTCAATGTCTGCGTCGGTTGGTGTGCGCGCCTCCGTGATCTCGTAGTCTTGCAAGAAAGTTGCGAAGAGGCGCCAGAATTAGAGGAACAAACTATTTCAAATTTTTTCGAAAGTCCCCAAATAGGATATATTTTCCGTTTCCTTAGTCGTGGTCTATCCCCAAATTATACATAGGATACAACCGATACCCTTCAAGAACAATAGTACCCGTTGGTTCCATACGCTTGAGAGGCGAAGATCCTCTTAGACATAGATAGATGGGAGGTGGTAGCCTTAACAGAACGCTGCAACGACTTGGTTTGTTTCCGTGGTAGACGGTTCAGCACATTTCTTGTAGATACAGCGGATCAAAGGCGTGTGGAAGGCGGCTAAAAGTTTGACAAACTTGTCCCGCATCGGATCTGGGATCAACTTCGGGAAGAGAGGTTTCATAGACTCTACTAGAGGCATCGAGCCTAACGCGACAGGCTCCATGTAGACCATACCGCAACGACTCACGGTTGCTGGCGAAGCCACACTCAAATCTTCCACTTCGAACTGAATGCGCATGAACGGCGTGAGAGAAATAATCTCACCGGAAGTGAGACAGAGCTTCTTGTTGTCATCCAGCACCGTGTTCATGGACTCGATCCAGAGGGCATCGACTGGCCCATCAAACATGATCCACTGATTGTCGTCGCTTCCAGATTTACCCGCTTTCACCGCAATGCGAACCTCTTCTGCCGCGATTCCGTCGCTCCACTCGTGCGTGACCTCGTCGAACGCACCGTACAATTGCGTCTGCGTAATCGCCTTTGGGTTGATGATGTAGATGTTGGTCACTTTAAAGTAGTCCTCATTCGTGGTTGGGGCTAACTGCGTCAAGGAATGCGCTAAGACGCGGTAGTTTTGCGTCTTGCCTGCCCACGTGGGACCCACAATCATCATTCCGTGACGAACGCGGATCGTGTCCATTAACTGAATGATCTTCTCGATGAACCACGGCGTCGGTTGCAAGTTAAACACCGTTTTACAAGTTTTTTCCAGCTCCGTGAAGAGATCGCCGTAGTCGACCACGGGTCGTGGTGTGTCTGGGAACAAATCCGAGATGATGTTCTCGAACAGTGGCAAATCGTCCTTCAAGAATTTCGGCACATTGACATCCCTCAACGCGCGCAACTCAATCTGGCTTTCATCCATGTCCCTAAAAGTTTTCTTCAACAAACCGCAAGCCTCGATACTAGTCTTCACCGCACGCATTCCGTAATCGTAGTGGTCTTGGGAAGAAAGCTGTTCACTTGACAATTTGAACGTGTAAACCATCTTTCTCGCCAGTAGACGCGCAGCGTCGAAACCAAAGGCGTAAAGCATGATCTCAGCGATGAGACCGTAGTCTGGCACCATCATTGCCATGGGTCGGAATAACGCTGCAAGGTTATCGGGCAGCTCCGTTCGTCCAGCGTAACCAGGATTCATCGTAATGAAGACGTTGAAGGTCGGGAACATTTTGATCATGCTGCCTTCGAAATCTAGCTCTTTGGCATCGGAATAGGACGCCAGTTCAGACTTCGCGCCGAAAAGAATGAGAAGCTGTTGCGCGATCACACTGAGCACCTCGATGTAGATTCGGTTGAACTCATCGAAGCAGCACCAAGCGCCGCAGGAAGCCAATCCCTTGAAGAACTTACCGACCATGATGTAGTCCATCTCTGGCGAACAATTGAACACCACACACTGCTTCGCCAGAGCCTTCGCCAAATCCTTGGTTGTTTCGGTCTTACCCGTTCCGGCCGGTCCCGCGGGTGCGCCTCCCAAGTTCAAACTCTGCGCGCCCATCAAGGTGATGTAGCACATATCGGTCAGTGGTGTGATCACCAAACGGAAGCTGTTCCCCAAGTACTCGTAGCCGTAGGGAAATTCGGTCTGGACACACTTCACCCAAAGGTTCGATCGATTCTGACTGCTCTCGTAGCCTGGATGGTCCTCGTTATGCTCCCAGTAGTAACGCAACTGAGAGATCCACTCGAAGGCCTCTTCGTCGCAGACGCCCTCCTCTACATACTTCTCCACCACGTCTTTCGCGTGCACATCCAGCACCACGAGCGCTCCTATCGAAGTTCTCTGTGCCTTCGTCAGGTTACCACGCACTAAGCCGACCAAGTCCAAAATCTGCTTCGCCAAGTTATCACAGTGTTGCTTCACACTGTTGTCCTGAAATGATTCCTCCGTTTCATCGGTCCAGTACACCTGAGAACCGTTCAACACTGTCTGTTAGAATTATGTGCCAAAATTCACCTCGGCTCCCCAAGATCATCTTGCTCCCTTCTTCCTAGCCTATAAGTCTATGGGAAAACAAGACGAGTACCAAGACGCTGAGATAGATGGTGATGGATAAAAGCTGACCATAAGTTTGTGCAGGATGTTCTAGAACCCAATCCTTTCTGTCACGTTCTGGGTACGACAAAACGGCGTCCTCCATAGCCGCGCGCACAGCCTCCTTCATGTTCCACTCCACCTCCGTCATCCACTGTTCCACGTTCTTCTCCTTCGTTGCCATTGGTACCGATTAGACGGACCAGGGGCGACGAGTCAAGAACAAGAAGACTAGAAAGATAACTATTCTGTAGCCTTAATCAACAAACGGCACCGTTTCGCCGTCTGTCGAGTTCATCGCAGTGATGTCCAAGTCTTCGGTGAAAATGACGCTGCCCATCGCCTCAAAGACCTTGCACAAAAATGGCTGGACCCGTGTCGGGTCCTTTGTCTGGGACAAAATCTCCAGCAACTCGTCGTTCGAGAGGAAATAGAAGCGCGCAAACAAAGATCGTTTCATCTCGAGGTAGTCCTCGAGGCCCTTTTGGACCATGTCGAGCATGACATTAGACTGCATCCACATGTCACGCAGGGTTTCGTCGGCACAGATTTCGATCACCTTTGGATTCGCATGCGCAGCGTTCATAGCGCGGCGCCACTGCGTGTCGACTTGCTTGAACCTAACAAGGTTGTTCATTTGATAGTTGTTGCGTGATGTGTGTCTGTGTCACTCGTTACGAAGGTTAAAGACAAAGGATCGATGCACGACGTTGGCGTCCATAACTATCAAATACTTTCTTCGTTTCCTTACTTCTCGACATAAAATAAATTAAATTTAGTTTTATTTACCTCTTCCCCTCCGCCGGCAGTTGTTTCATGATATCTTCCGAGTCGAAAATCGGCTGTAGATACATCCAACTTCTCTGCACTTTCAGCCACATGTCCAGAGTTTCGGACACTAGCATCAATTTCGTCGCCCATTCATCTATCTCCTCTTCAAATGGCTTCTTGAAGATCGAAAATTGCATCGCCTGCGTCATCACGATGTGTTCGTCCAATAACGCCAAAGCCTCATCGGCGCCTTTCACGATTTAGAGGTACTTCTAGGTTTTACTTGGTGTAGTTTCTGTTTGTTTCCCGGTTGTTTTGCCTTATTTTCGTCCCCGCAGGAAGATAAGCAAAACAAACGGTAACAGCAGGAACATCTACTTTAGCCTACCCTTAAAAGATGTACGTGCCTGTGTTCCTGTAGAACCCGCTTAAGTCGAACGCTACTGGTTCCCAATCTGCTTTCATCGCCGCCAAGGATTTCTCCAAGGAGAACTCTTTGCCAGCACGGTCTCCAATGGACTCAATGTCCTCGATCATGGACTGCAACCCTAAGCCTAGGAACTTTTCTAGGGTGAATCCGTCCATTTCTGGTGACACAGAAACCTCCCGTCCAGTGGTCTCGCTAGCCATCTCACTGATCTGCTTCCAGTGTCTATCACGCATACCGGGATTCCTTAAGCCGACGATAAGGATTAGACGAGATGGTCATACAACTCGATTGAGTTTGAAAGATGTATCCAATTCTTTCAGAAGCAGGACTTAGTTTGAAAGAGAGTAAAAAATGAAAGAATGTGTGTACTTATTTATCCTGTTCATCTAGTATTTGCAAGCGAAGCCTTAACAGAGGTAGATTCGGTTTGAATTCCTCCAGCTCGCCCTTGATTGCTTCCGCAATGGAGATGATCCCCGACAGTTCTAATATGGCTTCTGGGAATTCCTCGTCAGGGTGTTCCATATTCCATTCCTGCATGTCCTCCTTTTGCTTACTCTCCATAGTCTGGAACATGCGCACCGTCTTGAACATCAATTTGATGCCTGGAGAGGTTTAGGGAGGTAGAAGTTGTTGGACAAAGGGGAGCATGGAGGTGGTAGGTTGTGCTTGTACGTACTAGTAGAAGAAGTAGTTGAATCGTTGATTGGTTGGTCACGAAAAAAAAAACTACTTACGTCTTCTACAACCTCTAGCTCTAGGTCGAGTCAAGTACGTCTAGTAGAAAATGCAATGAGCAGCTGTAGATGAAAAAGAAAATCGCACAAAAGCAATACCGCTAAGAACTTCTTCTTCCGCTTTTTTGGAGTCTATGTCGTTGAAATTTCCGTTCATCCAAGCCCGTCTGTTTTCCACCCAATCTCCTGCTGTCTTCCACAGGTTCTGGTAGGGTTCGAATTGTTTGATTAGTTCTCCTAGAGAACTGTAATCTGTCGGTTCTTTCGTCGGGTCAAACAGGATTTCTCTCGCTTGGAATTCCTTAGTGTCGACCAAGCTTTTTTCGAACTGCTCTGAGATCCATCGGGTTTTCGCAGCCACATGGTCAACCATGCCCAAGGAATCGAATTTGGTAAATTCTGCCACTTCGGTCTTCAACTTCGCGAACAACTTCTCGTAGGCCTGTTGCTCACTCATGTTCTCGTTCAAGTTAGAGCTCACCCTTATCGATCCATCTTGAGACGCATCCCAGTTGCTTTTTCCCCTTCAAAAGCCTCTTCAGGATGCCCCCTCAGAAGATGGATAAAGAAAAGCCGTAATCAAGAACTCTTCACGTTGGACCACGAGCTTGTCGGAAACTTCGTTCATCAGTTTCCGCACGTCACCTGGAGACCCGAACATGCGCCAGCGCTTGTCAGAGACGTCGCGGGTCAGCTTGTAACCGTATTTTGTGGGGTATGAAAGGAGAGATCAGATGGAGAGATGGCTATCAGAGAGTGAGCTGTTAATTCTCTTGGACTTCGTGATCTTCAAGTTAAAAAAGGCCTTATATATTGATTCAAGATCTTCAAGAATGATGACTCAAACAACAACTTCTGATAAATAGAAAGTTTAAGAATCTTGGTACACGTTGTATGCAGTAGAGTTACAACAAGATATGTTTATGCGGCCTTTTCCATAACTCCAACAGTTCACACAATGCGATGTTATCCTTCACCGTGACTTCGAGTTTCTTCACCTCCGCTTCCAACCCACCGATGTAATCCTGTTGTTCGCACAGTTCCGCAATGTTATGCACCGGTTCCCGCAGCTTCTTGAACATATCCCCAAACTGGTCTGTGGCTGACTGCAGTAGAATGCCTAGCTTGACGTCCGCCAAGAACTTCAGGTACAACCTGGACAAACGCTCTAATTTGTCGCACAGCTGTTTTTTGAAGTCAACGCAGTCGATCTGGAAAAAGCCGACGACGATGTGGTCTGGGATGGACTCGTTGGGGATTAGAGCGGGTGGAAGAGGAAGAAGATGTTGATAGGGAAAAAAGTATAAGACGAGTGAGAGGATGAAGCAGGGTAAGTATTCAGAAACTTCATCTACAAACTATAACATAGCTAGGTTATCAAACGTGAAGTTGTTCTTGTCGTACTATGTATTTTTAGTACAACTTAGTAATTGTTAGTGCTTCTTCTATTCAATGCAGATGATGAAGTATTTTTTTTTTTGTAGTGCCATGCTTATCCGAAAGGGAAGAGCTTGCATGTTTATCCGCGAAGATGCCGGCGACGGACGGGGCTATTCCCCTATAGTACACGGGGGTGCAGCAAAAGCCATAAGATATGATTCTGCTTTGTCTTTTGCTGGTCCACCAGTTTCTGGACCTCTGCTACCGGTATGGAATCTGGACCCTCGGTCTTGAACTTGGTCTCTAGTTCCTCAATCTTCTTCTCCGGACTGACCTCAATGGTATCCATAAAGGCTTCGAAGAAGCCGATGGTGCTTTCTAGCCAAGGCAAGTGCTTCTCCATGCACACCTTGATCTGCAGTCGGAGCTTCTTCACCCACCTGGTAGTAGTTGAGCTTGGGGATCAGGTGGAATTGTTGTTGAAAACTTCTGGGTGTTGTAAAAATACTGAAATTTATACTATAGAGCCGTGAAAGCGCCACGCTAAGACTAGCATCTAGGAGAAGCACCACAAGGTATCGTGAACGTATCAACTCAGTATTAATCTTCTCAGTAAAACTAGTACGAGTCATTCGCAGTGAATCCCTTTTTCAGCAGCCCCTCGCCTGACTCAAACAAGTGCGGCAGTACTAGAAGCTGGATACTGCTAATATCGTCTAGCTGCTTAACGCCTTTGTCGAATAGGTGCATTAGCATATTCGCAATGCTTTCTGGCTTTACGTCGTAGCTATAGGGCTTCAGATCTTCTGCTGGTTGTCCTGAGCCGTCGTCTAGCTGATATGATGACCGCCGGTTCGCCAGTTGAGATTTCGACGTCCTTTTTTTCAACGCTTCTGTGACTGAAATTTTCATTCCCGCCATACGAAACTTGGACGACCTACGTGGCGCACCAGGCTCCTTGGATGCTGGTCTAGCTGATACTGCTGCCGCACCCGCTGCTTTCTTCTCAAAAGTGAGCACCATACGAAGCCGAAGCAGCACTACCGGTTTCTTCAAGGCGATGGCTGTTGGCGGCAAGGGTTTTCTTCGTACTACTTTCACGTCCCGCAACGAATTCACAACCACATTGTCCGGCATGTAGAGTGCCAATAGCCGGTCGAAAAAGTGCAACGACTTCACACCCAAAGTGTGGATGGTGTCTTGGATTCGCAGGTCGATTTCCTCTAAGAAACAGCGTAACCGACTAGCCAAATACTTGTTTCGGTCTGTCTCGTACAAGTTGAACCACTTCTGCTCTACTGCATTCATTAGCGCTCAACACCTTAATCCAGCTCGAGACGCATCCTAGGCGCCTTTTCCCCTTGAAAAGCCTCTTGGAGATCATGCATGCTTTCGAAGATGGATTTTTGGGGGAAGTCACCTTAAATTCAAGTGTCGATACACATGTGCGCGGACATTTGGGACAAACTTCTGCGACAGATAGCCCATGGTGTCTATGTGCGCGGATTCTGCGCGCAAAAACTCATCCGGTGTCTGCGGTGCATGCACGATGTCTACTTCATCCAACCTCTTGACTAAGTTTGCGTCGTAGGTTCCCGCATAATTCGCTCTAAAAATAGACCTGTTGAGCACGGTCTGGCACTCTTTCTGGACGTCTGACAGACAGGCTACCACTTCCGGTCGGATGCGCAATGAGGTCTTGCAAAAAACGGAAAAAGACTGCCGGAAGTCGAACCCCTCACAGCCGATGTCTTGGATTAGAAGAGGGTAGGACGAGAGATCATCAAGTAGAAGAAGAATCAATACTCACGTAGAAGTACTTACTAGGCGATGTCGTACAAGACTTACAACAGCACGCTACAAGACTTCTACAAAAACGTTTGGGCCACATGCCCCTGCTGAGAAGCTACGCCAAGGAAATCTACCGCACTGGCTGAGGATGTAGTTAGTCGGTTCGGCTTGGACCTACGACTTCCCTGAGTCTCTTTTGTTGAGTTCTAAACATTTTCTAGACTTGACTTCACTGTACTGTTGACTGTCACTGTACTGATGTCTAACCTCTTCTACTAGACTTAACTTCACTGTACTGTTGACTCTACTACTGTCTAACCACCTCTTCTAACTTCACTGTACTGTTGACTGTACTGTCTAACCTCTTCTAGACTTAACTTCACCCCCTTTCTTGGTACTGGTTCTGGTTCCGGTGGTGGCGGAAGCTCTAGGTCTAGCAATAGGTGCTTTTCCTTCTCCTGCGAGACTACGTCATCAAAGATGATCTTGTTCATCGCCCTACTATAGTCTGTTGATACCTCCTTTTCTAATGTCGTCAAGTCCAACTCGTGCCTATCCTCTTTGAGGTAACTCGTATTGCACGCGGTGTCTCCGATCCGTGTCCTTAGAGGAGGAAGGAGTGTTGAGGCAGAGCCGAAAGTAGAAACTTATATAATGAGGTTTACCTAGGAACTTATATAAATATAAAGAAAAGCAAAAGTAAAAAAGTCTGAGTGACTGGTCACACTTCGATCATAATGAAGCCGTCACTAATCATATCATGTCGATGGTGGTATTTTCGTTTTTCAATATTGAAATTGCTCATGATCACTCTTCTATTCCTATTGAAAAAAATTCTAAATGACATTTTCAAGCCATAACTCCAGCACATGTTGTGGACATGTGCTAACTTTATCCGCTGGCATCTGGTCTATGCAGAAGTTGTACTTCAATAGACTCTCCGCATATCTCCGCTTCTGATGACAAGTGCTTACTCGCTTGCAGTAGAGGTCTAAATCCTCACCTTCGATTAGACATTTTCAATTCTTGACATTCATACTTACCGTTCTTACCGTGCTGCATTTCAACGGTTTTTGTTTATTTTCCTTTTTGCTTGTAATAAATCATCAGGAAACAAATATCATGCCTGTAAAGTAGATGTAGTCATCAACTATTGGCAAGAACCCTTAACTCGAAGTAGACGTGCAATGGCTCCTGGGCCACTGGCTTCGCCTCTGGGGGCTTACTACTAGAGGAACTCGTTCCTGTCTGCAAATCCGTCATCCAGTTAAGGTAGAACTTCTTCCCCTGTGCATCGTAATCGACGACTACACATGGCTGGTAGCTGCCTGAACCGGAGGGGGTGTTAGAAAAAGTAGTGACTGTGACTATGTCGAAGTTTATAATCACTGGGTCTAAGTTGGCTTCAAGAAGAAAAAGGAACCCAATAGCACTATTTCTGTGATAAATAAAAGTAGGGCTAGTACTTAGAACATTGGGGACCACAATGGATCGGATCTATTGTCGTCCCCTTAATTAAGAGTGTAGTTTACGTTGAACAACTTGCAACCACTACTTCCTGTCGTAAAATTCAGCCTCAGACTATGTGCTTTGAGTGGAAAGCAGCATTCTTGCCACTCTTCGGGGTGCCGGAAGACCAATGTCTTGTCGTCGTATGCAAAAAGCGGTAGCAGAATTTGAGACTCAAAAGCAGGATCCCTATATTTGATCCCCACTTTTTCGAGAGCCTCGTCAACTCCGCCTTGCACATCATCTACTTTCAGTTTTTTCACAGGCCTCGTCGTGACTTCGATCCCGGCTTTGATACCTAGTAGAGGAGGGATGTCGAGGATAATGCATGTTTGTACTTAGGGTTAGGTGGAGATAGACAATCTGAATACTCTATTTAAATACTATTAAAAATCCCCGAGCACTCTTCGCCTTTAATGTGACCACTAAAGGGCCGCCGCCTTTAATGTGAACACTATAAAGAACCCTTAAGAGGCCTTTAAGGACCCTAAAGAGGCCTTTGGAGGAGGGATGTCGAGGATGACACACGCTTGTCGGTGGAGATAGACAATCTGTTGAATCTATTTTTGCAATATTAATTCATGCAGGTGGTTTGCTGTGTGCCGTGGGTCTCCTGGGTCGTGAAAGCTTTAGTACAATATCAACAGAACCTGCTAGAACTAGATCAGAGTCTATTCTTACCATCTCTCCTAAGTGATTCGCTAGAGTAGTCTGGCTTTATTCTTGGTGGCTTTCCTGCTGATGCCTGAGACTTGTCAAGGTCCTCCAACTTGGACCAGTCTGGTTTGACCGTTTTTAGAGACGCCGTTGAGTTAGACGTCTCCAAATATCGGTTACTGTAACTCGGCTTCATCTTGTACTATTTTCTGAGCTCGGAGATGTCTGCTCGGAGTCAATTGTTCTAGTAGTATTTGAGTACTTATAATTCTTGTATTCTTCGGTAGAACTCTTCTGCTTCTCTAGTGGTCCAATGTTGTTCTTCGCGTCGTTCCGGCGTGATGGCTATCCTTGTACTAGACTTCGCCTGACAGCGGACGATCACGAAGGATAGGCCTCTCGTGAGACTCGCCGTTGGGACGCCACGACTGGCACTGCTGCAGCTGCTTAATTACTTATATGCTACGCCCGCGTGTCCTCACGAATGACTCGTTGTAGTAGGGACTTCTACGTCGTTCCCTCTGCTCGCAGGCCAATCAACATGCCGCCAAAGGCCGCGGCCCAGCCGGGCGAAGCCATTTTTGTAACCATCAGAATTCTCCTGCTCACATTTGCTCTCCTAGGACCAAGAGGCGGGTGGGTATTCATTTCTTATTCCTTATCGAATTAAGAGTAACGGCCTTTTTAGTGTAATAAATGGACGATGCTCTTTGGTTCCCACGCGAAGGAGCGCGGCAGGCTAACAATTTGCACTGGTCAAAACAAAGTCGATTTTGCATTTTGAATGACAACAAGCACACGTCTCAGAAATACCTCAGCAACTCTCGAAGCCGATAATGACTTAGCGAAACAAGGATATTAAAACGACGGCCGGTTTTCTCTCACGTGTAGCGATGGGGTCGATGCGTCCACATGATGACGATGATGCGAATCTACTCGGCAACCTGCCTAAGACTTTCCTGACGATTTCTACCCGCTAATCTAAGCGATGCGTCCACATACTAGACAATAACTCAGCCATCGCAGCAGCGTCATCGAGGAGATGTTTAAGGAGAAGGTTTTGCATTCGAAAAGTACTAGTATTAATTTTGATCATGAATGCATTGCCATTTTTGTCTCGATAAAGGGACGATGGTTGTCCTTGTATCTAGCTTCACAGTTCATCAAGGTCTTTCAAAATTCCAAAAACGGGACGCACTCAATCTCCAGTAATTCCACTTCCCTCTACTTGTGACTTAGTCAACTGTACATACGAGCTTTATTAAGTTTTATGATGGTAGAAAGTCTGTCTGTATCGATTTCGTCTAGCCGGTCTGCTGTCTAATAGGTTAGATTATCCTGTTCCACTGAAGAACAAGAAGAGAGATTCTCACTTTACAATTGGATTTGGAAGAGTACTAATTTGATTCAATTGATGCCCGTAACTCATCTAAATAATTGGCTGCAATTACTCTTAGCGGTAAATGCGACAGCCCTGTGCAGAAAGTATAATTTCCAACATTAAAAGTAACTTGATACTCATAAGAAAATAACTTCATACTGGCCAACTACCATGATCAAGGCCACCACCATCTTCTACATCAAGCAAATGAAAAAGAAAAACGTAAAAACGAAATCAACTTTAACTGGATTCGATGCTACAAAAAACTGGATTTTTGAAGACTCACACTTATTCGCTGTCACTTTGTTCGTCATCCTCGTCATCCGACGCCTCATCAGAGCTACTTTCGCCTGCATTGGTCGTATTCTTCGTCCTAGCTGCGGTTTCGAAGTATCGGCAAAATTAGAAGATGGGGGAGAAAGTGAAAGATGCGGAGCTTAGGTGATGAATAGAAAATCAAAATTATAAATATAATATCTATATATAATGATAAGTAACTCAATCACCTTGTAGTAGAGGAGACACCATCACCAGGGGCTGTTTTTTTCTAAGATATCATGTTGTTTAGAGGGGTAAGCCTAAAAAGCATAGAGGTGAAAGCTAACCGTCGTGTGTGAAATGAAAAGCATAAATTAAACTTTGTCGGCAGCTTGGGTCCAATGATGGCAAAACTGAGGTTGCGCTCAGCATTCCATACAACACGCCAACATTGACTGAGCCAAAGCGATTTTCAGTCTCCAGGTCAAGGTAAGTGACATTCGCCAAGGGTCCGGAGGTTGGTGCGGGAGATGATGGAGGAGGCGTAGAAGTAGAAGTAGGAACAGTAGATGTAGTTCCACTACTAGAAGAAGTTGATGTGGCCGTTGCAAAAGAGCCATTCTGAATGACAATCGTTGATGAAGAAGATGTTGTTGTGCTAGTCGAAGTAGGAGGTGCAGCTTGTACTTCATCTTGATGTGCGCAATTCACATTGACATTGATATCAGTTGTTGAGATTGATGTTGTAGTTGTCGGACGAGGTTCATCTTGGCCTAGTGTTGAGGAACTCGTCGTGCTGTTGGGCTGAGCAGGTCCTGGCTGACCGAGTTGAAGACTGGAAAGTGATGTCGTCCTTGAAGAACAAGTTGAAGATGACGGCACCCCTGTAGTAGAATAACTCCCGGAAAGGGAAAGAGTATCCACTGTTGAACTTCCTTTCCTTCCCGCTGCCTGATGTTCCAGCACCCTTTTCGCAGACATCAACATCGCTGGCACACGCTTGATGACACTCGACGCTGCCGCTGTTGCGCCGGTGTTTATGAAACGAAAAAGTGTACTCGTCATCCTCAAGAAAGTAGGCACTTATTCCTATTTAGAAAGTGCCTCTTTTCTTGAGTACTATGAGTACACTTTTTTCTGTCATAGTGTTGAAGATGATACCTTTATTCTTATCGTCAACTTGTAGTTCCTCTGGAGCAAAAAATGCAGTAATTTTTGCTGGATCGGCCTTTGAGAAATCTACACTATGGATCCGCAACGTCTTGACGCTGTGGGGGATCGGAAAACTCAGGACCGGTTCGAGTGGGAAGTAATCTTGAATGTTAGAGGAAACGGTTATTTGGCTCTGAGCATGTTGATGAGCCTTGCCTGAGACTAATAAATAAAGATTCCTGAAGCCTTACTGTTACTAGGACAACTAGCTCTTGATCCTCTCCAGAGTACTTTGAAACTGAGTACAAGATCTTCTACCGTGACCGCCATAACAGAATTAGGATCTCCGAAAATGAGCTCCTTCAACTGAGGACGATTCGGTTTCCACAATTCGGCCCACAGAGCGCCACCAGTACAATATCGAGCTGCACAATAGAGCCGAAGACGATGCAGGTTCGCTAATATGTTCTGGAAAAACTCCTGTACTTGTTCCGTCACGAGGTCGTCTGGCTCCACTAGAGCAGATGTTGTAGCAGCTGTAGATGTAGTAGAACCAGTAGTATTTTTATTCTTTGCAAATAAACTGGATGAACTCATTCCAGCACCCAAGACTTGCTCAGAGGACTGGAGTTGTAAGCCGGCTCCGTTAGCTGTTGCTCTTACTTCTTCTAGTTTTTCCTTCCCATTCTTGTAGACGAACGCCACTGTATCGGCACGTACGTTAGCGGTAGTTTTTCACTATCCCTGCCCGAGTGAGTTGCCCTTTTCCCCCTTTATTATTTTCCCCTTCAGATCAAAAAGGGGGATTTCACGCCACACGCGGTATAAACTTCTACATGGGAAGCTAAGGTGAAGATAAACTTCTACCCTTAAGTACGGCTTTGCGCGCAGCCCCCGTTGGTATTGGGCCAATCCTGCACCCAAAGTCTTGGATCTTGTTTTGAACCGCCAGCTGAAAAGCAAGACATCCTCGATTGATGCGGCTCAATTCCAGCTTGCCGAATATCAGGAATCTTCGTAAGCGGCATGAAGTTAAACGCGGAACCCCAACTCGGGCAAGCGCGACTGCAACCGGAATTTCCAAGACTTCAAGCACTGTCAAACTCCGCAAGCCTCGCGCAAGCTGGGTCGTTTTTCGCTGAGGAGCTTCCGCTGGACCTTTCGAAGACAGGTGAAGCATTCGTCCTCATGCTAAAAATCCAGTTCTGAATTTCGAAATTCACTCACAACCATGATCCTAGTATTTCTCGCGGAAAATAAATTGCAGAGGTAATATACCAAACGGCACTTCCTGCCCATTGCTTCGTGTCCACTTTTTCGTCATCGCAGCTCTTGGCAAAACGGCTGTAATTCCGTTATGTTCTACTGGTGGTGGTAGCATGAACCCAACATTGGCGTAGTGGGGTAGAGAAAACTCAACCAGCTTTTCCAATGCTCCGGAGGGCATAAAAAATGGCAAGAGGGCAGTGATTAGAGGATGAGGAAGGTGGTGCTTGATCAACTCGTTTCAGTATCAATCAGTGTTATCGCCATAAAAGTTTTGTGTTTTCCCATTCAATCACCTTTCTTTTTGTAGGAGAAAACTAGTCCTCTTAGCAGCATAAAAATAAAAACAAGACCAGCAGTAAATCTCTTCATAAATCCAAAAGAGCACTCATATCTCGTCTCGGCAAAACCCTTTCAAATTCCTCTACCTCTACAGAAAGTACTCGCAGTTGTGCAACCCCTACAAAGAAAGGCCGCTGAACTTTGTAACGTGGTCGTTTGCTCGAGTTCACTGCTGGTGGATTAGTGGAACAAGATGAATAGGCAAAGGCACGCTCTATTTCCTTTTGCTTTGCCTAGGATTAGGACTAGAATTAACCAAGGGCACGATCCCCCGTGTCCATCCATATCGATATCCTGTTGAAGATCATAGTACTCGTACTGTCTCTTGCACATAAGATTTGCCCCTCCAACCGCATGTATTTTCTTTGCTTTGAGGACCAATGTTGACCCCACGGCGCGCCCGTCGCCGGTCGTTAGCACGCGCGCAGCCTCGCGGCAGGTAAGTAACAAGGGTTGCCACTCTCTCAAATCCAGAAAGGGTGCGATACAAGTGGAAAAAAGGTCATCTGAGAACAGCACACGGGAAAGCAACTCTCGTTCACGCCTCTGCTGAGGAGTCAGAATCGGAGTACCACCGTAGCTTGTTCTTGGTACACCTGCGAGAGCAAACTCGGACGCTCTTCGTAGCATAATGCTGGTTATCGATTCCCGTCCTCGGTTTGGGCTTGTCGTGGATGCAATTCGGCTGTACATCTTAGAAGGTAATTAACCAGCTACTAATTTCGTAAAAACTGCACACTATTCTCAAGCCGTGTAGGTTTCAGGAATACATGACTAAGTGCAATGTACTAGACGACAACCACAACATAACTACGGCCATTCCCCCGCCAACACTGGCACCAGCACCACCACCAGTGTTGACTGCTGGCTCCTCAGTGTTCACGCGGGAACGTGCGGTAGGCGGCACGTAGGGCGTGAGCTGTTCGACACCCTCAGAGGAATTCTCTTCCACGCTGAAATTAACGCTAGTCAATCACGTGGCTGAGTGAGTTGCTTTCTTTTCCCTTGCCTTCTGAGGGGAATCGATCCACTCAGCATAGTTAGTCCACATGAGATAGTGAGGGGAATCCACTCTTCAGCATAGTTAGTCCAGCACATGATAGTCCACAAGAACTACATGGGATAGTGATATCAAGCTAGCCGTAATAAAAGCATCCTCTCCGTCTATATCCATTGGTGTGGGGGTCGCGTCGTCTCCGCCAGAAGAGACGCTACTGTCTATCTCACAGGAAACGGAGGACATTTTTGAACAAGAGTTGTAGCCGATTGAGTTGATTGCTGCAACGATGGATTTTCTTGTTAGTGACTTAGTGCGACTTACTGAAACTTGTTAATGTTGAGACAGAGACATTTAACGCAAAGAAAAGAACAACATTATTTAACATGTGGTAGTAGTTGCTGTTGTTGGATGCGTTGTTCCATCCTAAAAGTCCATGTTCGTTTCTACCATGCAGTCGTAGCAAAGAAAAGATCTTGTACTACGAGTGGAGAATCTTCCTTATCTGACTCAAAGAACTACTTTCATAAAAAAGTCAGTGATCACTCTCTCTAAGAAAGCCACAGACACAGTCAGTGACCACTCTCTCTAACAAAGTGAGTGACGGTGACCACTCTCTCTAAGAAAGTCACAGTCAGTCATCACTCTCTCTAAGAAAGTGAGTGACGGTGACCACTCTCTCTAAGAAAGTCACAGTCAGTGATCACTCTCTCTAAGAAAGTCAGTGACCACTCTCTCTAAGAAAGTCAGTGACCACTCTCTGTACGTCTCTCTCTCTGAGGTCATCTCAGTAAAGGTTTAGAAGTGGTTAGGATGCGTGCACAGCTACTCTGCAAGAAATAGTAACCGACGTTAGCTCTTACGGAATCTTGATATTCGCCTTGCAGTCTCGCCGCCCTAGAATAAAGGTGAAGGTCCTTGAAGCTCGCACATCAATAGAAAACACAGAGGTTGTGACAGCGTGCGCATCATGATCATCTTGGTCGTGATAGCCGGCGCCTGGTAAGGCCGGCCCAATAGCTGAATCCGTAACGTCGACCCCTTGAATTTACATCTCATCTAGCAGATTTTTACAGCTCAAATTAAAGCATGTTATCCATGTTCGAAGAACTCAGTAATTTGGACTCCCAATCTCCCGTGCGATAATGTATAAAACAAATCAGAAGTACAATTAGTTATCAAATTATACTACTGGTTTCCTCAAGTTGAGATACAACTGTACATTTTATGTCTAACTTGATGTACAGTCCGTAAAAAGAAGTTCAATGAATCGGTGTTGTAGGACCTTAATAGTTGTCTTTTTTTCATTTACAAGACAGACAAGTAGAAGTAAGTATTCAGTTTCATATCACGAGGACAATGTCCTATCATATGTGCAGTTCTAAAGATTGCTCAAACTCATTTACATTCCCTTATCCTTTGTGCTCCTCCTCCTTGGTGTCCATTTTACTTTTTACTGTAAGTAACGAGTCAGTAGTTCGTATCCTTTGTGCTCCTTGGTGTCCATTTTATTTACTACTTCGACTCTTCATTCCTGCTTTGGAATAGCAGCCACCGCCTTTGCCACAGCTAGTGCAGAGCATGCTGTAAGCGATATCCCACGGTTCGACCGCGAGAATGTAAGCAGCCCATGCCCCCTCTTCCACTCCGAATTGATAACGGCTATGTCTGCCCGAAACCAATCGGTAAAAGCCCATGTAGAAGAACATTGAGTACAGAAACAGATACAGAATATTCATCAGCACGAAACCCATGGGGTAGCTGAGGAGAGTGAGAGAGTTCTTGTAAAAGAGAGTACTACTCGAAAAACTGAAATAACCGAGTAACTATTGAAAATAAGGGAGATACTGAAAGAAGAGAAACGTAGTCAAGACTCTCTTATTTCAGTCAGTAGCTCGCTTATTTTGAGTTTTCGAATACTGTTCGGATTGAGTAGAAAAGATTGATCTATTTCAACGTGTTTACCACTTGTCAGAAGTTGTACTTACTTCATCAAAATTGGATGAATCGACATTCTATTCCTAGAAGCTCTATTCCTAGAAGCTGATGCAAAAAAAATATAAATATGATGTAGTAGTTGTAGTACTCTGCAGTCTCGACAAGCGGGAGAAGCGGAAAGGAGCATATAAAAAGACTGAAGAAGGCCACGAAGAACATCGACCATAGCGCAATCGTGGGGGACGTCGGCGTACGCGTTGTAAAACTCATAACCACCATGAGGCAATTGACCATGGCAACACCTCCAACGCCCAAGGTGAAATCACTCCACTGACTTGCAATCGCCATAAACTGCATGATCATGCCATAAACAATCGCAACCGCGAACGTTCTCATTAGAGCAGGTTGCCGCGACAGTTGTTCCTATTTTTGGGAAATTTAAGTGAGAGCATTTTTTGTTTTTCTTTTCTCCTTGAAGAAAAGTCTCTCTAGGAAGATGCCTTGGAAGAAGATCGATGTATTGATTGGTTTTAGTAGTTTTTAGTAGTAGTAGCAGTGTATTGATTTTAGTAGTTAGTTAGTCATTGATTAGTTAGTAGTAGCAGTAGAGACAGACAGAATTTAGCGTTAGTGTGAGCCTTAACATTAAGACTGAGAGCCAGCTCTTCGAATGCATGGCATTCCGAAATCTTGCGACCGGGCCAGGCAAAATCGCGACCAGTGCAAGACAAATAGCGAGCACAATGCCGGTGATCAGGACACCGAGGGAAGCCCTCCACCGTCTTTTATGGATGATGCGCATGTCATTGGCGTACTTGTGACTCTTTTCTCCCCATCTGAAATCAGCCAGGCATGTAAAACCTAGCTGGCGTAGGTACAGCTCGTCAGCTCTTGTAATCGGGTCACGCCAATTGTCATCATGCGGCACCCTCTGATGCAAGTCACGGCAAAATGCAAGCGCCTTCATGCCGACTATAATCCCGAAAGAGATGAGTGTCGAAATCGCAGTGTAGAGGAGCACTCTGCGCGCAAACGCGAGACGAAGCGGGTCGCTTTGGGTGGGTGTGATGACCGGGATACCCTCATAGTCAGGGTCGTAGGGTGCGTTCGGCGACTGGCTTTTGTACTCCACGAAAGCCGCAGAACTCTTTCTTGTGGTTAAGGATTAGAACGAAAAAAAAGAAAAATTCGCGAATTCACAAGGTACTAGACAAGAAGGTGGGCAGGCTAACTACCTTGTTAAGCTTCTTAGTAGAGAGGCAAGTGGTCTGTCAAGGACGTCGAGTAGGACGAGTAGGATCCATCTATCTTATTTGTAAAGACGTTGTCAGTCCTTGTAGTCCCTGATTATTGCATCCTGAAGAGGAGGAACAGGTCGTGAGGTGTTTAGACGTACTCGAAAAACTGAAATAAGCGAGTATCTGATCAGAATAACCGAGATACTGACGAGAAGGAAAGGTAGCCTTGACGCTATAAGCTAGTGCCTCCCTTATTTCAGTCAGTAACTCGGTTATTTCAGTTTATCGAATAAATCGACACACTCATCGCTCGTAGTATCGGTCAATAGAAAAGCAAGGACGAGGAGGAGGCAGGTTCACTAGATCAGCTTCAGCCCTTGATGGCGTCCTACCCCCTAAGAGGACGTATCAAAGGGTAGGACGCCATCAAGGGCTGTATGCAACACAGTAGAATTTCTAGAAGTCGGAACAACAAGAAGTAGTAGTAGACCGCTTCTACGCCGGACGAATAGAAGTACAACAACTAGACCTACTTAGCACTAGTACTGTAGCCTGACCCAGCAGCACATCTTCACAAAACCAAAAAATGCCTTAACCTTGTTCCGAAGCACGCGGCAAGTAAGTGGTAGCGTTCATGCTGCCTCCAGCAACCATAGTCATTCCGGCATTTTTGTCCGCCAAAAGAAACTGACTCTCAGTCAACTGAACACTCTCGCCAATCTCTGCATCCGGATCGGCCATAAGGAACTGAGTCTCGGTCAAGACGACGCTGTCGTCGCCGCTGCCTCGCCCGGACACCGGAGCGCCGGTTTGACCCATAAACTGCACTATTCTTAGAGAACCTTACCAACTATTTTCATCATCTTCTTTGCTCTTGTGAAGAAGAAGAAGTAGCGTATCCTAAAGTTGACCGACTTTGTTTTCCAAGGTTCAAGGTTTAGGTCCGCGGCTCTGCGGCCAGGCCGCGCCGTCCGGCACGATGCAGGCTCGAGTAGAATACATCAGAGATACAACAATACCTTTTTCTTTTACGAGTACGAGAGAAAACAATACATCAAAGATACACCTTCACCTTCACCTTGAGATAAACATAAATTATAAATAAGAGTAAGTACTGTAATAAGCCTTAATTTTTTTCCAACGGTGGAGTCGTCTCCTGCTCCTGTGGTGGACTCGTTCGCGTGACTCATGAACGTGGTCTTCTGCGCACTGCTGGAAGGGGCGATGCTGCCTGGACCAGCAGACCCCATGTTGTCAGCACCACCTCGACCATACTTATAGGACTGCGAGGACATCTTTATCTTTAAATGTTTGTATTTTCTGACAGGCTGAGTGATACATATGTACTTCTTGCTTAGTGGTGTTGTTAAAAAAAGGAGTAGTTGAAGTTGAAGTAGAAATGTGGCATTTTTTTAGAAGAACCGTTGAAATGAAATAGAAATCTTGGGAAGATAGCAGCAAGAGAACGAAAAATTTAGGATAGGATGGGAATAATTACAAAAGAACAAAGTTGTTAAAGGGAAATCTTCAAAGTAGAAAGCGAAGAGGGAGAAGTCGGGGACCAGAGGGAAAGTTTTTTATAGGACTGGATGGGATAATTGATTTGAAATAGATAGTGCCATTCATCACAGAAGATGAAGACTCTTCTGCTTTGAAAGCCTAGGCGAAGAAACACTCCACTAGATCCTCACTGCCATTGTTTCTCACAACAGAAGATACCAATGCCTCAGCAGTACAGAAATATGTATGAATATGTGGTCGAAGCAATCATTCCGGCGTCGCAGAGACGCAGCTCAACTACAATGACCTACGCATACGCTCAGATAGCAGCTACATTTCATCCGCTTGCTTCTCAAAGAGTACAGGTACAGGGAAGATGCGTTCAGCAACCCGTGACAGATCTAATCGACCTTTCTTTTGACGCGCACGCTCGGAGGATCACAGAACGCAGAATAAGTGTGACTACAACCTCGCGCCTGTCTTCCTTCCGCGCTTCTGCTGCTGCTAATGAATCACAATGGTAGGAAAGCTGGTCGCAACCACTTGCGTGGCCATATCGCGCGAGCGTCAACCAGCTGTCATTCGCCGATCCAACAGATTTTGATTCTCTTACAGTCGAATCTTCAGCTTCCAATTATGGCCTACGAAGTAGTATGTGTATGATTACTTGGTAAATAGAAAGCATTCATCAGCAGCCTTCACGTTTTGGTTATTGACGTGAGAGTTAGAAAGTGAATTCGAATCAACTACTTGTATTTCTGGTGCTATGTATTGCATGAAGGGAGAAGCATAAGACTCAGAGGGGAAACGAACCGGTTGCTTTACTTATGTGCTTTAAGCGTCGCTGGACCTAATGCTTCACCTTATTTATAAAAGGTGCTATGTACTTCTTTTTTGGACTATGCCTGTGTCGATCCATTATGCACTCGTCGCGTACTCCTGTGTGTCTGAATAAGAATATGCTCATTACGGTATCATTTTGTAAGAACTGATCTACAAGCATTCATTAAATAGTAGAGTCGGGGTACTAGCTATCTAGCATTCATTTCATGGAAATAACACGGAAGCGAAAGAAGCACCGTGCCATTTATTTGTCTAAAACTAGAGTTAAAGTGATCATGCTCGTATCTCTTCAGATGCCTGTTATTAACACTTTGAATCAACCAGCCTATGCATTAGTCCGATTTATATACACAAACAATCCCGACGATAGTAGAGTACGCGTTAAATAGTAAGTCTATGTTAAGTGAGTTGACTATGACATCTTCATATTCATAGGCTAGTGCTGACTAAGTCGTGGTTAAGCAGGTTGATATGCTAGTGCTACTTACTTAAAGCTATTCAAGTTATTAATTGTGAAGATCTGGGGTCGTCTGAAGCTAGGACATCATCATGCGGTTCCAATGTAGTCATTGTCATGGTGCATCTATAATTTGTATTTTCCAAAAACTACTATATATTTATAATGATCGTATCTTTTGCGGGTAACAATTTCTTATACAACATGCGCAAGTGACCAAACCAAAAATAAGGCTTCGAGGTTTTGATCTAGTCGTGTCTCCAAGATATCAATAATTGCATTTCATTGTGTAGATACCGTCAATTTAGTGTCTCTAAGATATGAAGTTCATTTGATTCTATACCTGTGCTCGATTTAGTGTCTCTAAGATATGAAGTTCATTCGATTCTATTATACCTCTGCTCCTGCTCAATTTAGTGTCTCTAAGATATGAAGTTCATTCGATTCTATTATACCTCTGCTCCTGCTCAATTTAGTGTCTCTAAGATATGAAGTTCATTCGATTGTCGTATTTACTCAATTCTTTTGTGCTGGGTCAGAATCATCATCACCATTTTATGTTCCCTTTCCTTTCTAAAAACCGATCCGTCCACCTCCATCAGGCACTTTAGGGTTCCTTCTATGGGGTTCAACAGGCAACAATCACCTCCTCTGTCCCTTCCATCCTACCTCAGTCGCCCTTCTACCTTCTATAGGGTAGAGGAGACAACTACCTCCTCTGTCCCTTCCATCCTACGCCGGGACATACGTCCTCTTGTACCTTTTGCTTACGGTGGGCATCGAGTTACTTCCGGTTTGTGCGCCTTCATGTTCTTGGCTGCGAGATGCTTCCCTGGCACGTAGATGCACGAAGCCCATTTGTATTTTTTCTCCACCGGATCGTAGAATGCCGAGTCGGCTTCTGTTTGGACGAATTTCTCATACTCCAAACGTTCTCCACTCGGTTGCACCTCGAAGCACTGGCGGTCGTTTCCGTCGTAGGTACAGATCAACATCGCCTGTCCCAGGGATTCCAACAACCAAGCTGCGTTTCCCATTTCGTGAGAGAGCATACCTAGGAAAGATAGAGATTTCATTTTCAATGGCTTCGGCAAGATTGATAGGCTTGTCTATGGCCTACGACTGTGGAATAAATAGGTTATGTTACAGATCTCCTAGTTGTCCGATACGCATACGACTATGTTCGTAGCATAGAAACTAAAATAGTACCCCGCGTGCAGAACTTGTAAGGGTGGCCATCTCTCGTTTTCTCCGTGACAATCAAGGGGCGATCAGAATGGATCGTAACCTTGGAGCCCATCACCAAAGAGCGTGCCTCGAAAATTTGCATGCCACCTAAGTAGGTTGATAATAGGAAATTAGAAAAGAAGAGGTCGATCCTGACCTACGCCACCTGATAATAAATTTTCAACTAAATTACAACATCTTCATAGACCACCACGAGTCAACTGTATTCCACAGCAGCTGCAAAAGTTGTACCTGATCGAATGTAGACATTCTGCGCTCGTTGGAAAATCGGTGCGATCACGTCACTGTCCTGCAGCCCAAGCGCAAAGATGCGGATACGACTGCGATGTCCATCCTTAGCCTGGTCGCCAAGAGTCTTGCTGATTTCCATCACCTCGTTGATCAGTTTTTCGTTCTTGACGCAGAAGGCGAAGATCGTGACTTTCTGGCAGCTCTTGGTTGTGTCGAAGTTTCCATTGGCATCGACGCTGACCCAACGCATAGCTTCACCCATAACGTAGTGCTTGGTAGCTGCAACAGCCGCCTGTCCTCCCAACATCACTGCCGCAACATGCTCGTCAGCGCCGATGTCGATGCGTTGCTGTGTGAGTGTGTCGTGGAATACATAGGGGTTATTGATATTGGTAATGGTATTGGTAAGAGTAAAAACCTCCTATTAAAAGGATTGTCTTTGTCAGTTGGAAAAAACGTAATATTGAAGAAGAAAAACTCCATGCAGTTCTTCCTTCACTTGTTGATACATGCAATTCATTCACTTGACAGCAATCTTCACGATCGTCATCGTCTCTATGAAGATAGTGAGAAAACAAATGGAGTACGGCCTCTTTGTTCATGTTGACGTTTTTGATGTTCGGCAAGACCAACGCTGCGTTTCGGCTTGGCACTCCATCCGGGTATTTGTAGTAGTAGTCGTCCACAGCCTTCTGGAATTCGGTACGAATAGGCCCATCTGTGAAGCGAAACGTCTTGATCATGCGGTTGTTGAACATGCCCTTGTAGTAAGCGACGTTGGCTGGCGTTCGGCGATCAATGAACTGGTACTCTTCGTTCTCGGCTTCAGCCATGGCCTTGTCAATCAACGCCTTGTCTTTCATCACAGCGTTGGCGGCAACAGTGATTAGAAGAAAGCAAAGAAGGAGAAGGAGGAGGACGAACTCTAGAAACCGATAGGAGGAGAACAAAGGGGAGGAGGAAAACAAGATGAAACACTCTACAGAATTCGCCAGATTATCTGAAAGGAGATATTATCAAATTCAAATTCAAACTCTGAACGTCGTTGCATCCCCGAGGACTTAGTCATTTTGCGAAACTAGTTGTACGAGAAGCAAACGACGATGACGACGTCTTCTACATGATCTACTTATTCAACCACGACAACACCAACTGGTAGTCAACATAACTGTCCACCAGCTTGTACTTGAGGCGAAGAGAGAAGGTTCTGCGGGTACTGCGGATGTCCCAGACCCATGAAGGCTTGTCCTGCGTGAGGCATATCGATGTGGATGAAGTGCTCTTTGTCACGTGGACCGGAATGAGCTTGGATCTGTTTCAATCCCCGAATGAAGAAATTGTTCTGAGAAGGAGGATCGGTGAGACTTAGGCAGAATTAGCGCTTTTTACCCGGATCCATCTCGATCCTCATCCTGAGACCACCTTGTTCCCCTTGAAAAGCCTACCCAGGATGCTCCACGAGATGGATTACGCGAAGCCTTAACAGAAGTGCACACCACTGAACTTTTTGTCAGCTGGATTTCCCGTCTTCAGATATTTTTTGTAAGCTTGTTTTTCGCGTTTGCGATTGATTATTTCGACTCCTTGGTAAATGTTGTTCGTCAGTTGCGCCTGAACCGAAACAACAAACTCAACGTTCGGATGCGTTTTCAAATACCTGAAGAGAAAGAGTGATGGTGCCCTACTGTTTACGCGACGCCCGAAACATCTAATTAGTACTGGACGATCAAACCGGTAAGCCGCCAGCAAAGCTACCTCTAGCTTAATTACCCAAAGCGCCATATTGATATTGCATAGAGAGAGCAAGAGCATTGAGTTTACCTTTACGACTTAGTAAGTAATACATTAACTTCATGATGGTTTGAATATGTAGAAACCCGGGTAAAAAAATCATGGTGCTAGTCTGTTAAACCAGGTGACCAACTGCGTTTACTAGGGGGAAGGCATGGAAGTTCTCCTTCGAGTGCGACATATCAGGTATAATACTCTTTGATGAAGGGACTAAGTAGCCTAAAAAGACGAGGGAAAAGTAACCAGTTTCTTCGTCTCGTAAACAAGTAGAACAAGCTTATAAGATCATAATTAACTAAGTACGCCTTTGTGTTTTCGCGGAAGCCCCATGAAAATAGCATCTCGGCAACTGTGTCTTTCAACTGGATGGCCTGAAATAAGAAATCGTAGTCGCCCGTTTTCTGTGCCTCGTCCCATTGTTCAGTGCCTTGACGTCCAAAGTCGGTCAACACCTTGTCAAACATCATCTCCAGCACGCCTGAAATTAAGTCATTGATCTGAATCCAGCTCCTCTTATAGCAGCCTTCCGGCATCCATACCTTATGTTTTGGGTCGTAAGTTTCGCATGCTTTGGGCACGACGTATCTAAAGGTTGCAGCATTACATTCTTCAGAACATCCCTCACCTCTTTCCTACTGGAAAAAGAGTGAGGAATGGTTGTGGGGGATGTAATTGGTTAACCCTTAACGTATAGCGATTGAAAACTCTTGTCTGGCATATTGCGGAGACGTTCGAGTTGGCCAGGCGTTGCTTTTGCAAACGGAACCCAACCGGCAGCGCTCTTCTTAGAGGTACTACTATAAATCAAAGCAGATTCATCTTCTGAAGAGGGATCATCTTCATCTGAGCGCGTAGTTTTTTATTCCCTTGTCTTGTTACTTTGGATTTTCCAGCACCCTCTTGGTTCTTTTGTCTGGGACTTATTGACACCAGTTCTCCGGATGACTTTGGAGATCATGTAGCACTACCGAGGAAAATACCCATACAAAAAATACCTATAGAAGTAGTCCTTCATCTACAACTCGAATAACTTATTTGGCGAACTTATTGACACCAGTTTTCTTCCAGATGAAGACTTTCAAAGATATGATGAATTCTGTGCTACACGGAACATAATCTTCATCTTCTTGATGATCTCCTTTTCTGCGACAAGGTGTCCGCTGCCACCAGCTGACGAGATGATCACGACGCGCGTCTCCGTATCGACTTTGTAGCGAGGATCGTAGACGAAGTATTTCCAGTACAAAAACTCGACACAACAGAGCACCATCCTCATTAGAGACCACATAAATTTAATTATTGTTTGGGCGAAAGAAAGATTGCGGAAAAATTAATAAGAAGAAGGATGGAAGAGTCTAGATTGAATAAGTTCATTCCTGCTAAGAAGACGATCATCTTCCTGTAGCTTTGTTCTTCTTGTTTCCGATGTAAATTAGTTGGGAAATAATAGTAAATTGGGAAATAATTATAAGTCAAGAAGGATGGTTTAGTACCTACTGGGGAACAATGTAGTTAGATCTAGATAAAAACGACGCATAAGATTAACAACAACCACAACACAACGTTGTAGCTGAGGCAGCGGCACCCTCCGATTCGGCGAATCTTCAAACGGCCATTACAGCAACCGCCACCCTCGTAATAAACCTCGAGCAATTGGTCCTTCTCAAGCTCCTTCTCCAATGCCTCTTCATACTCTTCGCTCTGTTGTAGGCTGCTGAGATACTGCGACGGACCGCCAGCACCGCGATAGCGTAGAGAGGAGGGAGCAGGTGCAGGGATCGGCTCGACCATAATTCTCGCCGATTTCGATTTCATGGGTACATCGGTTTGTGTCGGCGACAACGAAGGCACGGAAGCAAGGAAAGCTGGATATAAATTTTTTAGGAGTGAGTCAATAACGAAGGCACGGAAGCAAGGAAAGCTGGTGGATATAAATTTTTTAAGGGTGAGTCAATAACGAAGGCCCCGCCGAGGCAGGGAAAGCTCGCCAAAAATTAATCAAATTTAACTTACTTCTCTGTAGTGATGAATATGTAGTTATTCGAATTTAGTACTTAAGTTAGATGACAAAGGCAGAGAGGCAAGGAAAGCTGGATACGGGGGATTTCGGAGCAAGTATGATAAGGTTAGAGCATAGATCTTCTAGTTGTCCGGTACACGTAATCTACTACATCTCCATGTAGATGAAATCTGATTCAATAACTGATGAATCTAAATAATTTGATAGTACTTCCACTCTCTCCTTCACCATCAACGGTAGGACCAGCGTTGTCCCCATCTATGGTTCCCTCACTGTTTCCCGCATCTGTGCCCTCTTCATCTGCTGACCCTTCTTCCTGGATTGTTAGAGAAGTCGACATTTATTCATCTCGATGATGCCCTCGTCTCGACCTCTAAATTTCGTTTCCCATGAAAAAAATAGAAGGGAAAGAAAAGAGCGGTATCGAGATGCTGTGCAAGATGGATAAAAGCTGACCATAAGATTGAGCTGCCGGGTACGATGCGTTGGGTTTTGTAGGCGTTCATGCCGTCCTTGCCTGGATGAAAGGACTGCAGTTTTGTATCCTCTTCCATCCGCACACACTTACAACCACTTTTTTCACAGCAAAGGCAACAACACCTGAGGAAGAGGAAGCGGAAGGAGAAAGATTTCTATAAATATTTATAAGGTAGTGTTGATCTTCAATTTCTTTGAGCATAAATATCTGGTGAGCGTGACGAGAGAAAAGCCGAGAAATACAGGAGAGCGGAAATGACTGAGAAGATAGTTAGATTTATACGAAGATTATAGTGTCTGAAGGGCTAAAGCCTACAAAGGTAAAAACTAACAGGTTGTTTTATTTTAGTGCTTTGAGCGCCGCTGGACCTAAGCCCCAATTATGAAAAGGAAGAAGCCAATCTAGATTTGCAGCACACCTCTGAGAAAGGAGAAAAACTGAACAAGATCACTCCCTTCCCTTTATATATACGAAGATTATAGTCTTCAGATTCATACGACGAAAAAGTATATTAATGGATTGACACTAATACCTCGGACATCCAATATAGAAGAGCGAGATGAAGAAAGCGATGACGATGGGCACGAAGAGCAGGAGGAACCACATCACTTTGATAAACCGCACCACGGGGTCCACATCAACGTCATCACGATTTTTTAGAGATAGAGTCTTGTTGTCAGATATCATGAAAGAGTGAATGAATTTGCCTAGCAAGAGGTGATGCAAAGTTTGTCACTATGAAGCGATAAATATTTGTTTTCTTCCCCTTAGTTTCTTCTTTACTTTCTTGTCTTGTTTCAATTTTCTTTTCTTGTCAGATCAGATGATTCTTCATCAGAAGATCCAACATCTAAGGATGGACATGGACATTTCACGACTACTTATCTAAGGATGGACATGGACATTTCGGTCGAAAATGAAAATCATCATCTGTACGAGAAGCCTTAACAGTCGATCGTTAACGCGTTCCCCATTAGCCTCCATTTTTTTGATGTCCCACACCTCATTGTTTGAAGGCTCCATGTCCATAAAGGAAGACGCCGCATAGGTACTCGCACTCACTTCGTGATCGACACTGGAATAAGTAACGTGGCCATCATTAGAAGTTATAGAACTACTCAGAGAACAATAGAACGAAGAGAACTCAGAGATCAATAGAACGAAGAATGAAAGAAAATGGTGGATTTCGATTTCTTGTACAACTTCTAGCCTTAACATTAGCGAGGGTATCGAAGTGCGTATAGGTCCTGGTCATCATGTCGTGAGTGCGCAATGCTTGCTCCACCACACGCGATGTTGTAGTTCCAGTTTGTCCAGCTTGGTGCATGAAGGACACAGGAAGTTGTTCTCCCGTAGCGACAACCTCCATCGCTCTGCTTAGAAAAGAGCTTGTCTCGTTCATCACCATAGTGGCCATTTCGCTTGCAGCGCCAACCGCCTGTTGAGCAGCATCTTGGTCGATGGCATGAGACAAAAGTCCACCAGCTAACGGCGCCATTTTTTTGGTTGTCCCGGTTCTTGCGTAGTTTCTTTGAAGAAGATGAATGTGCTTGATGTTGGTTAGGGAGAAACTGAACGAGTTGTAGTTTCTAGAACCAGAAAGTTCATTGTCTTAGTGATATGAAGATTCAACAGAAAAAAAAAGAAAATTCAAGAAACAATTTCAATTGTTAGTCTGAAGATTTATTTTGTGGGGAATAGTAATAGAAGGTAGAGGAATTATGAGGAATTGAAAGGGGAGGGAGGAAGAATCTAGGGCAGTAAGCAAGAGGAAATGGGAAACAAATAAAAGGGGTCACCTCGTCACTGTTGATGTCGAATCCAGGCAAGAATCGCGTGTGTTGTAATAATGCTTCGGCTTCACCCATGGCCATGTATCTGGAAAAATGAATCTTCAAGATCTCAGTCATCATTTATCATAATCGCCATGCTAGTGACAATACGAAAAAATATTTCGAGAGAAGTCGCACGCTGATGCTGCAGCTAGGTAAGTAGCTTAACAACCAAATTCAAGTGCATGTTAATGAATATTCATTAGACGCTACCTCAGAGCACAGACACCAGCAGTAGAACCCTACAGACACGGATTTCTAATCTCGCAGGATTACAGTCTCACGAGATTGTCTTAGTAGAAAGTAATTTTCTAGCTCAAGTTCTCATACACAACAGTCACAGAGCTTTTAATATACGTTGTTATTTGTAAACAGAATTTATGCTGTAGTTCCTCAAAGTCATGCAACATCTGATAATGAAATCTTCTTTACTCTCGACACAGAGTTTTAGTCAATATCAGACAGATTTCGAGTTGTTCTCTCCATGCGGTCTTGTCGTCCACCCTTATTGATTCTCGTACAGAGTTGTTTTTTCGTTTGAGACAGAGTTGTTTTTTCGTTTCTCTCGGAGTGTTGACGTACCTCCAGCACATCGAAACTCATTACTAGCACTCAGTCGTCATTCAGATCGCAAAGTAGACTGCTCAAGCTCAACACCGACAGCAAGAGCGACATTCACATTCTCTATTTTGAATATACAATCCAAGAAGCAATAGCTGCTCAAGATGGCCGAAGCCATGAGCAAGATGAGTTTTTGGTCAACTTAAACTTTCTTAAAATGGGGTCTGCCGTAGAATAGAGGGGATGGGGCCAACATCAGAAGTGGGGTCTTTCCTTGGTCGAAAGCGTCATCTTCAATATCCAGTCTATGTTGCTTATGTGCAGTGTTGGCTTTTACCATGTGATTGTCCATCTGTCGTTCGATACCCACTCTGGCCCACCGAAAACGGATCGAGAATCAGGTAACTTTTCCCCGGATAGATAGTCAACATTGTAGCCAAGCTGTCGACGCTCGGATTTTAGCACCGTAACGGCTGTATTCTTGTTAGGGTAATCGCAAAGAGGAAATTTGTGGTCTCTACTATCAATTTCAAAATCTAAAGCGTTTCTTCTCTTTACCATGAGGTTCACAAGGGCGCGAAGTGTCAAATCGGTAAACAGATCCAACGAGCACGCCACATTCAATACGAAAATCAGTACGTACAAGTGTGCGAGGGTCGTAAAGGTCACCACAAGGAAATTATCTCCGGCGAGGCTACTTCTCAAAGCGTCGAGAATTGCATTCGCAGTTGTACGACCGAGCACTGCAGCTCCCGCCCCCTCGTTCCATGCAAGCACGAACAAAGCAGGTTCCATCGTCCCAAGAAAGGATGCCAAAGATACCAAGTCCACAGCTTCGTCTTGCCACTTTCGATACTTCCATGCTGTCCCGTTCGGACCTTTGTCAAATATCCATGGCGACATCGTAAGTGTGGCTTTGGCTTCGTCGCTTATTTGCGTAATATTGTAGGGCAGACCTTTGTTCGCACGGTTTCGCTCGTGCGATAGTGCCCCACAAGTTCAGTCCGATAGAAATAGCAGCGGGCAGGAGGATCCGGAGAACACAAGGCGGGACAGGAGACGCGGATACTTGTCAAGAAATCGTAGCAGTTTCACAAGTCAGGCGAAGGCATGCAGTTTGGCTCAGTATGAACCAGGAGCAGTCTCCATATGTATACAGATAAAACAAGACTAGGCCGCGTAGATGCAGCACGCTCCCAATGTAAACCGGTGCTGTTTAAGTGAGCCCAGCTGCTTAAAAGCGTCCAGGCTAAATGTATCCAGTTTCTCCAGTGTAAACGCGCGCAGGCTAAGGGGGGACACAGCTGAGGCAGCAGCAGGCGAAGCACTAGGTAGCTCCGAAGATGTTGAATACCTGAGAACAAGGACCCAGAGGGCGCAGAAAGAGAGCAGACACGCAAAGCAGTTCCTGACGCGTAAATCTTGAGCGCTGGAAGGGTGGAAGATGGTAAAGAGCACGAAGGGCAAGACCCCACTTCTTCTTTTATAATCACGGGGAACATGATAAACATCAGAAACGCGGCGCAGTTTTTGATCGTATAAGGCTCGCCGCGTATCGAACAGCGCGCAGCGTGCGACTGGATGGCCACCAGCGTAATCGATTTACAACTGGAACCAGCACAAGAACGACGAGACTACAAGCATGAAGGCCCTGAGGCTATGTCTGGGGGCATGGTCGTCGATAGGTTACGGCTGAGGCTCTACAACTAGAAACAGCACGGGGAAACGGCTGAGGCTGTGACTATAAAAGCAGAAACAGGAGCGGAACAGAATGGCGGAACACAATCAGGGACATCACAAGGCCCGGACCCTTATGGGGAACGGATGAGCAGCGAGACAAGATCTACTTCTACATCAGGGCATTACATTACGATTTGCCACTGCCCTTCGCCCCGTGCATTTTTTCCCACTGCTCGAGCACGATCCGTTTGCATTTCAGAACCCAGGGCTCGAGGAGAAACATCCGATCAGATTCCGCCCTGATCTTTTCCTCCTTCGCCCGCTTATTGTTCGCAGCTTCCGCGATTGCGCGCATGTCAGACGCCGAACGAAAGATGTCCCGCGCATCGGCATTCCCAGCGGTCCTTTCTTTGATAACTTGCACCAGCTCGTCCGGAAGATTCGTCGAAAATCTTGCCTCGACTTCTCTTGCGTATTGAGCAACCTGTTCCTGCGCGATCTCCGCCCCCAATCGCTCAAGGACCGCATCCTCAAACTCGCGGTAGGATGCAGAAGCATCCTTCGCGATATTTGTCATCTTACTTTGTTCTAAAATTTGTTCTTGGTTCTTACGCTTCGATAAGAAATCTGAAAAAAGTGTTTCGAGAAACAAGGATTACTCAAATAAAAAGCCCATTTGCGATTACATGCGCATACCACCTGTTCGACACTGCCTTGGCGTGCATGGTATTGATATCTTGAAGATTCTTCCAACTAGTTTCATTAGAATAGTTAACTCGCTGTGTCCCTTATAAGAAAATCGGATGAGACCAATCAAATTCAGATGCAGCAGACCAATGTCAAGCACCTCAAAGATGAAAGGTTCGACCATTATACTTACTGCTGTCTTCTACACCTACGCCTGTGCTAAATCACCACGGCAATGGCGCTTATAGAACACGACATGCGTAAATCCAGGTCAATGTTTTTTGCGAAAGCGTGACTTCTACTTGACAACATGTCAAATTCGAAAAGTGTTCATTTATTGCAGACAAAGTCTTTTCTTCTAGGAAATAATTAGCATGTCTGTAGGAAAAATGTCTGCAAAGGTCCTCCCATTAACAACCTTAAAATATTTCAGTCATGCTTGTTGTACTACAGCAGAAGGCTCCTGTTCTGATTCTGAATTCAAGAGAACGCTGCCCCCCGTTGTAGAAAATGGGGAAAGCGTCGAGGAAGGCGCCACAGCCTCTGTAAGTGTCATATCGAGGTGTGTTAACAAGCGTTCGAGAACTGGAGCAGCAAGATGGTCACACTGCGACGTGACTACTTTCTCCACTGCTGCGCGTATCTCACCACCAGGTATTCCGAAAAAGGACATCTGCCGCGCGACATCCAACTGATGATTAAGATTTAAGGACATTTCTTTGTCGCGCGACATCCAACTGATGATAAAGATAAGGATTTGTTTTTGTACGAGTTGTTTGCTTTCGTCAATTGATTAAGGAACTCTGCTACCTAGTAAAAGATGAGAAGAACAAGAGGATACTCATACATTCTCAATCTCAAATATCTTCACAGAGACATCTCTTGCATTCAACTTCACTCAATTTTTATTTCATCATCACTCAGACACAGACTCAATTCTTTCATTGTAAAAAGCTACATTTTTTCATTGTAAAAAGCTACAACAAGTACAATCAAGTACCACATTCCGCACTATTTCTGGTGCATATTCCCATGGCTCCCGGAAGATCCCCTCGTCTTCTACTTTTTCCTCCAAATCTGCGGATCTATCTATCATCTCGCGAAACCAGGTCTCCCATGCGTCTGTAACAGCGGTCGATATTAGAGGTAAGTACTAGGTTATTTGTGTGTATTCTGTTTCTGTATATTAGAGGTAAGTACTAGGGTATTTCTGTGTACTTATTCGGTTTCCCGTTTGTTCTGCCTTTCTCCCTTAGGAGACGCATAACAAACGGTAACGGAAACACCTTTAACGTTAACCTACCCTTAACGATAATAGCGTTTCCCAAAAGCGTGAGTTGCCCCAAAGGCTATGCTCGTAGATCACCTCCTGGACACGCTGTCTTCTTCTAGGTGGAGTTGATGCTTTGGTGGTGGAGTTTCCTCCAGTTGTGACTATACTAGAAGATGAACTCGAAGATGGCCTTTCAACAGTGACTTCAACACGTCGACAAGTCGCAACGAAATGCTTCGCTGTTTCCAGGTCCCAGAAGCTCTCGGAATAGCGTTCAGCATGAATTAGATGCAACAACAAACTAGCATTTACTAACAACGGAATAGCGTTCAGCATGAATTAGATGCAACAACAAACTAGCATTTACTAACAAATACAAACCAACCAAATTAGGAGTGCATCCTTAATATGAGATCTGGAATTTCTGTAAACAGTCGCAGCACAAGGCTAGAATTGGACAGCAGTCCTGCATCAGTGCCACTGTTTTTCGCTTCTACTAGGACGTCATCTGCGTGGTGAAGAACGGCTCCGTACTCAGATTGACCAGGTTCATCCTGCTTCGTCTTGAGACTACTTTCATGATCATCCCCTATCTCCCATACAGCACACTGCTTGTTGACCATTTGCTGCCTTATGCATGCAAATATCCTGGCACGAAACTCAGGCTCCTCGCGCAACGCGGCGAAAAACTCTTGATTCCTCAAAAGTGAGAAGTCTCCGTTTTCAAACCACTGTGTCGCTATGCAGTCCCTTAACCGCTGCACTTCGCCGCATATTTGGTCGATAGGCCGTCTTGGAAGTCTCGAAGAAGCTGAGCCTGGGGCACGAGAACTCGGATCATTTGATAGAGGTGGAACCATCTCACGATACCGTACGAATCGTGGCAAAGGCTGATCATTTGCGATCAGCCTTTGCCAAGCAGAAACAGCAGTCTTAGTACCTCCTTCTTGTTCGACAGACGGAGACACAACTCTGGAACGGATGAAATTTTGCACATCTTTCACCGAGTCCACATCTTCGCAAGATTTGAAAATTCCCTCGATGTCATACTGCACATTCCGAATACAACTCGTATTGTAAACGAGTAAGCGCATACTAGTTAGAGGCGGCGGATGAAAGAGCCATGTTGTAACTCTTGTATCAAGTAGAGTCAACGTCGCACTAGTGAAATAACTGATATTCAAGGTTTATCGCAGCTACTGCTTAATACATGGTAGAAGAACGCGTTGTCGATGTCGTCCTAGTGATCTGAATGTAGAAAATGTTAATACCAATACCATCCTGAAAATCCATAAACTAGCGTCTCGAAAACACTGGAGCTTTTTTTCTTCCATGTCCTGTAAAGCGTCCAGTATTGCAGCCATCTGTGCTCTGTAGACCTCCTCTGCTTCCCTTGCCTCCAAACTGACACGACGAAACTCGTCTTCGAAAATGTAAGCTCTTTTCACCGCATCAAAAAGCTTGCCACGCGAAGTGACTAGCGAAGTTTCCCCCTGATGTTGGTTCTCCTTTTCTTGTCTGTAGTTTACTGGTCTACTACTCGAGGACGAGGCCGAAGCCGCTGTAGTTGGTAAGCCAATGTTGCTCAGTATTTTTTGACCCAACAAGTTACCAGGTCCTAGCAGATTTCCGGTTTTTGGCGATCCGGCGTCTTTTGGTGGAGATGAAGGCTCTGAAGATCCAAGACCAGATACAGTTACAACAGGAGTGGCAGAAGCAGTTGCAGAAGTACTTGTTCTTCCAAGACCAGGCACAGGAGTGGCAGAAGCACTTGTTCTAGTAGTAGGAGCATTAGTTGTAGACTCCTGCGTTGGACTCGTAGGACTTCTACTCGTTGGACTCGTAGTTGTTGCTTCAGGATCTGGTGAACCTGTACCATTAGTAGGAAATAGTGATCCCCAAGAGGTGCTGGAAGACGAGCTTTTACTTGCTGACGCTGAAGAAGAATGACCTCCACTATATGCAGCAACCAGCATCCTTTCTGCAGTCAGGGAAGTTTCCTTGTATTTCTGCTTCAGGAGCTCATAGTTATGTCGCTTGGCTCCGTTGAGTCTAGAGACTCGTTGCGCATCCACAGAGACGCTCTGATGCACTGCTGCGTGCTGACCAAGCATACCGCGAAGCATGGCTACCACATCACTCCGGATCTGATCCGCTAGGATACTGCCTTGATCTTAGACGGGGACTCTTTCAGTAACTAACACAATCAAGGTAAAATGAACAAAATCTATACAACACCCCTAATGATCCGCCCGATTTGCCAGCATGCTTCGCACCGAATCATACGCGTCATCGAGTGGTGATATATCCGCTCGCGCGTGGTCTGCCTGTACCAATTTCTGCAGGCTCGAAGCGTAGGTTTCCTCGATTGTCGCAAGTGAATCTAGAAGATTCGCAAAATCTTCTAGAGCTCTTCGAGAGCTATTCCTTTGTAATAAAAAATCCGCCTCTCCTGAAAGATGCTCGCGAAAACTCAGCTTCTTGCTACTTTGCTTCATCTCAGGAGACTGACTTTGCTTCTCAGGGGATTTCATCGGACTCGTAGAGTCTGTCGGATTGTCGTTTTGGTTTTTAGACGTATTCGCAGACGTGCTAGAACTCTTGTTCGCTGTTTCCGCAGACTCACCAGAAGGAGTAGCTGGTCGTCCCTCTTCTTCGTGTGAAACTGGGGCCTCCTTGCTGCTTTGTCCGCTGCGCGGAGAATGGATCGCAAAAACCTCTGCCATTCTTTTGATTCTGGACTCAAATTATCTGTGACTCAAATACTTACAATGTGGAAGATGTTGCCGAACAAGCATAAAGAATCAGTTACAGTGATTTGGAATTGGATTTGGAGATTTCAGAAATTGTTTCTTTTTTTTTGTATCCTGGGGCTACTGAAAGAGCGGCCTCAGCTTTATCCAGTTCGCAAACCGGCGGCAGGCGGAACCTAGGGGCGCAGTACGTTTCGCAATCAACAAAAAAGCGGGAGACAGCATGAAGGACTCACCACAGCAAGCAGATAACTGAGGAATTAACTTAGAAAGAAAGAAGGTCAAGGGTGGCAATACATGCATCAAAGAGCACAAGAGTGTTGATCCTTGCAGCTTATCGCAGCAACATTATTTGATCCGCGAACATGATCCCGATTCATTGAAGACTGTTGCCCAAACACAATGCAATTAATCTCGCACAAAGCACAGCGCAGACTGCCTTAAGGGCGTCATAGACGGTCTACACGATGGATCTCACGCAAAGAATGTAATAGCGAAGCGGTAAGGTTGCGTTTGTTTTGGAAAGTAACAACTTAAGAATGGAAGAAGAAGACAGATGTTCATCCTATCCTACTCTATTCCTAGCTTTTATAATATGTCCTTTTGAAGCTCAACCTCAAGCTTGCAGGAGCAACACGATTCGCCTTCGAATCGAACGCGAGTCGCCTTCGAATTGCTGCTGCACTGGCTGCAGGCTGCGGAGAATGATCTTCAGATTTTTGCACCATTTAAGAAGTACTTCTCACAATCTTTTGTGTTTTCCCTCCCACATCAACACATTCATCCTGTGTCTTTCTTGTTCTTCGAATCATCTAGATTCTGATGGATTTGTCATCACAACTCTCATTATGCAGCCCATTTCTATGAATCCTCTTGAATGAGCAGCATGAAGCCACATAGGTCGTGGTAATCTTAGCACTCATTTTTACTACTTAGGTGTGTTGTAGTGGTTACAACCATGTTGGCTAACGATAAGCGTTGGAAATAAATTTCATGGTTCCAAAATTTTCGTACAAGAAAAATAGCAAGCCAATACGTCTACTACAAAGGGACACGGTCAAGAAGACGTACTAGCTAGCATGGTTCTATTTTCGAACTCTGTCGAAGTGTCATGTGACGTAGACGTAGTCAGAAGTGTCACGCGTTACTAATGTTGAATGGAAAACTGAAATGGAATAATGATGAATCATGTACTTAATACCAATACGAACTCTCAGTTGAATTTGGAACAATGAATCGAATCAAACAAATCGACGTAGAACAACAAATGCATTTTTTACCCTCATCATCTGTTCTGAGGGTAGTTGTATCTGTAAAAAGGGTACCCACAAAACTAGTACCCTCACATCACATCTAGCAGACCACAGCCTTACAATGTCTGCGTTTCGGGTGCTACACCGCTATCTGGAAGAGCAGCGGTGTTTCTTGCAGGTGGAGCAGAGTTCTGGCTGCTGTTCGAAGATGCGCCTCTGCCCCCCATGCAGCTGTAGAACAAGTATCCGAGTACGAGGACCACCACCAGTGTTAGATGAGGTCTCTCCCTTTCCTTCTTCGCGAAGGTTGTAGAAAACACACTTCGAGAAAGCTTCTGTTCATTAGACCTTCTTAATAAGGTAGAAAACACTTCGAGAGAGCTTTGGGAAGTACAACAACTAAGGCCTAAGCCTCCAAAGCTACTAGGTCAGAGCGGAAGGCAGCCTTAACACTACTATAATCACGGTCAGCCGCGTATCTTTCCACCAGAAGTACTGCTTTACCTCCTTGCTCTTCTCCTGATACTCTCGCGCTGTCTCCTCCATAGCCTGTTATGTTCGTGTTTTCTTCCTGCAACAGACAATGGAGGATTCTTTTCCTTCTTCCTACACATTGATATCTTCATAGTAAAAAGCTACCACCTACATACCATATATCCACCAAGACCAAACAGCAGAAAAAAAAACCTAAACTACAAGTAAGTCTGAGTACCTCTGCATCTTCTTGGAGCGAATCGAGCCTTTCCGTGTTTTCGACTACCTCCTTAATGTTGTTTCGTAGGAGACCCTTAATGGAATTCGTTTTTTCCTGCAGTCGGTTAATGCGATCATACTCCTCTGGCCGCTCAAATTTCGACATAAGATCACCCATCATGGGGCCTAATGCGTCTGATGTTAGAGCAGACGAAGAAACTTTACAACTAGGCTTACTTCTGGAGAGGAAACTTCCATCGCGTACGCGTTCTTGGATGAATATTGCGATGCTGGTAACAACTCAGCCTTAACGAAAGACAATGATGAGCGCGATATTTCGAAAGCTCGTTTCCGGGAAGCCTTTCGTCTATCTGTGCTCCAAACTGTGATAAAAGCTTATAGCTCAGCCGTTCAGGGAACTCCTGAGTTGTGGCCACGACTCCATACATCAAGTCCCCGCGAGGATGATTTAGCTGGATTGTAACCTGAATTGGAAATTTGGAATCAACCAGTGAATTAGAGAGGGAATGATCTTCACGACCTAATCGAATTCTGTACTCGAGAACGCCATAACAATGAATCATATCTTCGTCGTTTCTTAGAAAATCTAATGACTAAGACTATCTTGAAGGTAGATTTTCAAGATCTAATATCCTACTTGCACCGAACCCCACTCAGAAAAAATTTCAATTCTTATACCGTGCTATCTTCCCACATGAGTCTTTGTCTTTGTCCTGGTGCCAGTCTGACTTTTGCGGCATGAAGGATTTTCATGAATGTTTCCTCCGTATCCTGTATCATATCTGCATACTGGGGATGCACATAGCTCGCGAGAAGCACGCCATCTCCTGGTCTCCCGACGCCTAAGAACGTCAGATTCACAGGCCTTGACCCAGTAATGTGTGTATCCTCATCTGCAGAGGATGAGGACGCCATCTTCGTATCCTTATCGACAAAGAAGATGTTCTTGACACTGTTCGTTGGGGTCCTTTTCTTCTTCGTGTGCCGCGTAGGTAAGTAGAACGCCAAGAGCTCCAAGAGGTTGTAAGGAACCACCTTGGAAATGCGTGGATCTTGTCTTGAGGGAACCCTGCAGGTGTGCTGAGCGATGATAGAAGTCCTTCTTCTAGTTTTCCGCGCTTTTTAGCAAGCGGCAGCAGACCCAAAAACATCCAGAGCCATTCTGATGATGTGAGGTGTTTCGAAGAATACTTCTCGAAAACTTTGATCTTGTTGAAGTTGATGTCGTGATTTCTGGTCCTCGTAGTTAATAAAGTCAGGGGATTAATCAATGCGTAGTGAGTTAGCTTAGATCGCGGGGAAGCGCTCTTCGCTCGCATTAATTGATATTGAGATGAGTAAAAAAAAACTTCTATAATTGCAAGCTCCTACCATGATTTCACAGAATAATGCAGAAGAACCATTCTATAGTTATTGTTCAAGAGACAAGGTTGTACCTACTAGGGTAGATAAAGAACGCACTCAAATCACCACTACGCCCATAAACACCACACGGCACACGCAGACTCAGACTATATTAAAATAAAGACGAAGCAACTCATGTAGTTCATGATAGCCAAGGAGAGAAGTCGGCCAAAACGAGAAACAACAACCGATTTTGCGGTGAGAGAACGCAACCGATAAGCAGGTGTTCTTGACCGATCGCTTCTGAGCCTATGCTCTTGAAGAGGTCGAACACTCGTGTCGCGAAAGTAAACACCATGCGTCTGGATCCATCCGTCGGTGGTCCCTAGCGTTCCCCTGCATGTAGTTCCCCTGCATGTAGGGCCGAGTTTCGATATTAAACTGAAATAAGCGAGTAACAGACGAAAATAACCGAGATACTGATGAGAAGGAAGAGTAGCCTTGATGTTAAGCTACGCCCCATAACTCGGTGAATATTTCCAGCATTCGTATAGTTAGATTGCTCTTTGTCTTTCGCCCTTCCAGTAAAATCTTCAACAAAAATGACTATCCTGTGAAAACAAAAACAGTTCTGTTCACTTGCATGAAGATTTTTGAAAAAAACTAATACTAGTGTTGTTCTTCTTATCGTACTCTACACGCTGTCGCATTCAGCGAAATGGCAGATGAGCTCAGCGATTGATTCGTATTGTTGTCACAAGATACGTGGAAACTAAGGATTTCGTTCAGATGTAGTACTCTCGGAGAGTGCGAGACTTTTTTACCAGGAGACGCGAATCGTTTCTCGATATTCTGCTTTTGTTGGTACTTCACGAACCTCTTTACAAAAAAACTTTTTGGTTCTAGTATTGTCTGCTTTAGTAATTCGGTAATATCTCTAAGTTTGTAGAAGATGTTTTTGATAAGTTTTGTCAAAGGATAAAATTTAAATTGGTAGAAGCGTACTGTTCATGAAAATTGCAAGCGCTTTATTCCCGTGTGGACGAGAATGACCACTGAAAAAGGCCATTCACCCCATCCTCTATGAGCAAACGTCAGAAGGCGAAAATCGAATCGCGATCGACCAACCTAGTAGAGAGATAACTGTTATTTCTTTCCACCTCCCACTCCCGTACTACCTCCTAGCCCTGGGTTGATTCCAGTTATTGTGGCGTTTCCTGCAGGGGCTTTGGCCATAGCACCACCAAGGTTGGAGAAATTAGGCATGGTGCTCATCACCCTTGCCGTTCTCTCTCTTCTTGTCCACTCATCGATTGCATAAGCTCCTGGACCTGGCAAATCCCTGTCAATGCGGCCGACCCACTTCGGTGCTTCGGACAGAGTCGGCAAGTCGTTGCTGTAGGTGGTGGAGGAAGGGATTCAAGAGAAGGACTTGGAATATGGTACGTGAGTACTAGGGTTGGAATATGGTACTTGGAATATGGTACTTGGAATATGGTATGTGATGAGAGTGCTGTGGTGCAAGAAATATCATCGAAGATCATGGGTAGTTGTACCTTTTCCCCATGTTCGCTACATGCTGCAACTTAAAGTTGCCACCGACGTTGTACGTGCCGGGCCCAGGCTTATCGCGATGCGCTTTTTCCGCTTTATCCAAGCCTGATGCGGATCCGTAGCGTATGCCCATGCTCATCGGCTTATCAGTCAGTACCTTCGACCCCGATGGCAGTAGTTTCGGATCATACGATCCAGGCGGCGGGTTCTCCTTCGTGCGCATAACCATCTCTTGGATACTGCCTTCCACTGGTTTCAGCGGCTTTGGATCCGGCAAACGTCCAACGCCGTTTCTATTGAGCGTGGAAGGCACATCGTAAGCTCCAGGACCAGGGTCTAGATGCTTGATGTTCAGGCTCTTTACTGAGCCGTGTTTCGCGTCTTGGACCCCTGTCATTTTCGAAAGAGCCGAGTAATTGTCATTTTGTGATTGTGATTGTGATAGATAGAAGCTCCTCTGAAAGCAGTATGATGAAAATTGGAAGCGTCACAACATCGAAACCGACGACAAAGGCAAGACAGACCACGATACCAATCTTCTAGTCTAATTAATTATCTCGAACCGCTCCTTTGAAAAATTCTAGAACCATTTTTAGCATTTGTTCCATTAGTACCATACTGATTCTACAACGAGCGAAAGGGAAACAGTAATACGGTGAAAAACAATTATAGTACGATTCCTTTGCCTCCTCTGCTCTAGCAATTGCTGTTTTAACTGCATGAGGGAGTCAATCCGCGTATGCTGTTCCGCGATCTGCTCGCCGACCTTCTCCCTCCTGTGCGCGTCGATTCGCATTAAGCGCTCTTTACGTTCCACAGCATCCACCACCTTCAAATGCTCTGCCTCATGCCGGACCATTTCTGTTGTGGTGATTGAGAAGGGGTTTGGTGAGTCCCCAGTCCGAGCTTACCAAATGACATCGTCGCTAGTCTGTTTTTCTTTTTACACGGTACAGTCAGATATTAAAATAAATCAGGTTATGATCACAGTGGTCTGCAGACCAGTTGCGCGAAAAAGTGTTTCTCTAGAAGTACGTTGTTTAAGCTCTTCCTTTCTGCGTTCTTCGAAAGCGTCGAGCTTTTCCTCGTAGCGAAGAGAGACCGTTTCTGCTCTGATTTCTCGCTCCAACTCCTTTTCTAGATTCCGTTGTTGCGAGATTAGAGACAACTATGCGATGTGCCACTTGATACATACTACGCAGTTATGCGGCGGTCTTTTGACTGGGGATCATCATCGTCAGGGTGTCCCAGTTAGCTCTACTAGCCTAACGTCGGGACAAAACAGTCCGTAGTTGAGTGTGTCAGTTGATGACGGCCGCGGAAGTGTGACGCCTCGACTGGGGATGATGATTCTTGACTCACTCTTTTCTACTGTAGGATAGATGAACAAGAAAACACGACCGCGTACTCATTCTATAGCCTAGAACAAGAAATCACTTTCGTCACTTTCACTACGCATTCCATTTTACTAAAAATCAAGCCTTAACACTAGTTCCACACGCTGTTCCCATTGCTCGTTTCTAACATCCTTCTCCAATTCCTTTTGCGCCTGGAACTCCCGCACACGAATCTCATCCTCGAATTGAACGGCTAGAATCTGGAAATGGAGAGACATACTATCTATAGTGGCAAAGGGACAAGAGTAGAGGCGTAGGAGTGGAAAAAAGTCATGTTGATGAAAGGAATTAATATGAAATAAGCTGAAAATCAATATTTTTGCTATTTATTCCTCAGCTCCACATGCATAGAAGAAGATACATCTTCAATCTTCAATTGTGAGTCAATGTCAAACTCCTGAAGAACGTCGAAAAGCCGATGAAACATTTTCAACGAGTTGCACCTGCGCCTGTCTGCTTCTTTCATACTCCTCCAAACTATTCCGGACATTTCGACTGTGCTCTAATTTCGATTCCGTCCTCTGTCTCACTTTTTCTGCTACTTCCTGTCGTCTCAGCTCTGCCAATCTTCGCCTCTCGTTTCGTGTCTGTGCTTTTTCGCGGACTTGCTGCTCACGGAGTAACTGGACTCTCTCTTAGAAGTAGAACAAGTAGTAGACTTGCTCGACTTACTACTGCTAAGTCTCGCTTACTACAGGTGATATGGATAGGATGACTGAAAGAACCAGTCTCCTGTACTACGATTCTAACAAATTATCTACTTAGAAGTAGTACTATTAAAGTTACCACAACTGCACCGTCTAAAAACTTAAAGAGCGGCCCATAAGCATAGTAGAGAAGGTAAGAAAAGTCGTGCCTTAATCATTCTCCTTCTCGACAGCTGCATGTAACCGGACCTCTTGCTTCAACTTCTTCGCCAATCGCTTCGCCTCTTGATCCAGGATATCTTCCATCAATTGGAGACTGTAGAAGTTTCCCGCGTTCTGTCCAATGGATTCAAATTCTCTTGCAATAATCTTCGACCGAGCTTCGAGGACTAAGCGAAGCTTCTCCTGCCGCTTACCCTCGAAATGCTGAAACCTAGGGGGCGGATGTAAGATGCTAAAATTGGATCCTGTAGCTGTACTAGTTGCTGCTGAATTTATTAGCCTGGAATGGGAATCATCTACTAGTACACATCTGCACTCGGAACCATCTACTACACATGTGCACTCGGAACCATCTACAACACATTCGTTGGTCTCTTCTACTGCACATCTACTACACATTCGTCAGTCTCGAAATCTCTTCCACTCAACATACAGTAAGATGTTTTCTTCACCGTGAGCGCGTTGCGTGTTGCCTTAATAAATATCAAAAATATCACATACCTCATTTTCATTTTTTCCTGAGGATCGCCAACTTTCGCGAAGTCTGAGATTTGCCTAATATGCAACTCATTTGGCACTATTCCCAATTCTTTGCACGCTTGCAACGTTCGTGGAGTGGACAGCATTTTTTTCAGGTTGGCATTCTCGACACTTTGCGCAAGTTGGATTTGGTCGAAGCGTTGCGTCGTCATCAGCTCGGTCGATGTCGTTGCCATGCCTGCTTCGTCGTGCTTTTGATGTCGCTTCGACGGTGAGCCATTGCGGGAACTGGAGCTTCCGCCAATTTGTTCCAGTCCTCCTGTGGACATCATGCTGCCACCCGTTGCTCTCTGGTGTTGGGCGAATCCGTTTCCGGCGGTCTGTTAGAGGTTACGGAATTACATTCCCCCAATCATCCCTGGCTTCTAGTGGGAAAAGAGCAGCCAAGGATGGCAGAAGTGCTGGATGTAATTCGGAAACCCTGCTTAAGCCTGTTTCGTCGTCGATGCCATCGTGCTAGTACCCATATGGGTTCGGGTCATCGACGTTGTGTTCCCGATGTTGTTATTGAAGAACTCTTCATCTCCCATTGTGCTCCCCATTGCCATGGTGCTGCCCATAATCGTCTCCGGTCCTCCACGAGCACTGTGGAACGTCGATCGCGCCGTCTCCTGCTCCATGCGCTGTTGCTGCGCGGCTGGCGTCAATCCTGTTGATGTTCCTGTTGTTGTACTAGAAGTACCTAGCGTTGTTCCACCAATTGTTGAGGATGAAGATGAAGCAGGTTGTTGTACAACTACACCAGGCTGCCCTTGTTGTTGCTCCAGTTCCTGATGTACTGCTTTTTTCTGTTCTCCTAGCAGTTTCAGGTTTTGCTCTTTCCGTTCGCTCGACACCTGTTGGAGCAATGCTCGGTGTCTAGCAAGACTCGCGGACAACGGCCGTTCCTCTCCTTCGCTGACACTACTTCCTCCGTCCGTAGTAGCGGACGCCGAGGAGTGGTCTCGACTCGGTTCCGCTGTACTAGCTTCCCTCAGGTCGACGACGACCCTACTTTTCGGCAGAGTTTCCTTTGCCATCTCGACCAAGGGGACGGCTTCGGCTTCGAGCCGTTCCAAAAAGCTGCCTCCCATCCCCGCCATTTGGCTTCGCTCGTTCAGTGCTACCATACACGACTTACATACACGTACCTCAAATTTCCAGAGAGTCACGTTGTATCTCAAACTTTTTCCAGAGTAGAGTGTCCTCGCTCGTTCAGTGCTACCATACACTTATCTCAGATGCAGGAACGAACGTTCGACTATGTGCTGGTGTCGGCACTAGGAGACAACTGTGAGTCGGAACCCTCCGCTCCTGCACTCATCTACAACTAGCAAGAATTCACTTTCTTGAGGAAAGTCTGTTATGGATGCAAATCCAAATTTTTCCTACGTTTGCTTGGTTTCAGCAAAAGCCAGCGAGTTTTAGCTATGTATATGTATTCGTTTTTGAGGAGATAGCGGTCAAGCCGACTAAGTCTTCTGTTTTTCGAGTAGGTACATGCTTTTTCGCTTCTTCATTTTGATCCGACAATTTACTACGCGAAAACAAACTCCATTTGCCTCCTTTTCCAACTACGACTAGTGCGATTCAAACGTCCACCGACGACACACTCTAACATTAATTATCACGAGCCCACACGATCGTTTGAGGAGCAAACAAGAAGGCGCTCTGTTCCGAGCACAAAACGACAATCAGCTCTTTCGTACTTGTTGTACTTAGTTGCGCAACTACGGAAAAGTTATTTCCTGCGCTCAATCGTTTCAAACCGTTCCTAAACTCGAAATCAAGAAGAACGACTCGTACAAGTACTTCTTAGATGAAGTTTCTGTCATCCTTGTTGAGGTCGATGTACTTCAGCATCTACATGTTCGTGAAAACCATTGTGCTGGTACTCATGAAGACTGGTCCTTCTTTTGTTAGCCTCCCGTGCTGTATCTTCTACATCGCATGTGCATCCCGAATAGGTTTGTAGCACCTGTGACTTAGAGGTCTCCCCTTGGTACGACCCAATTGACCTTGTGCTCCGGCGCTTCCAAGTAGAAGAGCTTCATATCCTCGCAGTAGAATGCCTGCTGTGTTCCGACGATCTGGCAGATCCACAGAGCTGGAGAAAAGAGGTGGAAATCAAACTGTGTTGTGACTAAATGCATCTCGATTATCAAAAATAGACACGCCTACGCGTGGTCCCTCTAACGTCGATACACAATCTGAAAGGCACAAAAGGTGGATATTAGTTTCTTTTAATGTAGCTAGTAAACTTGCTACTACAACAAGGCTAGACGCAACATAGTCGCAACGCCGACAATAGCACAAAACACATGGAGAAGTCAGGACACGAAGATCATTTGGTCAAGATGAAGGATATAAAAAACTGGTACTATAAAGCAACAGAAAGAATATACAGATGACGAGTGCCATCATCCAATCTCGAGGCAACAAGTAGAATAGTACGCCTGTACCGATGACCATTGCCAAGACCCAACTACCCTCGATGAAGCAACAATTATAGGTTTGTACCGATGACCATTGCCAAGACCCAATCTCGATAGAGGGCACGGATGTAGTACTCGGCTCGAACTCGCTGACGAAAGGACAACCATTTGCTCTCCCATTCCACTTCTTTGTTCCGCGAGATCTCTTCTTCTGAGATTAGAGGAGCGGGAGGAGGAAGAGGAGGGAGGTTTGTAGTAGTAGTAAGTAAAAACTCTAGGTAGTAAGTAGGTTGTTAAAAACGATTCTAGAGGGTCGGTCCCGTTACATTTTTCGTACGAGCACCTCCACGCACTTCGTTCTAAACTATAAAGACAAATGCCGCAGACGCAGCTACTACTACCATTATGTCCAGGTGAAGCTTTCAAAAATATTAACTCGATCCCAGCAACCCTTTCCTAACCCAGTATCTATTTTGATTGAAGAGATGAGACGGGGTTCTCCAGTAGCCTTAATGTTCTATACGGCAAGGGCAGCTTGGTTCGATGCACACGAAGAGGCTTAGCATGCCGATAAAACATCTCCTCGTAGTCGGCAAATGTCATTTTACCTGAGGTTAACATCCTCGTGGTGACAGACTACTTAGTGAAAGAACATGACTTTTCTATCACCTAGGCACTTTCCCGACTTAATGATGACATTATAGCAGTTAGACCCTTTCACTTATCAATGACATTATAGCACCTAGTAGAAAGGTGGGTAGTGTACCTTTTATCAATTTTTCCATCCATGGCTTTAATGACGGAGTGTCGTCGCCCATCTTCTTCAAAAACGGAAAGTACTCTGGTGGCACATGGTACCTGCTTGTTGTGGAGAAATTTTTCATAACATAATAATAATAGCGGGGGCAAGGTGAGCCCGGGGTTTGGTGGGCTGTTCACTACAGTACTCCACGCACCACGCATCAGGTGCAAGACAATAGGAGCCAGCCTAAGGACTACCTTAAGGTCCGGAGCGCCTCCAAGGCGCAGAGTTAGTTCTTGGCAAAATTCAGCAGTTTAGTTAGAAGCCGGACCGCCACGCCAAATGTTTCATAACATAACATATTATGTGATGATTTGAATCAAAAATCGCACTCCATATATGAGGACAACCTATAAGAAGAGTTAGTTCTTGGCAAAATTCAGCAGTTTAGTTAGAAGCCGGACCGCCACGCCAAGTTTTTCATAACATATCATGTGATGATTTGAATCAAAATGAGAAAACAATGAGAAAACAACAATGAGAAAACTACGTATGTTGGATCGTGGTGCTCACATCTGGTGGGATGTGTGCCGGAACGCCAAATTCGTCACGTGGCATGACCTGTGGTTGGGTACAACATGATGATAAGTGATGAAGATGAACAACATTCATCGCTAGGTGGATGATGCTAAGTCGCGAAGCAGGTAAGTACTCTATAGTGTTAGTGTCCGATTCCTGATTCATATTGAAAAGTCTTCGTATCACCATCGTCAGAAGTCAATAACTCCTCACCTCATACTCCAGAATTCGCCTTGGATACCACGGTCGGTCTGAGGTCACTTTAAATGTCGATGGCATACCCGGTCGATGGAAAGAGGAAATCATTTTGTCGTAGAAAACTCGACATGGCCTGGACGTTCGGAAATCTCGCCTCGTTGGGTACTTAGAGCTTAAATCATGACATCCTTGTTCCAAAATAAATTTACCTTCACCCCTGAAGATGCAAAAAGTATAAGTAAGACTGAATGTGATATAGAACAGTGCTCATAATCTGCTGCCCCGACGATGCGGTAGGATTTAGCCGTGGTACTGCCTGGGTTAGGACGACGCGCTGCGAACCGGAAGACCCTGGAGCTCGGCCGGCGAGACCTGAAAGCAGGCTACCGGCTGTTCTGGATAAGGCGTGATTCATGATCGTTATTCTTTCTGTTTCTGATTTAGAAAATAAGTCAGTCGTGTATGATGGATCGACGGTCCGGCCGCAGACAGCAGGCGCCTGCTCCTGCCTGTATTATTATGAGTACATGCGGTTTGTACTCCTCCGAAACACTACTTGTTTTTCAGAATTTCAGAGGCGTGTTGAGTATTTGTTGTTATTCCGTTACACAAATTATCTTCACAGTAGTACAGGCTACTCATTTCAACTTGATGCAAGGTTTCCCAACTCAACATTTCATCTCACCCTCGGTTTTCTCGCTCCACTCTGCCACACAATGTGCAGTCCTGGCCTGCTCTTACATTGTTTTACAGAATGAATTTCTCATGAGCAAGAAAAGCACTCTTCTGTCTCTCCCGTACTTGCTCAGGGCCGTGTCGCTTGCGCTACTCTACCACGTCCGATTCATTTGCATCACGTCGACTCATTGACATCCACCTGGTACACAGATAGCAGCTTCGCAGCTTCTTTTAGCCTGTCTCTTCTTAGTAACCGCAGAAGTCAATAACCTAGACACGTCCCTTTTTCGCTTAGACTTCCTTGTAATAGAAGTCATAGTCAGTCTTCTTCATCAAACCATCTTGGTACTTTACCTGTCATACTTCCTGCTACAGGCGTGTCTCTTACAATACATTTTTCATAGTTCTTTTTAAAGGCTGTTTCATACTCCTCTTGCTTTCCCAGACCATCCAGTATAGCTATTTCTTCCTCGGACAAATCAAAATCGAAAATTTTCACGTTTTCTGCTATCCTCGATGGTGTGGAACTTTTCGGGAGAACCTGCCATCCTTTCTGCACGCCCCATCGCAGAAGGACCTGTGCTGTCGTTTTGCCAGGATGAGCAGCGACTATTTTCTTGATCTCCTCAGGTGCATTCTCTTCGCGTAGCAGACGTCCATCGGCGAATGGTCGATATGCTTGCAACTTCAGACCAGCTTGCTGGAAAAAGGAGACGATGAAGGGAGGAGAGGGGCGAGGATCATTACGACTTGGGAGTTTACCTTGATCATGACGTATTCAGGAGCGAGCAAAACAGAAATGACCATGAATGTCTAACATAAGAATACGTATCACCTCCCGAACAAGAACAACCATTACTTTTACTTTCAATTTACTTGTTTTTCATAAAAATAGTCTTTTTCCTATATAGCCACGGATTCACTTCGAACTGGTTGCTGTACGGCGTTACGGTAATTCCCTCTGCGCTCATCAACTCCTGGTAGTCGAGGACCGTGTAATTCGAGAGCCCTAAGCGCCGAATTTTCTTGTCAGGGCCGACGAGGATTAGAGGAAAAACATAAAGGTTAATTTTACAACGCGTCTTGCTCTCAAAGTCAAAAAAAACCTATGCACTCAAAAAAAACATATCACAAAGATCCAGTTCAGTTGCCATAAAAAACCTTGAAGCGCTTTATACGCTTCGACGTGTTTTCCTGGTACTGGCCAATGGATCAGGTATAGATCTACGTAGCCTATCTGCAAGTCCTTTAAAGACTGCTCAAGCTGCTTCAAAACTGCTTCCGGTCCCTCGTAGACCGTGGTAGTCCACACCTTTTTTGGTCGCAATCTGATAGAGTCAGTCTGCTGTGTAATTCAATTTCAAGTCGAATCAAGTAGTTAAAACTATATTTATTGGTGAACAATGCAGAAACAAAGGCAAAGAAATCAAAATGACAGAAGTACCTTGCTGATCGCATACATCTCTTCTCGTTTAGAAAAAGCTCATAGTAATAGTACCTTGCTAATCACATAAATCTCTTCTCGATTGGCGTGTTTCCACAGCACTTCGCCAATCTCCTTTTCGTTTTCATAGAACTGGGCACAATCAAAACAACGATATCCAGCATCTAAAGCTGCCTTTATGGCACTCTCGACAGCTACTGGGTCCGTTGAATCTCCACTACTACGTCCAACTTTGTAGGTACCGTAAGCGGCGGCAGGGAACGAATTATCGGCTTGTTGAGCAAGGCCCGTCATTGTGGTGATTAAGTGTTGGTTCTAGGAGTCATTGATTCATCTCCGAGTCCGAGTCCGACCCATCACTCATTGCTGTACTTAAAATTTCCTCGAATCTTCAACAGCTTTTAATGCCTCTCCCAGTTTGTTTTCTTTGGCTACGCACCAGGGACAGAAGAACGGTGAAGAAGAACATTATTATAGATAGTGCAGTTTCGAGCGGGCTAAGTACCTCTTTCTTGGTTATTACGCCCGTTGTAGCCTATATGACTTTTCTTCACCCACCTTTGTTACAAGCGAAAACGTCGTCAAACCACAGTAAAAATCCTCAATCATCGCGACAACAAACTCTACATACGCGTTTTCATTAACAACAATTTCACATGTTCCAGTTCAAACTTCACCTTGTACCTCCGTTCTTACTGCCAGTCTTGGCACCTACCTAAACCTCCTATAATCAACAAGTATTTCAACAAGCGAATCCGATCACAGATTAATTCAACAAAATATGAGTTGTCACAACAAATTGTATTTCTTTGAAAAATTTCTACTAACATGCGAATCTATCCTATTGCTGGTAAGTGCATCACAATTCTGAAATATCGAACGTTCAGACATTAACTAGGTGACTAAATGTCATCAATTCTCATCCTCATCTTCAGATGAAACGCAGTCCTCGTCTGTAAATTCATCCGAAGGACAATAGCCAGCATCACAACCAGTGAACTCAAAACCCGAAGTAGTCTTCGCTTCCGTTGTACTAGACACTGCCGCTGCTGATGTGCTGCTTGCCTCGATTGTAGTTGTGCTCTTTACATCTGCCTGATTTGTAGCGACACTGCTTGAAGTTGCTGTTGCTGTAGTACTAGCCTCGACAGTCGTGCTCGAGGTTGATCCTGCCGGTCCTGCACTTGCGTTTTCGCCTTTCGCTGAGCTAGCAAAAAGAAATTAGATGAAGAAGAAAAAACGCTTAGCGCATAAAAAGCTGGGATGAAGAAGATTGATGTTTAGTGAGCTGGTGTCTATCTGGTGCTAGTACCAGTACAAGCAGCTCCGCTTTTTAAGCAGATGAACATTTACAAATACAATGATGTCGTATTGTTCCTAGTCAGCCATAAACATACTTCTTCAAAGAGTTACTCCACTCTATCCAGCCAGTGCACTTTGCTTTATCGGTTTCTCCTTGAGCGAGATGAAATCCTCGATACACCGTCCCATCCAACTTAGCGCGTTTCGCGCTTGTGCCGGAATTCTTCTGGCCGAAACGAGAGGGAGACGAAGGCATCTTTTTATTTTGTGTTCTCTTTGATGATGGAAGCTACTGACTTCTAACTGTGCTGTCGCACGATCCCCGATTCTTGCTGCTACTGCTTCTACTTCTGAATTGCAAATTTTGATTTTCATGCGGAGCATGGGTCAGACGAAGAGAACAGCTTGTTGGTGCACTTGTTTGGCGACAGAAAAATCTGAAATCTGAACCAGCTTTTGGAAGAGATTGATAGACGAAAATGATGAAGAACGAGCAGCTTCTATACCAGCCAACAGTTCAGACTAACAAAAAATCAGGCCAACAAAAAAAAACAAGATTGAGAACCCTAGACGACCCCTTTTCCCTTTCTTCTAGAATGCTATGCGCCCTTCCTGACTCTCGTTTCTCTCGTTTTTTGCTCGTAAAATACTTCCGCTTTTCTGCCACAACCTCGCCCCAAATCATGGGACATCGCTTGAACATGTGACCCGCTAATCATCCATCCTCGTCCTTCATCTTTTGCACATTGACTTGCGATGAAATAGCAACAAAAATGTTCTACTTCCTGTGGTATACTTTCTTCAAGAAATTTAGAAGTTCTGCTTGTCGCGTAAAGGGAATTTTTCTTGCGTGTGGAGGAAAGGGGCGAAATCAGGTTCGCGAGTGCAAGTAACTAGATGTTCGCACACACGTGTCATTGCACGACAAGAGCCGCAGCGCGTTCGCGTGTCTGTACTGTAAAGCCTGTACACTTCCGAGTCCATTTTCAGTCTATCTTGTGTCAGGCAGATCGCTCCAGCCTTCTTGTGATTATGTGAGGAGCCTCTATTTTTAGAGCCCACCCTAATCCATCCCGAGAAGCATCCGGGTCCCCTTTTCCCCTTGAAAAGCCTCTTCCAGATGCTTCGGAAGATGGATTAGGGTAGGCCTTAATTCTTGTGATGTGGCGCGTATGACAGTTTCTAGGACGATTGACGTCGGAGAAGTGTTGCCTGTTGTAGTTGTGTGCACGTGCTACTTTTCCGGACCCCGATGAGGTCCTGCATCAGCGCATTTAGTGCCAGGCTAGCGGAGTCACCCTCGGTCCATGCCACAAATCAGTGCCGTGGCGATCGTTGGACCCACCGCTACATCGTTCGGAGCGATCACTGTGAGCCATCAGCCTTGCTGGCGAGCGATGATTCGTGGCGCTGTGTACTTGCAGTGTGGCAAGTCCTCGCGGTAGTGCGTTTACAGTGTGGAAGTGTTGCCCCGGATCGACATGGTCAACGACTGCTGTCCACCACGACCTCCAGTCTGTCGCAAGGTAGAAGAAGAGTCCAACACCTTGTTCGGAGATTTCTGTCTTCCTCCTCGTTGTCTTGATAGGGAACGAAGGAGCGGAGACGAGCCTAGAAAAGGCGCAGTCCTGAAGGGTGCTTTAGTCGGAGAACTACTATGTTGATTCTCTATCTCCAAGACACCAGCGAAAGTCAGGTTGTTCACACTCATACTCGTTGTCGTGGTCTTCGAGTTAGGCCTTGTACGCAGCGCGCCTAGTGCGCCGCGAGAGGAGGGTCTTGAGGGTACAAGAACTGAAGGTGGAACAAGTGAAGATGCTTGTTCTGGTGGAACAAGTGAAAATGCTTGTTCTGTGAGAACGACTGAAGATGCAGCTTGTGCATCCGCTGGCAAAGAGCTCCTTGTGGGAACCGGCTGAGCAGTGTCATCTCCTCTATCGATGATGTTTGAAGGCTTGTTGTCCTCCGCCACGCAGGATCGCTCCAGAGGCGCAGTCGATGGCGCAGAAGGCGGCGCCGCCAGTCCTCTGGTCAAGAGAAATCTGTGGTGGTGTTGTAGAAGTTGCCTTCAAGAATACAATCTCTACTGCATAGGGGTTGTACAACTTACTACTTTCCAACATACTTTAAGTTGTAAAGAACAATAGGAATACTTTCTAAAAGCTGCGACGCAGTCCTCTTGTTTTCGACTTTCAATGCTGCCTGGTCGAAATCCTCGTATCACAGCTATAGCTTCTTTACTCTTTGGCAAACTCCGCGTAGTAAGAAGACGCAGAAAAAGCCAGAGACATGCAGCCAAGGTCCCCGTACGTCCTAATCCTCCACGACAATGGATAAGGATTTTCTTGTCTTTCTGCGAGTGCTCGACCAAGGACTTTTCCTGCTGAGAGGCATCAATCCTATTTTCCTCTCCTCCCTCAGTTGTTGGCACGGGATTGGTGTTCTTGAGGTCTTCCACCTCTGTCACTGTCTCTGTCTTGCATTGACCACCATCTATTTTTACCTGGAGGTCTACCTTTAGTACTAGTTCCTCGTCTCCCTTGAACGTGTCCTCAGCACAACTAGCAAATGCGCCATCTTCATCGGAGGTAGCAGCTTGCGATGACGCTGTCGTGAACCGTTCCTCGTCAGACGAAGAAGGGGGCTTTGATGAAGAAACTACTTCATCTACTCTTTCTGCATCACTGAGACCGCTGACAAGGTCAACATTCGTCCTCGTGTTCATCTTGATGGCCTTGCTTTGGTCTGCAGGAACAACGCTTCTTTCAAGATTCTTCGTACTGGAAAAGCCGCTCTTCCTCCCTAACACCTCTGCCATAGTTCTACAAGCCGCATGCACCGCTTCCAGGTCAGAAAAAGCGGCCATTTCTACTGTAGCTAGAGACTCATCCAACTGCACACCTAGAGTTTGGCAGCAACGGCGATAATCGTTAATGCGTACGCCCAGACAGGAAAGCTCTGAAGGCGAAAGAAGGCATACTACGAGGTGAACGTTTTCGCCAGTGCGCGTGGATTAGATGGCGAGAGTCCTGATGTAGTAAGTAATACTGACTGACTGAGAAGCATTCTAGTGCAACTAAGTTGTACATTTCATGACCATAAATTGCATGAAGGGTGGATAAGCCTCGAAGGTTAGTAGAGAGAAAACGAACCGGTTGTTTTAAGTGCCATCACTATTTGTGGTGGAGCAAACCTACCTAGGACGAAAGATAGAAAAAAAGGAAGAGGTATATATATTAGGACTAGCAAAAATTGGCCATCTAGTATAGGATCCGTTTATTCTAGGGGCCGTCTGTCGTCCATCTGCCCTGGAGGTCTTATCATAAAAATGCTCGAGATCCTTGTCCAAACTCCGCAAATAGACACTGCCATCACGGCCTCCATTCGGCAGTCTTTTGCCGGGTGCCATGCTCAGGCCCACTCCCCGTAGCAAGGTATCTTCAGCATTACCGAGCCAGGAGACCGGCAAAGGATGCGTCTCGCTTCTAATCACGCGTTTTGCCGCGTCATTTGGAGGTCCACGTGGTGCTCCTCTCATTCTCTTTGTCTTGGCGATCTGCCTAAGATTTCCCAGACGTTGTCTTAATTGCCACTCACAAACTACTATTCCAATTCTTGAAAGAACGTCGTATGTTGCTCTTCTACAACATCTCATCGATAGTCCTGTTGCTAGTGTTTACTGAAAGAATACAAGTTTCTTCTTATTGTATTCAATGGTAGCAGCGTCGATACTTGCATACTTAGAGGGACAATCGGGAAGAGGCACAGTGGGGAAGAGGACACGGAGGAAGAGATATTAAGATGGACGTCCGACAATGTTTTCCGACGTGGCACACCGAATTATCGTCTATAAAACTACTGAACGACACTTTTTCACGAAGGTATTTCATGCGACGTGACCGAGTGACATCCTTCTGCGACTGAGTCTCACGTTGTTCGCGAGGGTTCTTCCGCATAGCGAGCGCCACATGATAACTTTAAGTTTCATCCTGTGAAAACTTGCAGACCAACCTCGTCGAGACTCCTTGATGTTCACACGATTACTTCACACATACAGAAGTTTCCTGCTCTGTGATCCATCACTACACACGATACGCATACGAGCAGTTGGTAACTTCTGTGAGAGTTATATATAGTATGATAGGGTTTCTACACTAGTACGTACTATTCTACACAAGTACGTACTAGCAAAAACTCTATCCCTATAATATTGATGACTCATTGAAAACTAACAACTACGGCTGTGGCGCAGTCGTTGCTCATTAAAGCATCAAACACTGAAAAATGGTCACACAAACGTCATGACACTATCACTACGCGCGCGCTATCCTAGAGAACGCTATGAACATCATCTTCATCGTTGTTCACAATATTGTGGAGTCAATAAACAGACTACATTCTAAATCCTTAGGAGAGAGAAATCTCGAAATTCTCATTCTCCTACGTAAATGTAGCTATGATGATGAATATGGGGTGAGATGACGATGATTATTTCGCTTCTGAATCAGATGCTCTTCATATTGTCGACTAGAACGTATAAATAATGGCATATAATCTGCACACCCGCAACGTCAAAACTTGTTCACTATATTATCCCTGCACCTAAACCTGATCGCGCAAGCAGTACTGCGGTCGCTGTCATCAGAGAGAGCGTCTTCATGGTCATACTTGAGGCGAAGCCCCACGTCGGTGGCCATGGTGCAGTCAGCAGGCACAAGACACACAGCGAGTAGATCACAAGTGCCATATTCTTATGTCGCCAATACGCCACGCCGTAGAGACAGAGGTTAGAAGGGGGCAGAGGGCATGGTGGAGTAGAATTGAGAGGTGAGAGAAATAGGCGGCTTCGTTGTATTTTTAGACCTTTCTAATCAGACAAGTGAGTTCAAAACCAAATGCAAATGTTGCCATAAATTTCACAAAGCTTCCCACTTTCCTCATGACCGCAGCCGCCGTTCCTTTCTTTTCACCATCTCCTCCAGCACTTATTGCCGGTGTAGTAAGCAAGCCTCTTTCGGCATCTGCTGCTTGCTTCTCTTCAAAAGACCAAGACGGCCACTCCAATTTGCTAGGAAGTGGAGGCATCGCACTAGGAATCGCTCTACCTACGCCGCCGGCGAGTTGTGGTACGATCAGAAGGGCGAGAAGAGTATAGCCGGAAAGCATTTTGATTAGAGGTATGGTTGGGATTGAGATTTTTCTTGCTCGCTAGTGGTCATACCGGTGACCACGCGGTGATAATGAGAAAAACGCAGTATCAGTATCTGCATGATCTCTTCGCTTTTTATAGCGAGACTCACTCGGATTAGAAAACCACGTCGGATTCATAAATGCAGCAAGTTCGGCAAAAATGGGTCCCACTGTCCTCCGTTGTATCCGATTTGGCTTTTGCCCATCTTTGCGTGATTTCGCCAAATAAAACTAACACCCACAAGAATCAACACGAGGGATAGTATTTGAAAACCTGTGAAGTACAATAATGCGAAGAATCAACACGAGGGGTACTAGTAATTGAAAACCTGTGAAGTGGAATAGTGCGAAGAATCACCACGAGGTATAGTATTTGAAAAACTGTGAGGTAGGTGGTGGTGATGGCGATCGAAGCTTCTCAGATTCATCACGAGCAAGCCCAAACTCCGAAGTAGTACTCAAATGCAAATATTTCCTCGTGTTTTCACTCCCGAAGCGCATGCGTGGTACTGCAACCAAAACATAGCCAGCGGACATGAAAAGAAACCCAGTAACGTTGCAGATTGGATGCCACGCAAACAGGTTGGCGTATCCCATGTCCACTCCGAGCTTGCCAACGACAAGGAGAAAGATTAGAAGATGAAACTCACAAACGTTATTTTTGACCGCCGCAAAACTACAAGGAAATTGAGTCTTTGATGAGTTAGAAACCTCTGTTACATACTAGGCTGTTGCAGGTAGAAATCTGTGCTGTTTCCTTCTCGGAAGAGCCATTCATAACAACAATAGTAGTCCGCAGACAGCAGCCGCTAGAATGCTCGAACGGGCTTGCCAAGACAGGCACTCCTCGTTCACGTCACCTAACATTAACAGGTGAAGCATCGACATCTTTCGTTGCTCCTTATGGTAGAAGTAAACAATCAAGCAGGCTGCTTTTTACATTAAAACTTTGGAGTGAAAGCCTGTCCAATTTTAATCAACACTGCACACACACACACACACACGCACACTGTACACAAATTAAATTCTCTTCTATGTGGTATCTCTGTATATACATAGTGGCACAACGTCCTTAAGGGTTCAGTTACTTGCGAAAAAGCCATGGAACGCGTACAATTAGTCGTTCCTGCGCTTTTCCGATGACATCTAAATTAAAAGAAACACGAAACCGAATGTGTTGCATAGCGACAATTGACTTTGACTTCGAATGAAACTCTTCAGAATATCAATAATCTGTCCTATTATACTTCGTTGTACTTGCTCAGTACTTTTAAAGATTTTTTCTGCGTCGGTATCTAACTAATCGTGAAACCTAGGTACTTAAATATCCAAAACGTAGAAAGAGGTCAACTGACGCGGAGGTACCGCATACTTGGGTGTAGTATCTATCACAACACAAGGATCACACCTAAAAAAAAGCGGTCGCTTCAAAAGATTGCTCAAATAATTGGAGACTCTCCTGTAGGCCCTCAGTCGCTCAAGCCATCAATATTCACTCTCGTGGACGACTTCTTATAATATCTCTTGTTGAACTTGCACTTTCTACTCGTTGGGCCATCACAATGAACACTATTTCACTCACATGGCAATTATACTTGACAACGAAGTTAGATTTATTCTTCAGGAAAGACAAGCTGGATTTCTTCAGAGTCATCCAAATTGAATATCACCCTAGACTCAACATGGCTGACAAGTCTCTATCTTCACGCGTTTCCTGTTTGCTCTTCATTCTCCACTCCTAAAAACCCGCAAGGTGCGACGCCCCAAGCACGTAAGAACCGTCTGGCTTCAGGTCGAAACCAATCCGACATCTGGCATTCTACGACTCCAACGACCGCCCTAAACGCCACCACCACACCGCAAGCGAAAAGACAGTCGTTCATGACATTTTGTTCTTGAGGGAAACAAGGTAGTGAATCATAGATGCTGTAATGGGAGCAAGTGGAGCAAGCATGTTATAAAGAACTACCTCCTTATTTGAGCCACTGAGTGCTCTCAATCCCGAGCGCAGTGGCAAAAGCCGCCCTTTTTTTGTAGTGCCATGCTTGTCCGAGAGGGAAGAGCTTGCATGTTTATCCGAGAAGCTGCCGGCTATGGACGGGGCTAACCCCCTATAGAATACGCTAAAATTATTTTGATCGTTCTTTCCGTCAGGTAGCGACTCTTGGCGTAGGGCAGGTGGACACTCTGCTTTCAGCAAAAATGAGTTCTTTCTTGGCACCACCGCGCATCGATCTTCGCAAGTGGTTTCTCCGAATAACATCTGTTGACAAGTACTTCATGCAGGAACGAGCAGTTGCAATCGATAAGGAATCAAAATAACAGTGGTACACGAGTTGTGTTGTTTGGTTGCTGTTAGAAGTAGTATAATTGATGAAATTGAAGAGAAGTAAATGAGTATAGGAAATCGACCAAGAATCTGGTACACAAAAAGGAATCCTGGGCATGACATCATGAGAGAGCAATAAAGCCAATAGACGCTATTATTTTGGATTCATCCAGAATCCTCATTGTCCCGTGCTCCGCCACCACGCTGCACAGGGACGCATCCCCCGCAAGAAATAGAGAAAAGAGACTTCTACCATCACTACTGCCCCACAATTTCCGAAATATCTTCTTGAAATTTCCGAATATGTGCTCGTAGTTTTTTGTTCTCGGTCTTGACGATGTCCAGATCTTTTAGGACAATATTCGTCTGCACCTCGTAGTTGACGCGCTCTTTCTCCACACACTTGAGTTCGAGCTCAAGTTTCTCCACCTTCTCACTGAAGGTCTCTTCCTCCGAAGCCATCAATTGCAGGAGAGGCATTAGAAGAACTTTTTGAAAGAAGGAGCTGTTACTTATGTCATAAGTACACGCAAAAGTAAGCAACAAGCCGTAACTCTAGCCTTGATTCTTTCAGCTTTTTCTGCTTGACCTTGTCTAATTCGAGCATCTTTCGGCAGACAAGCATCTCTTTTGACAGTTCGAAAATACCCCCTTCGAGATCTGGATTTTTTCGAGGTTTTTTGGTGCTGGTGGGAGTGGAAGATCGGATTGTACAATACAATACAATACAATTAATCTCGCTTTTTTTTTTTGTAGTGCCATGCTTATCCGAAAGGGAAGAGCTTGCATGTTTATCGCACAATACAATTAATGTTCTTTTTCCCTGGCCGTGTCACAACTGTCGTGCCTACTGGAGTGAGAACGAGTCCACGTCCTTTCGTCACTTAGTTGATGATGTTTTGATTTTGATCTTACTCTTCATCTTGAGCCAAAATGGCTAAAGTTCAGTGCAGACTGCCATAAGGGCGTCGTAGATGGTCTACACGGATTCTAAACATCTGTTTCATTTTTACCACCGAAAACACTCAAAATACGTGGTGCGTACAACTACTACCTTTGATTTTCTGAACATGTTCTTTTTCCCTAGAGGCGAAAGCGGCACTGTCCCTTTCTATGTTGGCTAGAGCTTTTTTTTCTTCGGATTCGAAATTCCTGGAGTCCACGAGTAGGGCGTCCAAATATTCGGCGAGGAATTCGTAGAAGGTAGCGTCGTCTAATCTTTCCTGTTCGCGCTTTATCCTTAGAAAGTGATGAAAGAACAGTTGTTAGTACTCCTGGATCCTTACACATAGAAAATTTTCAACTGGTCGATGGGAATGAGGGTTATAATTGAATACATGAGTGGACTAGTGCCTCGAAAATTATCGTGAATGAAGATCCTACGTTCTACGACCTTTTTAACGTCCTATACTATCGAACTCCACGACCAGCACCACTTTCTTCCCAGTCCCAAAATAAGATGGGTCCTATATTGAAAGCCCTAACTTTTGGTCGGTCAGGACGTAAATGGTCTCCATGGGTAGTAGTTCTGTGTCGTCCTTCGCAGTGACCGAACCTATGGATCGCTTCTTTTTTGCTGATAGTTAGAGAAGGAGTAGTGGTTGGAGAAGGAAAATGCGGCGATCTGGTCCTAATCGTGTCAAACTCAAACCTCTCACACGTTTACTAACGTTGAGCAAGATCTTCAGTGAGAGATAACTGGAGCGTGGAGACAATCATGTACTCTTGTGCGAGATTTCCTCTTCTAGCTCTACTAGACACACCATGACCATCATGACCATGTTCATAATTTTTTGATTTTCCACCTTCCTCCCCCTCAGCAGCAACTTCACCCTCTAATCTATCAGGATCCCCCTGTGCGTCTTCCTCTTCCTCCTCCTCTTCTTCGTTTTCTGCGTCTTCAGCGTCGTCTTCCCTACAAGGTTGTCGATTGGTGCAGTGGTTGTTCTTTTCGTACAAGAAGAGGAATGAATACAACAGAAATACAATCGCAAAGTTGTGTCCTATGCCGCGTACTAGGAGAGTACACATCACAGAAGGAAGGTGAAGTAAGTACACACAGAACCGATGAATCTTCACTCAAAAAGCGGTGGTACTTATTCTCCTGCGGCGCGTCAGCTTCCATCTTGTAAGCTACAGCAGCGCGATTTCGTCGACAGCATCTATTGATAGCAGCCAACAGTTCCTCTCCGCAATTGCAACCTGCTAATTTCATCACATAGATAGAACCATTCTCTGCAAATGCTTGTTGTTAGAGAAAGTAGACTCCTTACGATTGATTGGATCTAGTATGGACTAGTCTGTTTCCGAAAGGATGACAAATAATGCCGCGATTGATTCCCAGCTTGATTGATTGATTGATTCATTCATTGATTGATTCATTGATTGATTGATTGATTGATTGATTGATTGATTTACCTATTCATGAGGCAAAGGGGCTATCGTTCAGTGGGGATAGGGGGAATGCATCTTGTTCAACTTCAATGCTTGTGAGTGTGAGTAGTGAAAACTACTCTTGTCGTTGTCCTCAAGCGCATTCTTCAAAGAAATAAAAGTTAGTTAACGCATTTTTCCAAGTTAGTGAACGCATTCTTCAAAGAAACAAAAGTCGAAGTTGAATTTCCAAAAAGTAGAATTAACGGCTGTTTTTGAAACGCACAGGAGTTCCGTAGCAGCTACTTAGTGAGTGCATTCAAAACAGAGCGAACTTAATAAGTGTCTTTGAAGAATGCTGTTTTTGAATGCACACTAAGCTAGCGAACGCATTCTTCAAACAAACAAAAGTGCTACTCCATAATCAAGTATATGCCGCGCGCCCTCCTCGCCGATCAAAGGATTATGGCTCAGGTTTAAGTGCGTCACGCCGACATTCTCCCGCATAAACTCAGCAATTGCTTTCGCACCATTCACGTCGATCTGGATTGCTTAGAGATGATATGTCAAGAATCACTCTAGTAGACCCTAGAAGTAATAGAAGATTGTTGCATGGGATAAGCCTAAGAGTGTGGAAGTAGCCTAGTAATAGAACTAGAAGATGACTTCTTCTAGTTGCGCCTACTTGTAAGTATTTCTTTTTCTGAGAGGTTCTCCTGGCCTTAATGAGTTATACCTAGGTCTATTTCTTAGAGGCAGCCTTATTTTTTGTGCAACTCCAATCTCCAGATGCTTACGTTTTCCGCTAAGGCCAGAAGAAACCCCCTGACGTCTTTCTGCCCAAGGTTGTTGTGCGTGAAATTGAGACATGCGATCGATCGATTCCCTGCCAAGCCCTTGCCAATTTTGATGAGGACTTCATCTTTGGTCGGCTTGAGATTAGAGAGAGGGATTGGTGGTGTGGTGGTGCTGCCTCGTCATCGTCAATGTACATTTTCACACTTGCTTCTAGAAAGCACGAGAAGAAGCAAGCCATAACTAAAACTAGTATCCCTGTCAAATAATCAGTGGACCTTAACTATTCCTCTTAAATTTAATTGATACATACCTCCATAACTATTCCTCTCAAGTCTATGGATTCGAGAAAGAGGTGGTCCCGTATCCAATCCGCAAAAGCGTCTGGTTCGCTTTCGTAGTTGTGACCGTCTAGCCCAGACCGAAATGCGAAGGAAACGTGAGCCACATACGATTGCCCGCTCAAATAGTCCTCAAATTCGGTCGTATCCCTCTTTACCTGCCGCCTCATGGGCATGCCACTTGGCGAATTGGGCACACCAGGGATGCTCATCTTCCGGTCTCCTCTCGCGAGCAAGTCAGGATCTAGTTGCAAACGTGTCTACTTCTAGACCCAAACGTTCTTCCGATAGCAGCACACTGGAAGACACCCACCAGTCGTGTGTCTACCAGCAGGCCTGCATGGCAGCGGTGCTAGTACTCCTGGCACGACCAGCAGCTCCATCCTTTTGGAACTGAAAACGCATCAAACTCTAGTTAGTACACTTGTTGCCATAATATACGCAAGAAGCCTTGGACACTCTCTCGAGGAACAAAAAATTTGAAAAACATCGATATTATGGAGAACTACAGCGCAGAGTACTCTCAACCACGGGCATTATGGGTCAGTCTGTGTGATCTTTCCTGTGTTTTTTCCGTACAAGAGAGATTATGTTGGAAGAACAATGACCATCTCCTCACTCTGTTGACTCCACCAGCATACACGTCACTGTTCTCCTTCCTCGGGCCTGAGTGTGAATCATAAGTCCTCTTTTCGCTGCTCCTGCTTATGATCTCGACCCCCCTGCACCCGTCCCTCCCTTGTGAATTCTAGGTAAAAAGTTCGATGTTTAGACGTTCGTCTTTCATGGAAGACGATGGCTCGGTGCCAAGTGGGTGTTCGTTTTGGCTCTGATGAAGCAATTTGAAATGCGTCCGCAGTGTCTGCGCTGCATCAGAGACAAAATATATCTCCACTTCCATTCCAGATCTGAGCATTTTTTGAAACCAATTGCGGCTTCGGTCTTGACCGGCGTCCCAGGCACAACGATAAATGAAAATCACATTCAATCTCTTGGTAGGGTCGAGCCATTCGTCAAAATTTTCTGTCAGACGTGTTGCATCGAAAGCATCACGTATGTGGAATGTTATATTCGGAAATGTCGCAACTGCAAGTCTCTCCTGAAAAGCCGTCTATAATAAGTGGCTTGTGGACTCCCTAGGATTAGATTGCGACGGATTGAGATCCCATATAAACAATCTCCAATGGGTTACCTCCACATAAGTTATCACATAGCATATAGCGCTTATAGCACATGATAAGTATGTGAAGAAGTGTCTTTTTCTTGTACAGCAGCAGGATAGCTCTAACATTATCGAGTCTCCGGAGCACACACAACAACAAACAACAACATAAAGGGCGCTACATCCACCAGCAATGCACTGGCAACCTTGTTGATAGCTTTTGGTCGCGGTTCTCGCCCCACAGGCTGTCCACACTTCTGAAGCTGGACCGCGGCATCCTAAACAAATCACGTGTATGTCGTTGTCTCTATTTCCGTGTCTGGTACAAGGTTCTACTCTGATTTTCTGTGTTAACAACTGCTGATCCTGGTGTCCGTGTCGTACCATTCGCTTTCGCACCTCTCGTTCCTACGCGGCTTACATATTGTTCGCGATCGTTTACCATTCTGCTCAGCAACAACTTCTGCGTAGAAGCGTATTGCTGGAGACCACGCGGATCTGCGTAGTCTTCTAATGTCCCATGTTTCAGAGAAGGTCTCGCACTGAACTGGCAATTTCGTCTTCTGCTCAGAGTATCTTCTCTATCCAAGCTCGTCTTCTTGCAAGTAAGTGAGTTGTATCTTCTCTATCTAAGCTCGTCTTCTTGCAAGTACTTAAGTGTATCCTCCAAACCGAATACTTACTGAGCCAAAACACTCCTCGCTCTACGAACGAAGGCAGTGTAGAATCATAAGCGCCCGCACCGCATCCGTCTCTGAGAAAACGGAAATCGACACACTCCTGTGCAACGAACAGACAAAGAGTCGAAGCATTTAATATTTCGTCGCAGGAGACCAAGGGACAAGATCAGCCACAGTCACAACTTCAATAAAATCGCGAGGAAGTAGCAAGATTCTACTTTCAGACAAATAGCATCTCCATTCCTGCTCTAGAGTGGTCCAGTCAATTCTTCTGAAGTTCGACGGTGTTAGATCGTAAGACTCTTTCGTCAGGTGATCCAGGACACGACTTAAGAACTACCTCGGGGAGGAAGGACTTGTACTGACGAATAAAACGTCAATGTGTCCTAAATTAGGTGTCAACCCATGGCTCCAAGAGGACAACAACAATCTAGAACTTAATCTAGATCAAGTAACATCTACCATCAAGATCCAAATCTGGACACCATCGTCATCATCATCCAACATAAGCGCACCAGCTTCGCAACATGAGGAACTTAATCGAGACTCGTGGTGACTTGGATTACTCTCCTCATTTTTCTCTTTTCTTCTTACTCTCACCTTCTTTTTCTACAGTAGCATCTTCTCTACCGCAACACCCTTTTTCTACTTCTAAAACCTTTTATCTCCACTACTTTCGTTTTCGTTTGCTTCTACAATACAAAAATCAAGACCGAGGCGAAAAGTTCGACTATCATCCCCGCAGAAAGCGGACACTTTTTCTTCAAGCCACCACCAGTTTCTCGTTCTTCTTCCCAGGCTACTAGTGCGCAGCTTTTTTTATCTTTGGCGACGACAAGTCATTTTTCCCTTCAAATTCAAGGCTTTTGATTATCTTGATGCTATTGTTAGTGCTTGGTTAGTCGAGAGCTGTCGGACAACGGGTCGACTATTGCATGAACTTCCTGCGAGCTTCTTTAAACATCCAAACCCTCACTAGCTGATCACTCCCACCGAGTGCCCCGCCACATCCTGAAGCGCAGTAGTTAGAGAAGGAAAATATTCGAAGAAGACTATCGACAAGGAGAAAGGTATTTATATGCAGTTGCAGGCGCAAGAAAATTTAATGAAGTACCGAGAAAGAAAATAACTATTGCAACACCAGGCGTCCTCTTTATGTCATTGGAACTATTAGCATCATCTTTTTTAGCAGCTTGCATGGACATCGACAACTTTAAATCTAAACATTTATTTGCTTATATTTGAGGAGATCACCGTTTTTCACCAGATATTTACTTTTTCTTTTGGTTGTTTCCGGGTAGTTATGTGGGAAAAGAAACAAAAGAAACAGTCAATTAGCAATTTAGCAGATCTGTGTTTAGATAGTACGAACGGGCAGAGGCATAGCGACAAGTCGCAGGGAAACACAAGCTATGACGTGTTAGATATACCAAATGCCTCGTATCTAGTTCGACTAAACACAACCATAAATGGAACACGCTAAAAATGACAAAATGTAAATTTTGGCGAAAAAAATACATCTAGAAGCAGTGGTCCAATCGAAAGTTAGTAGCTGAGCTCTCTCACGCCTTGTTGCAAAAGCAAAACCACAGCACGAAGATGCCAATAGAGGCCAATCCTCCACCAACTCCGAGACCCAGACCCAGCCAGAGACCGAGGCGAGAGCCGGTCTGTGGCGGAGAACTACCACCAGAGGACCGGGACACGACACCTTGTTGGTGACCAAGAGACAGAGAAGTGGTCCTCGGCACTTCATCTACAACTTGGTTCTGATTCTGAAAAGCTTGAGGCTGATTTCCACCAGATGAAGAACCAAAAAAAAGCCTGCGATCTCCATCGAAAGCTCCAGACGTGTGCCGCGCCGTTCCAAGAGGAGCTGCAGACGTGTGACGCATAATTGTAGATGTTTCACTCACTGAACCAGGAGGAGCTGCAGACGTGTGCCGCGCAGTTCCAAGAGGAGCTGCAGACGTGTGCCGCGCCGTTCCAAGAGGAGCTGCAGACGTGTGCCGCATAATTGTAGATGTTTCACTCACTGAACCAGGAGGAGCTGCAGACGTGTGCCGCGCCGTTCCAAGAGGAGCTGCAGGCGTTCCACGCTCTAAAAACATATCCATAGCGCGAATGGTTGCACGTGTACTCTCCACAGTACCTTGAAGTTCTTTAAGACTGGGCGGGAGAGCACGACGAGAGCGCCTTGAAACCGGAGAAAGTTTGCGTGGCTTTCTCTCAGCAAGTTGTGGCACCGTCAAGCCTGGAGTGTTGCCCCCTGAGGAAGCATCTTTGAAATCGCCCCAAAATCTGAGAGTTAGTTTCCCATTTAGTTCCCCATCATCGCCGCCTAACTCGTAATCGCTGACGCGCTGTGTATTTTCTGCTCCATCTACCGTGATCGGCTTTTCGAACACCTTCGGAAACGGAACGAACTGGTGGACACGATAGCTGCGCTTTGTGCGGTACATCTCCGAAGCAACGAACTGTGCCAGTCTCACTGCGTAATCGAACATGGACAAGTCATCGTCAGAACCAGGAGGCGCTCCTGCACGCCAATTACGTTTGGGATCTGCATCTGGCGGTCTCACCCTCTTCTCCCTAGGCGCGAAATAAATATCTTAGAATGTTACGTTATTAAGAAGATCTAGAAGGAGGGAAACGCTTTAAACACTCATCAACATTCTTTCAAGGAGAATACAACTAACCCACTCGTAAAAGTAACAAAAGTATGCTCAGTGTGGAGGCACAGTGCAAACACTGCACGACGGGACACGAAAAAATCAAAACATCTTTTTAGTTGTAACAACAACATAAGGATTGTTGTGCGCCGCAAACTGGCAAAAGTCCTCGTCTTGCCAAAGCTTATTTCCGTGCCACTTGGGCGCGGCTCCAACCTTCGGGGAAAAGCCTAGCTTTGCGAGCTGTTCATTTGAAGCGCTGAGAAACTTCCTTACCGTCCTCGCGAACGACACTACTGTGCCATTCGGGTAGAAATGAAGCCAGGGATGTAGCGGGGTAAGCTTCACTTGTCCATCGCTTGTCATTTCCGCTATTGCTGAAGATTTGGAGTCTACTATGTATATACTCCGTTCATCAGAAGCGGGCTGCATTTTATTTTTCTCAAAAAGGGATCGCTTGATATCGTTCACGTCACTCTGGCGTTTTTTGCACGCTTCTGATTTGCAGTTGCTTCCGAAAGAAATTTCCATCGCAGGGCCGCGATCTCCAACATTGTGATCATGTCCTTCCAGGTTCTCCTCGGTGGAAATAAGCGACATGTTTTGAAAGCTAGGCTCAGCGCCAGAAAAGAGGGAGCGCTGAACAGCCCAGTCAGGTCCCTCCTTTTCCCCCGGGTCATTGGGAAACCTTCTTTCATCCAATGTTACAACTTCTTCGTACACTGGTTTCGCTGCACCGTGCAGAGCGTCATATAGCGTTTCGCCGTGAGAGCCAAGTAGCGAATGCAGGGCTGCCACTGTTCTAGCATGACACTCTCCTCTGGCTTCAAAACTCTGCACTACAGGCTGCAGTATCGTTCTTAGCCAGGGATTTCCGCGTGCGTCATAGTAGATGGTCCGTAGCGCGCGCTCTTGTCTCCCCCTCTCCCCGTCCGCGTCCAGGATTCTGTAGTCGAACAAACGCTGCAACTCGGCTATCTTCAGAAGCTTTTCCTTCACAATCTCTTGCTCCTGTTCGAAGCTGATACGCCTGAAGTCGTACACTGGCTCCATGCGAAACAGTTCGAAGGAGGCCAGATTCAAGTCCTCTGCCACCTGGCCCTCGGGCGGGAATTGGGTCCCACCGGGGGCCTCCACTGTATTGAAAGTCATTGCCCAGCATTTATCGCCCCCACTGCCACCGCCTTTTGTCGGAGACGAGTTGAATGCGCAGTCGATAATGAGTCCGGTGCTGTGACTATCGTGATACAGGAGAATGCCAGTGCGCTTTTTCCACGGCCAGTCGTGCCTCGCGCGTTGAGCCTCTTGCATCCACTGTTTCACTCTGTGCAAAAAGACGGAATACTCAGTATCGCCGCTCTGCATGTTATGCGTTTCGACGTGCCGAGAATAGAAGGGCAAGGGCTCGGGCACTTTTCCAGCCAGGACAAGACCAGCACTCATCAACAAGTTGATGATCATTCTGCCTTTTTTAGGGTAGGAACCCACGCTGTCGCTCAACATTTTTTCTTTTGGATAATGTGAAGGAGATTTCACGTTTACAGGTAATATTTTACTTTGCATGAACGTCAGGGCTCCTTGATGACGTCGTGTATCCCTTTATATCATACCTGTAGCAATCGCAGTGAGTTTGAGCCTTATGTGGCTTTAGATCTACCAACTCCTTGAACTTGATCTCTGTTCTGGATCGTAAATAGAAGATCATGAGCCGTTCTATAAGTCATTTCCTGCTTAACTTCCCTCAGTATCATGGTCTTTCTAGTGATCTAGCTTGGTTTGATCTTTCTTCTTGTGATTGATCTCAGCATTGATAGATCTCAGCATTGATAGATCTCAGTGCTGATTGAAGATAGCTCTCAGTGTTGCGATCTCAAGTTCGTTGTCATTTCCGAGAGCCTCAACTGAGCTGAGCCTCATTATATGAAGTTTCCCTACTCGTATGTCTAGACGATCTAAACTTGTAGAATCAGACTGACCCAGCAAAGAAAGCTTTTGAAAAACATCAGACATAGTATTACAAGGTACTTGTAACCGACGGGGAAGACCGAAATTCGTTACATCTACTACTCAAACAAAAGAATAACTAGTGGAGGGATGTATCTTGAAAAAAAACTATATACGGGTGGAGCCAAGCTAACTAGGAAGAAAAGGTAAGGATAGGTAAAAAGAATATAAGTATAGAATTATAGTAATGGCCAAGTTAAGTAGGATCCGTCTATTCTAGGCGCCGCGTGTCGTCCAACAGCCCTGGAGGTCTTCTCATCAGAGGCGGCCGAGGCCTGAAAAAATAGTTGAAAAAAAACTATATATTTAATAGTATTTAAAGCGCCTTACTGCATAAGGCCCCCCCCTTCTTGAAGTGCATCATCATCAGTGCATCTCAAATGATCCTTGTCGATCCTCAACGAGATGAAACACAAAGAAGCAAGTACATTCCAAATTCTCCTGCAAGTTCGAATCCTTCTACTCATTCAATATACGGGTGGAGCCAAGCTAACTAGGAAACAAAAAACCAAAAGAATCAAGTAATCCAAATATCTAAATCTACTCATTCAATATATTCATATATAATGACGAGATGATGAGCGGACTAGATTGTAGGTCCTTCTCATTCAATAAATTCCAACTCAAACCCAAGGTGCAAGTGTTATGTCCTCACAGGTCCGCCAACACTTGTGTTGTACATTTGTTTTTGATGCGTCGTATTCACTTCTGGGCAAATTGAATCTGTTGATTGAGATGAAGATATGCAACTGTCATCCTCGAAAGGAAATGTTTTGCCATCGAAGATTGCTTTTGCTTTCTGCAGTTCCGCTTTATGCGCCTGGCTGCCGACCTCCTGCGAAAGATCGGCATAATATTTGGCAATGTGTCGTCGTCTCGCCCATGTATTCCTTGTCTGTCGGATTTGCCGTGGTCGGACCTGGCTCAAACGGTTTGGTTTGTAAACGTAGAAGCACTTTTTTCCCTTGAGTCGATCTGTCGTACCAATGCCGAGCCAATAGTGAAGCTCCGCATTCGGCAGTACCCAAACACCCAGCAAGGCGCGTGGCAACTCAAAAAGACCGTCCACCTCCTCGGAGGCCTTGGTGGCCTGCGACGCGTCTCCGTAAGGCTTCAGGCCTGTGAGTTTCCCTTTTCTATGCGCCATGGCGCTGTTGAAGGCCATGGGAGACCCGAGGCGGTCTCTCCACTCCCGATTGCAGCGGTATATCACCCGGAAATCAGTGATGTCAGCCTCGTAGATTGGGATGTGAGTCGCACTCCCACCGTAGCGCGATAGACTGATGTAGAGACAGTCAGAGTGCCGACTCATCTCCGCGCCAACTCGATGGAGTACCGTTTTTCCCGAACCCGACAACGTGAAGCCGTTTCGTGGAACGCCATCGGAGCCCGCCACCAAACGCATTCCACACTTGTTTCTATGTATACGTTTGGTGGCGGGCTCCGATGGCGTTCCACGAAACTCACGTCGTGCAGAAGCTCCACGCACTTCCGATCCTTCGTGCTCTCCACAAGAGATCGGTACAGCTCTGTCGGTTCGCGCGCAGCCTCGGGACGCCAAGTGGCCCGGAGATAACGGACAATGCTGGAAGCAGTCCTCGACGATGCGACTGGCAGAACGACCCACTTGCGGTTACCCCGGGCTTTGCACGACAGTTGCGCTCTCACAATTTCGCTTCGTGTCCACATCATTGTCGCCTCAAATCTTGGCTGGTTTCCCTCGTCGTCCTCGGAGCCTGGAACGCCATCGGAGCCCGCCACCAAACGCATTCCACACGCCTTGTAGAGTCGCTTACGCTTCTATACTTACTTCAACATCTTTTCCTTTTCTTCACTTCTTCACCAACGCAGCACCTTTACACTAAATAAGTAGATCCATTTTTTCCTTAATTGAAATGGTCTCAGGAAAACTAGGTCTCAGGAAAAGATGAAAGCCGTTTTACATCACTCCTTTAGTACTTAAACTCGTCCCACTCAGAGAAGACACACCATGACTCATCTCTAGCTCTAGGAAGGAGGTGTGACGAAGAGAACGCATACCGCAATTAAGATCAAAAAGATCTGCTCTCCTATTTTTCGCGAGAACAGTCTAAGTGCGTGGTCGTCACCTGGGCGGGAGCGAAGCCAACGGGTTCAAAATCTAGTGCTGTGCGAAGTCTTATTCAACAGTGGGCGCAAAGTCTTACGCAACAGTAGGCCTAGTACCCTCTACTACTGAAGTTTTTCCGCTGAGCGACCATAGTAGGAACAAAAGTCATGTCTTATTGTTTCCTTAATTCAACATCTAGTGCTGTGCAAATGTCTTCACTTACCATCGTTCCTCCTCGCCAATGCTAAGCGAGCTAGCATAGACAGCTGCTCCTGTTCAGCGGCCTGGACATTTCTAGATAGAGAAGCCTGCTTCGCCTGATCAGGTTGAGCACATATTTTCAGTCGCCTCGCAACCTCATCATAAGTCGGTTCAGCATAAGCATAGAATAAAATCGTGCCATTGCCGACATTGGCACGGCGAAACGAACCCGCGGCTTCAGGCAATGCCCCGATCCGGAGGAAAGATGCAAGTCGGAGATTCGTAGCAAATGGTGCTTCGTGCAAAATTCCTTGAAGATGTTGAGCACTTCCAGAAAAGTGTGCCCCAACTCCTCCTCCGTGTTGAGCCTGACCTTGGCCACCACGATTGCCATTTCTTCCCAAAATAAATTGAGAGAGCAACGTGCGTTCTACAGTACTGGCCAGTTCACATGTGACCCCCTCTGCGTCTGTCGGACCCCAAAATTTTCGCTCTACAGCATACGAAGGCGCAGAGAAAAGCTCCGTGTCTCCCATACGAATTTCTGGCTTGTACATCGGAATCCTAGAGTGGCCGTCTGTTGTTGCGCCTCCTTGTGTCACGATCGCAGTTTTGCCGTCACCACGGGAACAGCTATCTGCACCAGTGTTTCGGAACTGTTCGTTCAACTCGGTCAAACGAGCACGCATTGCATGACGATGTTTCGGGTTTAAGTAGGTTTCAGCAACGAATTTTTCCAAATCATCCCAAGCTTCGCGTGGCCACTGAGGTCGTTTGCTGCGAGGACGACGCGAAACGGCATGTTGATGCTTTCTTGCATTTCTTTCTTTCCTTTCCGGCAGTAGAAGCTTCTTCTGATTCCTCGGCTCTTTCCTTCCAAAAAATGAGGTAGATAGGATAGATCGGCCTCCTCTAGGGAGCTGTGTAGAGTCAATTCTAGAATCTTCAATTCCAGATGACAATAGACGTGGATCCTCAACCTGCCTAGCTGCAGCGTCACCACCGCCAATACCATTCAACATTATAGCTGACAGCTCACCAGGCTGAAAAACTTGGCGTCGACTCAAAGGAGAGTCTCTCGCCACTTCAGCATGTAGTTGACGCGAAGGCGAACGCAAAATAAGGTCAGAATCTTCAGTTGAATCCGGCTCATGGCCTTCTGAAATCTCCTCGTCATCAGCCTCTAGCAGTTCCTCCTCCTCCTCGTCACTGTGCTGGCCGTATGTTGGTTCTAAAAATAATGCAGCCAAGGGCCCAACTGTGCGACCGGCATGACCAAGATGACCTCTTGGTGAACCTCGTTCTGGAGAAGGAGTCACAGTGCCGTCATCAGCCCGGATGGTAACGAGATCATCAATGGCTTCGTCTCTCATACCATCACCAAGACCCACATCACCATCTGCGTCACCGTCTCCACGTACAGGGGCTCCGTCTCCGTCTCTCTCCCGACCAAAATAAACCACATCGCCCATCGCTTCTGCAATCATTTGTGCTGTAGAAGTTCTAGATATTTCCCTAGGACCTCTTCCTGGAATGGAAGCTTGAAACTCCGTTTCCACTTGCCCATGAATAGGATATTCCTCAGGCGGCGCAATCTCTATTTCAATACGGGAAACAACTTGTCGAAGAAAAAGGACGCGGCTCTTTGAGATATGGCGCAAGATGTTGCTGGCGAAATCCAACTCTTGTGGATCCATCCGATGCAGTGGTGACCCTAAAACAGACACACGCAGACGACCATGCTCGCACATCAGGGAGTAGAACATCGCCCTGCCTCCGTCCTGCGTAGATATGGCCGTAACAAGGGGTCCATCGCGTAGCAATCGGCTTGAAAATTTCAGTAACAGTGGAGAATCTAAAGAGACGAAGGTTCCGTGTTCGAAGACTAGTGATGCGGAAGGCTTAGCAACACTGGCGCCTGCCGCACTGGCGGCAGCTGCTCCGGCCATTGGTCCTCCGACAGGCATTCGAAAATCGTGAACCAAAAAAGGGTTTTGATTGTGCAAGCTTTCAAAAACCTCATCCAAATCTCGTCTACGCTCTTGCAACATATCTACGAACTGCTCGCCATCCACGACAGGACCTTCAGGTCTTTCTTGTCTAGTCGCAATAGAGTCACCTCCACTCCCCAATAATGCAGGATCATAGTTCCAACCCAATTCCACCACCGTGTTTTCGGGCGAAAATGCATCATACTTGGTACCAACGCGTGATATACGCCTTTCTAGGTGATCTCTTTGTCCGGCAAAAAGGGATTCTAATGCGCCTGCACGGTTCAAAGAATCCCAATTAGCCGCATCAGGTGAAAGGGTAGCATGGTAGAAACCGGGACCGCAGTTAGCTGCTGCGTTGCAGGACTGTGCGAAAAGCGCGACTTGAATCAGGCCAAAAAAAAATGGCTGCTTTGATGTCCACAAATTATCGGGTTCTCTCTGCCTGCCTAAAGAGCGGGCAGAGAAGTGTTGAATTCTTGTGCTCCTCATGTTCTTGTTGGACATTATTGCGGAGGATCATAAAGAAAGTGAGTCTCTTGGAAATGAGTGGTATATAAATTAATTTGGATGCTGTGATGCAACTCTCGTGTACTAGCAATTTTTTCAGCTGATAGGCATAACAATATCTAGTTGCAGCAATAAGTGCCCTTTAATTTGTGGTGTAGATGTTCGAGATTCTCGACGAAGCTTAGCTGGCTTCCTAATTCAGTCGTGATGAAGGGCTTCGATTCTAGCTTAAAGAAAAAATCTATCACAGAGCGACTAGTTCCTGTTCTGTTTTTGTCCATTGTCCGATTTGAAAAGTAGTTTCGTCAGCAGTAAGCTTGGTTTCTTCGAAGTCACTACTTTCAGCTTCAGGATCAGGCTTCGCCCCCAAATAGAACAGAGCAGCAGACTTCAGATCCATTTCGCAACAGTCCTACAACTGCAAATTCTTTCTGACTAGATGTAGATCAAATGATGCTCCACTTCATCTCCCCACAATCTGATGTAAAATTTGAATGTCAATAGCTCGTCCGAAATGATCCCCAGTGTGCAGATCATAGAGTTCGACTTTCCTCAGATTTTGGTGATCAATCCTTGCTCCTAGTTGCTTCTCGTGATTCAAAATGAAAATATAGTCGAAACCCGCAGCTTCTGCAGCCGAAGATTAGACCTTACTTATCGATGGACATTGGACAATTTCTCTAGAAGCATCAACGAACAGGATGAGAAATCATAGTCATCTATCTCCTTAGGATGTACTCATGTGATGTTTCTACTTATAGAGGTACTCCCCAACTATCGAGGATTCTAAACTTATACTTCCCCACTACCGACGAGTTCGAGAGACTCTAAAAAAATACTCAAAAAATTTCGAGTTGAGTATAGCAGAGCGAGTAGCCTTAATTCTTCCGCTCACGATCGCGTTCTCCATTCCACATGAAATAAAACTGGTTTGGATCTTCTTCTTGGCGCACTCGAACTGGTGTGAACTCTCCCTCTTGGACGTAGGATGGGCAAGACGTTGTAGGAGATTCTATCATGGCCGCTCCACTACCACACGGCTCCCCACCAAAATCCAGATTCAAGGGATAACCAGTAACCGAATGGGAAACTAAATACGTTATGGGACGCGCGCGTAGAGCTTGCAAACGCCAGTTGAGGAAAAGGCGACGACTTGCTTCTGGTTTATCGTCCTTCATCAACTGTTTCACCTCGATCTCGCACAACAGCCCTTCCCACCCTTCAACCCAACGATCCATGTCTCCCAAATAGCCATTCTGAAGCTCTCTTTGCTGACGAGGGTTTATCTCAATGTTTTCTCTTGGTCTTGGCTTCTCAATGCTCTCGCTTGGCTTCGTCGCCAATGGATAATAAAACCCAAAGCCACGACAATTCTGTAGGATACAAGCTTCTCGGAAGTAATCTACTGCTTCTCTTACACCGGGATCCGGTCTGCCTGGTTCGCCACGATTCTTCGTGTTGCCATAGTCGGCGAACAAAATTTCTACCGGAGTACTCAAGGACATGCTGATCTTCTTCCAATGCAGCACCACTTCCAGCACATTCACGATGTCTGAGAAGACCCGATCTCGCAGATGGACTGCATTCACCAAGATGAAGTCACAAGTTAAAGGTCAGCAGTCAGTGGTCACTTATTCTGAGTGAAAAGGGGGCCCCACGCCTCTCGTCCCTTTGTTTTCCCTTCGTTTTCCCCTGTTCTCTCAAGGGGGCCCTCTTCGATCTCAGTGACTAACCTCCATGACCAATGAAGGTTGAGCCTTAAGTAAGGTCCGTTGTTTCGAATGCTAGTCCAAACCCCTTCTCCTGTCGTGCTTTTGTACAAATCTCCTTCTACTAGAAAGCCTCTGCTTTCGCTACTTGTTCGGCACTTACTCACATCCTTATCGACCAAAACGGATTTTCTCGCGACAGGCACGACCCTACGTGCAGCTTCGCCATCGCCACACCCAAGTTCTAAAAAACTGTTAAAACCGCCAGCACGCTGTAGTGCAAACTCGCCTAGTTGTCGATAGAATTCAGCGGTTATCGTTTCACGACCTTGCAGGAACTGAAGCTGCTGCGTCTCAGAATGAGCCTGCTGGTCGACGTACCAAGGAGTAAAATTTCCTTGCTTTTCCACAGACAGGGGATCACGTGAATGAATGTCGCCAGATAGCAGCAGGTCGTCAACAGCGCTGAAGACTCGCAGTGGAAAAACAAGAAAAACTAGGCAGGTTCGTAGCAACGAAAAGCGCAGCATGTTTTTCTGAAAATCATAAAACGAAAATGATCTTGCGTTCCATCCACTTTCCTCGGACTTCTTTTGAACCCTTCTACTTGCCAACAGCTTTGCTCACTTACAAGACACGAGCTTCGCAGTGACAAAAACCGTTCTTGCCGGACAGTAGTTGTACACGACTAGCATTGCCAAATTCCCACTATCAGCTCTTGCGCTATCCATTGTAACAGGAACATTCCGCCTACTGTTGCATGAACGATGAGTCACGAGCAACAGGGGTCACGACAATTGAAGTGCTACTGTCAAGCATCAAATGATGATCATCCTTCCTTAGGACATTCCCCTTCACTTCCTTGGCTGCACTTACCAGCAGACGGACAGGCTTGTGAAAGAAGCTGCCCTGAGCACGTGTCTGTCTCACCTTTGGCGTCGCAACACTTTCCGTCCGGCAGCTTACAACAAAATGCAGTGAGTACTTTAGGTCCTCGACGTCGTGCTGAGATGAAAGATGACGCTGCACTCTCACGAGAATAAGAGGAGTCGTCACAAACTGTAGCTCCACTGTATCTTTTCTGCAGGCTGCTTGCGAGGCTGTCAACGCTACCCCATGCGTCAGCTGCACTGCCGTCGAACGTTGAAGCCAAAATCGTGGAAAACAGGGTCATATTCTTTTTGTGTTTACAACTTACTCAATTTGATACAGAGAGTCTGTTCCTGTTGTGTCCCATCATGCTTTAATCAATCATCGTTGTTCTCTAACATGCTTCAAAATGGAGAATGATAATTTGATGTAGAATCGTTACCGTTAAAATGTCTGAGTGAATCTGCAAATTTTCCTCAATGGATATGTTCCACATGATTCTCTGTGCGACTCATTTCCATACGGGATTCGGTTCTGAAATTCTGAGGAGGGTTGTTACAAGCCGGCTTTGTGCGTCATCACACACACAGACCGTAGTTCCTTGCACCGATCACCGACGCAAGAATTGCCACAGCTCCGTTTGTCTACACGGACCGACTCTGCGTGCTTCGAAACAGCCTCAACAGCCTCAGCGAACAGAGGATTAACAGAAAGTCCTCACAGAGGGACGAGGAACATACTTACCAGTACCTGCGCATTCGATTCTTCTTCTTCAACACCTGAGTTGTATCACTCATAATAAATGCTCGTTGCTTTCAAACTTGCCTCGTCTTGCAGAACCTGAAGCTCATGCGTTCATCCCCCCTGGACATTCATTCCTTCCGGGCATTCTTGGTCCCGTTCCCTGTCAGAACAATTCGGATGTTGTAAGCAGTAGACGTTGGCTATCACCTGTCCATTGCGTTGCGCGCAGTGTGCACTATCCTCATTTTTTTCGTTGCAGCAATGCTTGTTTTTAAGGAGGCAACAAAAGGATGTTGTTCTTCTTGTTGTTAGAGGTTGCGACATTGCATTCTTCAGATCATCCCTGACCCTTTTCCTACTGGAAAAAAAGCCAAGGATGGTCGTGAAGAATGCAATGTGGTAACCCTTAGTGTTGATACTTCTGAAGATGATAGGCTCGTCCTACTTGTTGTTGTACTTCTTCTGTCGTGTTTCTTGTTGCAGGAAAAAAATGAAGTAGAGAACGCTTTTGGCAGTTGTTCGTGCAGACTGTTTATTGGTCTTGGCCCTGATGTAGTTTTCCTCACGACATTTCTGCTGGGATTGGTATCTGTATCTGCCCACAACTGGTGCGACAAACACTCCCGAAAGATGCCCATCATGTATTCATTTTACTGAGTAAGTAAAAATTGCTGCTGCTAATATTTATATTTCGGGATTTATTCATCTCTAACAAACTAGTACTACTATTAAAGCTCAGCATTCAATGGTCACTGATGCTGAACGGAAGAGACTCCCCTCAAAGCTCTCCCCTTTCCCTTCCTTTTCCCCTGTTCTCTAAAAGGGTCGCTTCTTCGATCTCAGTGACCAACCCCAATGACCATTGAAAGCTGAGCCTTAATACTAGGCTTTGTATAAGTGTGTCTTCGAGCAGCAGCATGACCTCCCCGATGAAACGCGGTCGAGTGTACCAGATAAGGCGAAAATTCCTATGGCACGTCCCATCCCAGAATCTCGATGATGTGCGAGAAATCGTCCACTTAATCCCAGAATCTCACCCTAGTACGACAAATCTAGTCCGGCTCCGGCTATCTTATTGAATATTCTACGACAAATCCACTCCGAACATCTCACATGCGAGTTGAGCGATTTGAACGTCTTGGACTGCGATTCCCGAAGTGTCAAAAATCGAAAAATGAGAGGGTCCTCCGAGCCTGTGTTGTACTTGTTTCGGGTTCGAAGCGAATATGCCCAATTCGATAGGTGTTTTTACGAGAGAAGTTTTGTCTTTCTCGTTGTAACTACTTCTAGAAGTACTAGAGAGAGGATACAACTGTTCTCGAAAATCTGCATCCCATCCCCGGTCGTTGTTACCTCTATCTTCATCCTTCTCCATGGATCCCAAGGATCTGGATCTCTTACGCAGACTAGAAAGGACCTCTGCTGAAGGAAGACTTCGTCCCGAAAAGAGGTGATGTTAGAATGATGTAGAAAAGAAGGTGGCTATAAAGTTGTGGACTTGCATTTCTACTGTATCCTAGTACTTGTCAGCTGATGTTACACTTCTGTTGTTAGACAAAGTCTCAGTGGCGAGGGTAGCGAGGAGATGGTAAACTGCGTCCGCATCCGCTTGTGTTGATACGGTGCATACAGAAAGGGCAATATTAAGTGCTAATGTATAATTGGTGCGATAATTGTTCCTCTACTTTGGTGCACATTTCACTCAGTCTTTCTCTAACTCTACTTACAATACATAAGTAGGTGCGTCATAACTCTGGAATTCGCCACGATGGAAAGTTTGGTCGTAAGAATCGCACAGCAAAAAGTCCGCTCTCTCCAAAACCCCCAATTCCAATTCTTGCTTTCCCGGTGAGTCCGCACCTACGCATGTAATGTGCAGTCTTGAGCTTGACGCGTCTTTTGCTTTTCTTAGAAGAGTCCGAGCGATTAGTGATGTGCTTTGTAATTGTATATAATTCATGTCGCCCGCCTCATCTTCGTACTTTTAGTTACCCTTGCACTCTGTCTGGCGAACAAAGGGTACCAATATTATAAATGCTAATGCTTCTGAGATAGATAAAAATGAAGTAAACCTCTGACCATATTAATTCTGGGAGGTCCACTTCTCGAACAAGCGGCTCCCGACTTGCCGTCAAAGTGTGTACTAGCTGGCACTGTGAAAACACCTCCGCGACAGTCGAGGCCAACTCGATTTCCATGGCCCTTTTTTAAAGCTACTCCCGCGCTCGCACCCGTGAGCGCATCTACCTTGTTTCTTCTTTTCCGTTTCTTGAAAAGGAAGAGGAGCTCGCGGGCAGTCGTTCTTTTTCCCCTTGAAAAAGAGGCCAACAAGGATCGATGATGCTGAGGATGCTCCAGTGCGGTAGCCTTAACTATCTCCAGGCAAGTCGGAAGATCGCATCCGATTGATAAAGGTCTGTCCTTTTTCTCTGTCTCGGCACCAGAGTAAGACTGGAGGAAACGTCATCAGTGCGTCTTAGATATATGCTAACTCAGATTCTCAGTTGACTCAACAAACGTATCCTAAAAATGTTACTCTTATCTTATATCAGTATCTATTTTCAATTCGATATTCCTTGTCCTTCGCACTTCTATAATGATCCCGCATCAGTGGTAGCCTTACGGATTTCGCTCATCACCAGCGTCCGAAGACCACATGCGTTGCAGTAGCCGCAATTGCCACACAGCCTGTACACCAGCACCCAATATGCCGATCTTTGTCACTACGGGATTTTTACTGGAGGTAAGGCCCACGGCACCATTTCCTTTTTTTCCTCCTTCTGCTCCAGTCGAAGCAGGTAATCCCAAATTATAGAAAATCTTGCTGTTTGTCCTCCCATCAATTCAACAGACCGTATAGGAAGCTGCCCCTATTTCCCTTTTCCCCTTGAGTGCTGAAAGTGTGTAATCTATATGGGGGTTGTTCCCGCCCTTGAATAATAGCCTATCACATCAAACTTAAAAAAGGACAGCCTCGATCGTAGTCTCGTCTTGATGTCAAATGTGGGAGGAAAAATGGCGGGATAGTCTCTTTTAAACTACATCCATACAAGCAGAGTCCAGACGCTAGACAACTCGCTGCTGCGGTGCGGATCTCGGTTAATATTCCCTCATCCATCAACATTTTGGTCAACTTCATAGTCTTCTGCGAGAACAACAAGAGAAAGCCAGTATTCCCGTGACCTGCTCCGCCTGAGGCAACCTTGATCACGAAAGACGGACTTTGGTGGATATAGCCCGTTTTCACGCAACACTGTGCTTGCTCTCCGCCAAGGACAGCGCCAAACGGGGCTTGGCTTACATTAGAAGGTTGTATTTCCGTTCAACGTGGTGATATATAGAAGCAACACGCTCAAGCCTTTCAGTCGTATTCAAAATACAGGTGAAGATAATAAGATATATCATGTATAATATGTGTAACTGTAAGCCTGATTCGACTTAGACTTACTGTAGATGAAACAGATAGAAATTCAAGTTCTTCTTCTACATCTACTCCCAAACAAAGGCACGACGTAACAACCGTTTGCACTGGCATGACACTGACCTGTTCCGCTGATCATTACAGGTAGTTTTTCCCTATGCCTGCTTCAGTGAGTTGCCTTCTTTCACCCTCTTTCGTTCCACTTTAATCAAAGGCTGAAGCATTTCGTTTTTTGATAGCAATAAATACTAAGGGAGCAAAGAATGTGGAAAAGAAATGTTTCAACCCGTAGAGCTCACCTCAGCAAACTCGCTTCACAAGGGATAGTGAAAAATAACTAGCCTTAAGAGAAGGCAAGGAACGCTTGTAATTGGTTGTCAAGGAGGGGCTCGATTCTGCTCAGTATCATCTTAGGAAACACGTTCAACGCGAGTTGGCTGAAAGAAACGATATCATCATTTGACTTATTAGATGTGTGGATCTCTGACAATCCTGTAGTTGCTAGCACGATCCGTAGAAGAGCAAGAGACTGGTTCTGACAATTGATTTTTCCTCTCTCCTTCTTTTTCAAGGAAGTAGAAAAAGAACGACTACCCGCGACCTCATCTTCTTTTTCGAGAAAAGAAAAAGAAGAATAAACGATCGAAGATCTATCATGGTGTTACTTATATATGAGGCCTTAACTGCGGGACCCTCTACTTTTGATGCCCAGCTCTTCTCTTGCAAGCCAGGGTCGTACCAAAACAATGCAGCTGCTGGTCCTTGTAGTACGGGAGTGACGACCGTTGATGGCATCTTGATGATTCTTTTCTATTCTCCACCGCTGTAATATGATGTACTCTTCACAAGAGATTTAAATGTGCCTCTTTTCTCCTTGTGTTACGAAGATTACGTGTGTAGTAAAGAGGCGCTGTTGCTGTTTTTTCTTCATGATGATTCAACTTTGGACCGGGGTGGTCTTCATCGTTATGGATCCTTCATCGCTATTCTGTTGTACTTACGGTTGTAAAACAGCACACCAATATTCCGACAATATAGATCACTTGAACAATGTACTTGTTTGTTTGGTCGTCTCTGGTGGTGGAACCCATGATGTGCTTATAATAAGCAACTGGAAGACTGATGTCCAACGATATTGTTCTTGTAAAAAAATTATAGGGAAGGAAAATTCAAGCGAAAATGTTGTCACTTCCAACATTGGCCTCTAGTATTTGCCATGTTCAATCAAGAATGCCAAGATGGAAAGTACCAAGCACTTTGGAATCAATTGGATTTCCAAAAAATAAGATTTTTGATAAGATGAAAAATATATTGTAAAAAGAAGTATGAAGTCACTTCTGTTTACTTTTCATGCTCAGATACACCATCCACAGGATGTTCATCATGTTTACAAAGAGCAGCCTCAATTTTGGTGGCACCAGCCAAAATGTGCCCAGGTTCACAGGGAACCAGAAGATCATATTTGAGCTCTGAATCTGTCGAAATTTTCTCCCGTATTCTTTGATAGCATCCAATGCCGTTTCGCCTCGCAGAACGCCTTCGCATGTGAGAAAGACTAGGTTGAAGACAGGAGCAAAAACAACCTCCTCGACGCACACTTTTTGGAGAGCTAGGATGAAACTACTGGAGGACTCAGACGATTTCTTCGAAGAAGAGAAGGATGACGACACTGGATGTTGATCTGGTGTACTATTGTTGTGCTGTGTCCTCCTGTCATCGTCTTTAATACTCTGTACTACTCGTCCACTGCCAGATCCAGTTCCAGTACTACCACTTTCATCTTTGTTACTAAACTCGACTACCTCAATGTCGTCGTCCTCGTGCTCTACTTCAAACGCAGCTTCGATCTTCTCGAAAAACCAGAAACAGAGAGGATGTAGAACCGCAAAACCCAGCAAGTATTGCTCCAAGGTGTCTTTCAAGGAGAAAGCCTGGTAAAATCCTCTAAGAAAAATCGCGACGCCGTTGTTCCTATTTGGTGCCGTTTTGTTTGACGAATTCTGGTCTGCGGATGATTAGCGGTAGTAGCGAGTAGTGAGGTTTTTCCTGCTACTCTGACTAGCAAGTTGTAGAAGTACCCTTGGTGGTCTCCATCACAAAATAGTGGAAAACCATTATGGTACTGGAATCTTAAATAGACGGATTCATGTTCCGCGTCGCCATGAGTCGTTCTACGAATTGTCGTAGTATGTCAGCAAAAGCGCCGATGACTGCAGTCGAGTACGCATTCGCTTGAAACGGGTACTTTGCAAGCATGCCATTGTACCAATCGCTGTTTTAGAAGGAGAAGAGAGAGGATAAGGAACTACTAACATTTAGTGCAGCATGGTGCATTTCTCATAATCACATGGTGAGAACATGACTGACTCACTGCAGACAGAGTCGCGCTTTATTTTGACCAAAGTTTTGTCCAGCCATAAATCAGCCGAATAATGGCCGGCCTCTCACTCGACGTACCCTTTCCGGGATGTGCAGGCAACGCCGGCCTCGCCTCCATCTTTTGATTTCTCTATCTAACTATATATTTACTTCAACAATTTTGCAAGCAGAGATAACTCAAGAGCCTCTCATTTTCGCTCAGAAGATCCTCTAACTTTTCGCGTACAGCAACGATTTTACGGGATGAGGAAACGAACATCACTGACTCTAAATCTCTACGGCATCAAGCAGCTGTTGTGCCATTCGGTTTCGTTGCACATACTTTGTGTGTTTTCCCTGAGGCGTCCCGTTTTCTAGTTACTTTAGTAAAACTATCTGATGTGTTCTTTGTCCGACGAAAATATTCGTGCAATAATCTTTTGCCAGCGTACGTTGTGCAATTTTCGGAACCCCGATCTCCTTCGGAAGATTCGAAATAGAATCTTCTGATGCTTTACTGTGTGATGTATTGTAACTAGAATAAAGTTGTTGAAGTGCTACCTATGTATTGAGATGATAAATAGATCGATGATCGATCTTTCATGGTGCAAAATGATTCTGGGACTCCTTCTGACCTAGAATTTTCAGCTCGCCCAGAATGCATCATAGATAGTGAAGATAAAAGTTCATTGCCAAAACGAAAAAAGTTCATTATTTTGCGAATCAGTGAAGTTATACCTAATGCGAAAAAGTTCATTTTGTTCATCATTCATCGTGCGAAAAAAAGTGCTCGTCTTTTGTTCATTATATTTGAAAGTGAATTTGCAAGAACATCTTCATATAAGAACAAGTACAGTTATAGAAGAATAATAAATCTCTACTAAGTGTAGTTGCAAAGAAATCCTCCCTCCTTGTCACCTAGAAGCAGTAGGAACGAGCATTTTCTTCATGTTCAACATCTTCTAGCTAGTAGTACAAAACCTCCAATTTCTTAAGCTTCAATCGGCTTAGCGCTCGCTCCCTTCTCTTTGTTCTTCTTCTTTTTCTTCTTTGCCGGTTCTCCATCTACTGCCGCTGCTTCTTCCTCCGCTGGTCGCTTGTTCTTCACTACATCGGCGTCCTGGTTGTACACACCGTTACTTCCAGCCTCTGCGGTCGCTTTTTTGGCAACGGCCACGCTTTGGTTTGCCGCTTTCTTCAGGTGTCGCTTGCTGGCCGCCAAGTCGTCGCCGTCCTCACAGGCAGCTACTTTTCTCTCGACGTAGTCCTTAAAAGCCTTAGCCACTGTGGCCTCGGTGTCTTCGCCTAGAGCATCAACCCTGATCGCCAATGCCATCTTCGCCGCCAAGACTCGGGAAATTTTTCCCTTGAACTTGTTTGCTGACTTTCCGATCAAAGAAGCGTGGTAGATCAAACCTGGAGAGTGAAGAGAATTCTTGGTGTGTTGCTTGGTGACAAAGTACCAACCATCTGGAAGATGTACTCATTTTGACATGATCGGTCTCCAAATCTTGTTCGTTGGAAAAAAGCTTTCTACTACGAGCAGCTATGTATATCAAGGACGAGGTGTGAAAGAAGTCTCATGACTTAGTAGTAGTAGGACCATATTTCGGTGTGTTGCTCTTCGTCTTCATTGCCCTGAAAAGCGCTTTCTCTGCTCCTAGGACCTGGACTGTTGAAGCCGGGTGCTTCGACAAAGAAAGCAAGGAACCGGCATGACTGATAAGTCGTGCTCCGATGAGTTCGCCGACAAGGTATGTCAAGTTTGGTGCGATCGCGGACATGCGAGTCTGTTGATGAGTTTTGGAAAATTGGGAAATTGGGGATGATGTTCGTGGTTGTTGAAAGCTAGTACTGGACATATGTTCCCAAAATGGCTAGTGACGACGAAAATCAGGATGTACTTAAAATGCTATGTATTACTCTCACTTCTGAAGAGTTTGTTGAAATAAACTGCAAGGAAATTGTTCAAACAATGGTCAAAAAAAATAAACAAAGTTCTTTAAGTATTCGTCGTTCTTTGTGAGTACCTTCAAGTAGTTGCTCAATTGCGTCCTGTATTCCAACAGCTGGATGACCCTCTCCGTCAGGCTGTTGATATGCTCCATATCTTCTGAGGTCACTTCCGTTCCGTAACTGGTTTCTGCCGCTCGCTTCAGTTCGTTCTCGATTTCTTCCGGGATGTCGATCTGGGAGAAGTCCGTGTTCTTGCAGTTGCCTCGCATACCCATCAGTTTCACCGCTTTGGCGTAGACCAATGTGTCAGTGAGAATCTTGGCCATTTCTGGGAAGTGCCATCCGTACCACTCCTTGAGGCGCATGGCAAAGTTGTTCAAATCTTTGTCCAAGTCGTCAAGCAAGCCAATGGCCTGGATGATCATGATGTCCACTTTGTCTGGGGAGAACTTCAGCTTAAAACGACTCATGGCATGGGCGAGAGACACTTCCATCTGCTTGGTTTGCTCCTTGGTGATATCGGACAGCAACTCCTCGATATTGAAACGCAAAGCACGCTGCAATTCCTTAGTCTGCTCAGAGACGGCGACGGAGATACCTGTGTTCATAGTGATTAGGGATTATTTGTTTACTTTTAGTCATGTTGTAGTTGTAGTTCGAAAAAATAAAAAATGTAGAAGAAAATATTGGAAATAAAAAATACTGAGTGACAAGGAAGTATAAAACAAAAAACAGTAAAACATCTAAAACTACATGATCATCGAAAAGTTAAAGTACCGAATTTCTCTTTGATGATGCTTCCCAACTTGGAATCGATGACGGACAATTCTTCGCTTAGATTCTTTTCGACGACATTTTTCTTCAAGAATTTCTTCAACTGGCTTCCCATTTTACTCTCGATGAGAGCTGCACTTTCTTCCAAGGCCATTTTCGTGTCCTGTTTTGGTTGTGTGGGGATTTGGCTAAATCTCATGAGGTAGCGTGGTTGAAGGCGGAAGCCGTGATGTAGTTTTTCATGCTACGAAAGAGTACTAGGGGCGCCAATACACTACGCTAGATCGAGGCTAGATCGCAAGAACATTAGTCAAATTATAAAAGCCTCGTCACCTTGAATTTGCTGAAAGCGAGCATCTCAGCATTCTCCTGGCACCCAGAATCAGTGAAAGCTTTTGCGATGTCATCTTTTTCTGCAGCCAACAGCTTTTCGTTCTTCAGACGAAAAAGGCCGTAACCAGCCGCAGTCTCCGTTAACAGAAGCATTTTGTCTCCTCTCTTGGTTTTGATGGAAGCACGACAAAGATTTATTGGATTTATGAAGATAAGTAGGTGAAAATTCAGTGATGCACAATTAGATTTCGTTGTGATGAACAATGAATGATGAACAATTTAATCGTTTATTTGGCAATTGAGTTGATAGGTATCACTTTCTAATACTGATGTGGATGATAACGCAATCCTTGTTCGGAAATGCGATCTAATAATCCCTCCTCCTGTCTGGTAGTGATTGAAAAATCATGCACATGCAAATTCTAGATGAATCAACATAGAAAAGGGCGAATTATAACCAGCTTCTTGTAGTTATGCGTACTGCTCGAATAGACGACCTCCAGCTTCACAACTACGCGTTTTTCATAAAAAGGTGGGGGTAAAAACAACTACTCAAAGGCATGCAGTGCGCTGATCGATTTTTTGAATTTGTTTCAGGATCCGATGGACTATCAAAAGTGGATCTGACCTGGGTAGCTCGTTTTCTACTGCACACTGTTCAAGAACATTCTTCTTTGTGAAGGATCTTCATCTGAGTGGAATTTTCTCAAGAAGATCACGGACGAGGAACTAAATTCTCTCATGAGGAAGACTACTGAAGCTCAAGCTGATCTCGTTTTTTGTCTGTGGATGAAAGATCGTCGTTTTGTTGAAACACTGTTACCGGTTCGATCTACCAAATAGATAGTTTCACGTCTGGTCTGGCTGTGAAATGATTGTTTTTGCACTATTGGCGCGTAGTGCTTCTATTCTCGTCAACGACAGAAGGGTAATTGTTCATTCTCATAGTTAGTTCATCAACATCAGGTCGTGGTGTGTAATTTTTCATTTTGAAAGCGCATCGATCAGGGTATCTATTGTACAGAAGCAATCGGAGTCAGGGTTCGAACTAAGATTAAAAACGATGTAAAAATGTTCACGTCAAGGTTTCAACCCTCTTCTTCTTCTTCAGTCGGCACTTCATCGACTGGACAAGTGGCCATTCTTGAGCCCTGATCGAACCGCTCCTCAGTCGCTGAAGGCTCGCCATCCAGTTCCCCTTGGTCGATCTCTCCGGGTCCGACGAGACCACGGACATTAGACAAGACGACTTGGGATCACGTCCAAAAAAACATGGTGGTAGTTTCTATGAGAACAAGTTCCTTTCCCAAGTTCCTTCAAAAATGGTGGCACCTCTATGAGAAGAAGCTTCTGATGTTTCTTGTTTTCAGCTCTCCTCTTATTTTTCATTTTTCTAGTGAACACATATTACTCATTTTTCAGTGCTTTTTCAGTGTTACTAGCGCCTAGGTTACTGCTTCCTCATGGAGGGATAGAAAAATAGATCTACTTTGTTGCCTTAAGTTTTGCATTCATCACTTGTCCGCGCGACCCGTTGCTGTAGTTGGTAAGCTGGAACCAACGGAAGCCCAAATCTTTGCAAACCTTCTCCAACGGCTTGTTTACGGTGTACTTCTCGCCTTCTTCGTAGTAGTTGAGGGTTATCCGCAGATTGCCTGAGCAGGGACACGGAAAAGATGGGTAAGGGTTGTTTCTTTCCTCCTTGCCCTAGGAATAATGTGATGTTGGTTTTTTTACGAGCGACGAAAAAAACCTATGATTCAAAACTACGTCTAAGTAATTTTAATTTGCTGAAACAAATTACCTGCCGCAACCCCTGCGAACAACTGCTTCCGGACACCATAAAGAATCCCTGGCAACTCTGGTTCCCAGACGCCACCGGGTATACTAAAATGACTTATCACAATCCCACTGGAAAATGTCAGACGAAGAACTCGGAAAGCTAGCAGCCCGTCCGCTGTCGCCGCAGTGGGTGAGGCGTCGCCGTCTGCGATGTGCATGTGGTGAAAGAGGTAGTTAAAGAGTACTAGAGAACTGCGTTGTTGGAATTTTTATGAATGTACTAGCGAAAAAACGAATCCATCGAAATCGTTCGACTCAATGACGGCATAGTAGTCAGATTCACGTCCATTTCGAAGTCATTAATACCTTTCGAAATCCACATCCATTGTATGGGTCTTTCTTTGGCGTTTGGCTTATTTGAATCCCTGAGCATTTCCGTTTTCAAGTCTGCCCACGCATTTATTCCCAACGATTTTCCTAGTGTCTCGTCTACTCGTGGCAGATACCTGAGTGATGTGGTGTAGTTTGTGAATTCAGATACAGATTTTAGACCAAGTAAGACCTCAAAGTGTTGTACTGTAGCTACTGGTTTATTATGTTTATTTTCCTCTTGAGCTAGCACCTCCATCAAAAAATTACTCTTCCACTTGCTTCTGCAGGTCGTCCTCGTCGGCGGCTTTTATCGCATGCAGATGCACTGCTGTCGGCTTATGCAGTGGCGCAGGTGGCTCTGCTGTGGGTGCTGCTGTGGTCGGTGCTGCTGTGGCCTCTGGGGAAGCTTCTTTTGGTTTGGTATTAGAGAGATCTCTCGAGCTCGTTATTTTTATCTACTTTCATCGTTTTCTCGACAACCTGAAAACTGAATACAGAGCATTCACTCTAGTACCTACTCGAGAAACACCTGCTCCTCATCAAAGATAGAATAGCCTTGCTTAACACTAGGTTCTTTACTTGGCTCGGGCGCGCTTGGTTCAGCCTCCTTTGATGCGGAAACCGAGGCTCCTGCGGGTGGAGCGAGACTCGGCAATCCTGACGCCCCACCGCCAGCTGCGGTTGCTTCGTCCCTTCTTAGAAATGAGGTCTTCAGGAGGAGAAAGATCAAAAGGTTAAGGATGCATAGTACAAAGTAGTTCATGATATAAAAGTATGAGACCGTCTGTTGAGAAGTACGTGAAATTCCTACATCCACTTCCACACAATGAACCCACTCCTAGCTTATCCTTACTAGCTGCGTCATCGGTTGTGGTTGGGCTTCGACTCTCCCCAACCGCACCAGGCAAAGGCGGATCCGAGGCTGTCGTTATGCTGGCGACTCCCGCGAGCTCCTTATGTCCTCGGTCGGTCCCTTTGCCTGCGGCTTTTGCATCCTCATCCTCGACTTCTGCAGTGCTTAGAGATAGCTAAAAAGAAGTTGTAGTTCGTATCACAGTGCTTGACTGAATGAAAACACAGATTGGAGGAAAAGGAGGAGGAGAAGATCTTCAAAGTTCTATTATTTCCCCGTAGTAGAATGAGTCAATTCAGTCATTCATACGAACCACGTAGCAGCTCAAAGTAACTGCCTGGTTCAAGTTGTGACCCGAATAGAGACACGGCAGCTACAAAAGACCGACTGCTTAACGACGTGGATAACGTCTCTGGCAGACTGAATAGACGAGAGTTAGTTGTAAATCCACCTTAAAATATCATCGAAGCCGGGCTTGCTTTTATCGACCACGAACGCTCCTGGTTTCGTAGTTGTACTAGGTTTTGCGTCGGCGTTTGGCGAGGCTTCGACCGCAGCACCTGCCTCAGTGCACTTCGCAACGCCCTCTTGTTCTGGAGAGCTCACGGGCTCTATCTTTCGATGCTTGCTGCCCTGGCAACCCATAGTGTTTTGTTCTTGATTCTAAGAGATCTCTGGATAAACTGAAAAGGGTACCAAGGAGATTAGCTTTGAAGTATCAAATCGAAGTGTTGCGAGCTCCTACACCTCCGCGACCTCCGTCTTCCTCAATTATTCAAAGAAACAACGGGGCTTCTTGATACTCGAGATCGAGCACTAGTGCAACTTCTGGCTAAATATCTGCCTGTCCTCCTTGTGCCAGTACTTCCGATTCATCTCCAAGTTTTCAGACTCCACCTGGCAACCCATGGTGTTTTGTTCTAGCCCCTTGACATTTTCGATCGGGGAGAAAGTTAAAAAAAAATCAGGGAAAGAGGGGAAGAAATTGTACTTCGATACTCCGATATGCCCTTCCAGGACCCAAGTCTGTGTACCGCTCAACATTAACTCTCTCGGACACGCAACCGAAGTTCCTTTGACGACATATCAATACGCGATCAGTCATCCTCATGCATCAAAAGCATGTGGCTTCTTGCCCATCACCAGCTTTACCCTGTGCAGCCAGCCATTAGAGATGAGAGTAGAGCTCCACGCGTCATAGGATAGAAAAGGAGTTGGCTCACCTGCCACAGGTTAAGGCTAGGATAGGATAGAATAGTATAGAAAAGGAGTTGGCTCACCTTCCACAGGTTAAGGATAGGATAGGATCGATAGGATAGGAATTAGCTCACCTACAGGGAGGGGAGCGTTCACGACTATGAAAACGCCGAAACTGAATCTATCATGCTAGACCGAGCTATGCCTGAGTCGCACGCGAGGATCGGTTCAGCCTGTGCCGTCCGGCGAATAGATACACGCGTCATGGGCTGCGCGCGTCTGTTTGTTTTCCTAGACGAGTGTGTTTCTGCTATTTTTTTTTCCTTTTTTTCATCTGGTCTCACTTCTTCCTCGAAAGAATGTTGTACTAGCAAACTTAATAATTGTCACTGTAGTTGAAATCAGTTTGCTTCGTGTCACAGGTAGCGCTCGACACAACTTCTCATAAGAAGTGTGTCGTGTCCTGCTGTCTATACAATGCGATGGAAAATTTGAGCTTACAACGAGACTTACACAACGAGTAATCCGGATGTTGTAGTTGCCGCCCTTTTTTTCTAGTAATACATTTTATGTATGTTCTAGTTGCAACTGCTAGTTCTAGGCCGAAACAGGCGTGTGTCAATGTTACCACACCAATTTTTCGCTAGTACACGACAGTCCTAGATGATGTTGAATGCACATCCTCGGCGATTGTACGTATTGTGATCGCTTGTTGTATCATCATACTGCACCCCAAACGACCACGCTAGGCCATCGGCGGGATGATACGTTTACTGCGGTTGTGAAGACGGCCACGGAAGCGCTAAACCTACTTGCGGCGCCGTTAAGACGTTCCTTGCTTTTGAGAATCTTATACGAAGATACCCAGCAAGGAGCGCCTGTCTGTCTGTCGATTGTTGTGTTTCTCAGTTCAAAAATTTTTCGAGGCAACAAACCGAAGGAAAACTCATCAAAACTCTCCTCTATATTTAGTATGTGTCTAGCATCTTCCTAGAAGATAGACCTTCTATTAAGGTCATCTCTTTTTTCCCCGTGTTCATACACGAAGATTGCCTCCTTCGGCTGCACATCACGGAAGTAAAAAGTAAAACATGGAGGTAATTCATAACCGTGTTATTGTTCTTGCAAAAACTACTCTATTCTGATGGATCTTGGTTGTTAGTTAGTTATCCTATGTTGAATGTCAGTCTCTACTACCTGCTTTGCAATGACAATCTTGCTCTGAAAGATGAATTTCGAATAATATTGATTGAAACTTGTTACCTATACTACATCATAAACTAGTACTAGAAAAACTTTCAGTACATCGATCCCGATATATAAACACCTAGGTATCTTAGTATCTTTAGTCTTAGTCAACTGCTGCTGCTCAATTTTGTTTAATTTTCTGCTACCTAACCCAGGATAAGACGTGCACCCAAGAAAGTTTTCTCGCCACTCGTTGACCATTTCTAGTGGAATCAGCATCCAGAGGAGCTGCAAGATTTAGTAGACACGCTTTGCTGGGGGGACGTGGTGCATCTCCTTATCCAGAGGCTGGTCGATGACCGGACGATAAGTCAGCTCGATCTTGGCGTCTTCAATGTTGCGGGATCCGTTTATTAGAGGTGGTGGGAAGAAGAAGTGGTTGTTGGTGTCACTTATTGTAGTTGTGATTACACTGTCTTGCAATGCGACTGACGATGACTATTGTGACTGTTTTTACACGTCCTACTAGTGTAGGATTCTGCTTGTGAGCAGGGTACAAATTTTTTAATCCCTAGAGCTACCTAAACCTACCTAGAATATTCATGAAAGAATGAAAATCTACAAAGAAGCCTTAACGTTTGCCAAGAAAGCGTGTGCTTCATGAAGTTCTTGTCGTCGCGATCCGGGAAGTCCTCGTGGGCCTGCGCGCCGCGGCTCTCATGTCGAGCTTCGGCCGAGAACATCAATTGAGCGCCCTAGAAGTAAAGATGTGGCATTATCATTATGTGATTGCTTTCTTCAGGTTTGATGTTGATTATGGAGAGAGGATCTCAAAAAAAAAAGAGTGTGAAGTAGAAATACCCATAAGTTGTTTGAGTCCAGAGGACTTCCGAGTACTCATCGTGATTGAAAATACAAAGAAATGCGCTATACCTGAGTAAGCAAGTTCTCCAACTCCAACGTCTCGATGAGGTCTGTGTTCCAGATCAGCGTGCGGTCTGTCACGCCAACGTCCTTGAACTTCTTGTAGATGTCGGTCACGAAGTTCTTAGAGGGATGCTTGATCCATGGATGCAATAGCACAGAAAGTACCCGTAACTTGAACTCTAGTACGTTTCTACTTTCAAAAAGGCGAGGGTTATCATGAGAGGCCGCTAAGCCTCTCGCATATACTAAATGTTTTTCACCAGCATCGACACCATCAACATATGATCGTGGATTCAAAATTTTCCACCAACACGAGAGCATAACTTTCTTTCCCTCCGCCAAATCCTTGCTATTACGGTAGACTGGCGCATATTTCTGCATGGCCATCTGGAGTTCGGCTCGTAGCTCTGCGGTCGGAATCGGTCCCTTCTTATTTCGGATCTGATCAAATCGCTGCAATGTTACTTCACCAGCGTTGTCGGCGGGGATTAGAAGGTGGGAGGAAGAACTGGAAGGCTAGATGAAGTGCCTCCTGTACTACGTCGTAGGTACATGAATTATATTCGAATTGATTTACTACAACCGGCACTGGCAGTGCGCCATTCCTCTGTAGTTTTCATGCATGCTGTAGTCCCTGGTAACATTTATTGACTTAGCACTACTACTCAACTAATTCCGTTATACTTAAAAGGAAAAACCTATTCAACGACAATCTAAAGCCGTAAAAGTTTCACCGGTGGTGAGTTTGGCTTGACCAATCCGCTAATAGTCTCAGCGGCTGTGCGACCAAACACAACCAAATCCAACAAACTGTTGGCACCCAATCGGTTTGCGCCGTGGACAGATGCGCAAGATGCTTCACCTGAGATTGTGATTGCAGTATTGGTTGTTGAAGACTCTATTGTGGCTGGAACTGGAAGAGGTCTAAGACCTTCCTAAGTACTACAGATTCAGATGTCGTGATCAAAATTTGTCTACCAGCAGCAAACAATCCCGGAACGATTTTTTCATCCTTGGTGAGCACCTCGGTCTTCCAGTTGGTCGGCACGCCACCCATGTTGTAATGGACCGTAGGAAGCACCGGAATGGGCTCCTTCGTGACATCTACACCCGCAAAAATCTTGGCAGTCTCGGAGATACCTGTTTTGTGGTGATGATGAGATATGGTGGTGGAAGCAGGAAAAGCAGGAAATGTCGTCTATCTCCCTTACACAAAAACGCATGATGCAGTTTCAAAACAAAGTACAATCTGACTGAGAAAATAAACTGAAATTCTTCAAATCAAATATGGAACAACCAGTAGTATTTAGTAGTTGCAGTGAAGCAAATATTTGTAGATTAAAAGACTTATTCGTTACCCGGCAGCCTCTGGGCCAAGGTCTCAGCCGGCAAGTGATCCAAGTGCAAGTACACGTGATCCTTGTTGGGACCGACGCCGCGTCCCTCTCGGATCTCCATGGTCATGGATCGACTGACAACATCTCTGGAAGCCAAATCCTTGGCCGTAGGTGCGTATCGGGCCGCAGATTAGAGAAAGAGGGTAATAGTCGCTACCACAAAAGTTGTGCTGCTGCACCATCAAATTGTTCTGATCTAAATTTATGCATCAATCAAGAGCTCGTCAACTGCTGCAAGCAGCATCAAAAAAGGTTAATATTAAGAGTGTGAGGTGGCGAGAACAAGATGTACTTGGGATAACATTGACAAGGCTACCGTAGTTTTAAGAGGACTAAGGGTTCCGGCGTCATAAATAAAAGGTTCACCCTCACTGTTCTTCAAGATCCCACCTTCACCACGGCAACCCTCGGTCATTAAGCAACCGGCTGGAAAGATGCCGGTCGGGTGGAACTGCACGAACTCCAAATCCTCCAAAGGCAGGCCAATTCGAGATGCCATGGCTGTTATTGGATGAGAATTTGCAATTGCACTAGAATTTGCCATTGCATGTGTAGTTGTGTAGAACAGTTATTCGTCGTTGATTATAAGTACCTCCTATGGTTCCGTAGTTTTCAGTCGTGCAGCTCTGATGGTTTCTGTCGAAGATGAAAAAATGAATCAATCGAAACAAATCGTATCAATGAAACATCAAAACAATACCTCCACCATCCCCTGTGCAAGTGTGCGCCGAAGTGCAACTCTGGTAAGCACGGCCAAAACCACCTGTGGCCAGGACTGTGGCGTGAGAACCGAACCTATGAAGCGATCCGTCTTCCATGCAGATGGCCAGGCAGCCAACAACTCTTCCGGTCTCGTCTTGAATCAAATCCAAAGCGAAGTACTCGACGAAGAAGAGGCAATCTGGTGGGATGGAGAGATGGACGAGGAGTTTTTGGAGTGAATAGGATCGCTCAGGTCGCCAAGGTGCGACGGCAATCTAGTTCAGCGAACCTGCGTCGTTGAATGTGAGTAAGTGTATGCTGGACCACCCGGCCACGTCTGAGCGCACTCCGAAGCTCTTGCGGGCGGATGGAGTTGATACCGAAGCAATGGAACAGAAAGACGACCAGAACGGGCGATCATTCATGTGCACCGTGGCAATGTCATTACGTAGCTGCGCCATTCTGGTCATTACCTTGACCCATAACATATTGGTCTTCGCGATGTGAATGATGGAGCAGCGAATGCGCGAAGATCATGAACGGCGTGGGTGATGTCATTCATTAAGTCACTGAGTTCACGTTGCGACCACACGAGGAACCAGCGAAAGAGCAAGACAAGGGGCGGCGGGCATTGATCACGATCATGGTGACGAGAGTGCAGCCATTGGCATCCAACTCAAGCTCATCCATAGGATCCGGAGTAGCAATAGACCACTCACTGGCTAACAGTAGTGAAAGTCCAGATTTCTTTAACTAGTTAGCAGTACCGTGTTTCAAGCTCATTCCGTAGAGCGTGTGCAAAATTGCGTGTCCCGTACGATCTGCGGCGGCCGCACATCGGTAAGCCTGACCACCCTTACCGAACTTCAAACTTTGACCTCCAAAGGCGCGCTGATCTTAGAGTGCGGGTGTTATTCCATATTTCTTACGCTAAATCAAGGACCAGCAGTGCTACATCTGAGTAACAATGATTCAAAATTCATAATGATAGATTTTTCCATCTTCAGTTCGGGAGAAGGGCAAACCGAAAGATTCGAGTTCAAGCACGACTTTGGGTGCCATTCGACACATATGCTGGATAGCGTCTTGATCGCCCAACCAATCTGCACCCTTGACGGTATCATATGCGTGCCACCTCCAATCGTCCTCGGTCATGTTGGCTGCGGGTTTTTTTATGGTGAGAAAGGCTCATGTAGTTGGGCTGTGGGTTTGTGGTGGTTGTGGGACATGGTAGTGGAATTTTTAGTGAAGAAATTAATATGGTCCGCGTAGCCTCGACTCGGGACCAGAAGAAAACTCCATGTATGATCTGTACGACAAATAAACACACTTCTACGTAAAAGTAAGCCCACTCCTGCAAATTGGAATTCTTGTAGGCTTCTATCGGTGGTAAAAATTACCCAAAGCCGCATTGATTCCACCTTGTGCGGCCACAGTGTGGGATCGCGTCGGAAAAACTTTCGTGATGCACGCAGTGTTGAGACCGTTCGCGACCAAACCAGCAGCTGCACGCAAACCAGCTCCACCAGCACCGATCACAACGGCGTCGAAACTTTTTTGATGGGAGATTTGCGTTTGGAGAATCGGTCTTTTGAGTCAAGAAGAAAGTTCTTATTTGAACATGCATCACCACAAAAAAAAAATGCAAAAATTTTGAACGTCAAGAAAATTAAAGTACGAATGATCATGGACGGTGTATCCTGCGAGCTGCTTGGTGGAAATTCCTCGCGCACCGGCCCTCTGCACCGAGGGCAGCGACTTCCTCAATGTCGACAACATTTTTTCGCTTGTTTCTTCTTGCGAACCTCCTGCTCTAGAGTAATAAGACAACAAGCTCTAAGTCAACAAAAATATCTCGGTAACAACACCTAGCAAGAAGAGGTGAGCTGCAAGATCATAGAAGTAGGTGAAGTAATCTTTTATCGTTAAAATCCTTTGTTTTTGTTTCGACGTAGGTAGAAAGGGAAACTTAATAAATTGGTATTTGTGATTCTTCTTAGAAGTGCTCAGAGTAGGTTTTCATGCACCCTAAAAACAACCATTGAAACTTGATTAGGACAATTCGAGATACTTTTCTTATAAAAAAATAGTGCTACAAACTTGAACTAAAACATAAAAAAAAAGGTGACTCGGACTTCGTTCCCGACACTGGAGCGGGTGATCATGGAAATTGAAGCGTGGAAGCTCGGTCAAACCGTCCACGACCTGGTCTGGTGGGTGACAAGAAGTTTAGACGCAAATGGAAATCTCCTACAAAAAGAGATGAAGTGTTTGTTGCTAGGCGTTGATGACTTTGTTATTCACTTGCTCCTGGGTATGAATGAATGAATGAATGTACCCACTCCAGGGAGGAACACAAAACGTCCTCGCTTTTGGCGCCCTCGCTCTCCGTGCCCAGACAACTCTATTTTCACTCGGGGTACTGCTCGTCTCAAAAAAACTTTCATAAGTGGTTTTAGGAGTGAAAGCTTTCTTTCTCTCTCTCTCTCGCGGTTCTCAAAGAAAAGCTTCAATGAGTAGAAGAACACAACGGCGCGTCCTAATGTTACTCCAGTTGTCATCATAGATCAAAAGCGTAGTTGGTATCTTCATTTATTGCAGCCCAGCGACATAATCAATTTTACGTATAGTGGTTTTTCTTTTTGGAATAAGGACATTCTGAGTTGAACAAGAAGTCAAGTTGTAAACACGCAGTACAGTGCCGCCACAGTTCTGTTTCTCCTCCTTATAACCGAGCTGGCGTTAAAGAACATCAGTGCTTGTGTACTACGCTGCCCTCCCAGGCACATGGCAACCCATTACAACCGTGTCGTCACCCATTCTATTTTTTTCCATGAAGAAAGTCCACCTACAATTGAATACCACTCTCTAAGTACTAGCATCTACTCTTCCTCTTCCTCATCATCGTCCCCTCCGCCAATGTGGTATGGGTTGACCCAACTCCACTTTGAGCCAGGTTCTGTGAGGTCTGGCAGACCTCTCGACTCTCGCCATTCATGGTCATAAGCGTCTTGCATCCACAAGAAGTACTTGTGATGAGGAATGTAATCACCTGAATTGGAATTGTGAGGAACGTAATCACCTGAAGAGAAGTTGTAGGAATCGTGGGAAATCACTGTAGAAGCAGTTGTGGTCTTTATTTGCCTCGTGTTGATTATTGTCTAGAACCCTGAATCAACATACAGAGGACTACATCGACGTCTATTAGAGCTAAGTCGTGTAAGGGCAGACAGCACAAGGTAGGGACTGGCATCTGAGATTTCTTGCGTGTTAAGTGTAAGGGCAGACACAAGAATGTAGAAGGGACTGTCATCTGAGATTTCTTGCGTACCTACAACAATATGCCATCCTCGCTCAGAAATTCGGCGATCGAGATAGCGTGTGATAGGGTTACCATTCTCACATCGCTCACGCTCTTTTGCAGCCATAACCCAATCGATGGTGAATCTAGATGGATTTTTCAAAAAAAAGATTGGTTGTTGGTGCCAAATTCTTTGTGGGTCGTGACTGACGTAACTTCCATGCGTGATCACGTTAATAGCAACTATAATACTGGAAGAAACTACAGGTGCTATGATGTGCAATCAGTAGCTGGCGTGAACACGAGCCCTATGCTGCAGTGAAAAGATGAGAGAGAGTGAGTGAGTGAATGAATGTGCCTAGCAAGAGGTATTTGCATTGCCTTCTGTGAAGTTGTACCCAGGTATTCCCAACAAAAAACGTATAGAAGTACCGTTTCGGTTTGATTCCGATGGCTGAACCGTGAAGACCCATAGAGATCATGATCATTGCCCACAAAATAATGCCTGGAATTCCTACCCACAGGGGTAGCGACTGCAGCCATGCCTGGTAGGCGTCGTAGTCTACCGCTAAGTCTCCCCAATATACGCTGTGGTAGAACCCACTTTTTTTCAGCCCCCAATGTTCCCAGTGGTATCCGTGATTGTACACTGCCTGATGCAGGGGATACCTGTATTGAACTAGGTGGAATCACAATGCATTATAAGATTGCTTCCGGTATGTGTCGCGGCCCGTGCATCATCTACAGTACTAGAGACAACTCGTGGTACGAGTACAAGTAGCAAAAAACTCATATCAATATCTGTCGCATTCTTTTTCATCTTCATACCTGGTGATATAATCAGAATTTCTCGCATTCTTTTTCATGATCTTCATACCTGGTGATATCTTCATACCTGGTGATACAATCAGATTATACCTTCTAGGCGATCCATCTCGCTCGAATTCGAGTGGCGGAAGAGGTGGAACTGAGAAAACAGGCGTTGGGTTGTTGAACCGCGCGCTCGATCCAGCCAGTAGCCCCCCTCTTGCTACCCTTTCCTTAGAGTTTGGCTGTCGAGGGTTCTTTAGGGTTTAGATTTGTACTTTTATAATGAGGGTTGACCTTTAATTGATTAGCTAAACGGGTAAGGTACTTAGAAAAGGAAACTACAGATTTAGAGTCTCGAGGAGGATAAAACTTGACCGCATCTTCGAGTACAGAGGAGTTCGAGTCTCGGAGAGAAAACTTGATCGTGGTCTTCTTCTGAGGACAGATCTTAGTGGTCTAGATCTTATCCTTTTACATCACTAGCGACTAGCTACGTAACAAACAAGAATCTGTTGCTTCAGCCTTAACAAGAGTTGCTATATGCCTATCCATCTGCCAACCGACCAGCTGTGGACAGCGAGCGAGAACTGGTGACGTTCTGGCGAAGCTACTTCGTGCAAAGCTAGGAACCACATTCTTGTTCCTCATCGGTAGTTGGGCGCTGCTGATAGTGCTCTTCAGTACTGCAGCAGCCGGGCCGCGCAGCACTGCCGGCCGGGCGAACATCATTTCACAAAAATGACGCGTGAGAGCTTAGATATTCTAGTACGTACAGTTAGTTGTACTGAGAAATTACAGTTGTGATATGTAGATCCCACTAGCAGTAAGTACTTGGAAACATCAAAACAACTAAGCACTCAGAAAGAAGTTGTTTGTGGATTGTTGATCTCGGGAGGATGTTGTATCTGGAGGCAACCGATTGTTGGATTCTAAGCACTTTTCGCACACATTTTTCTTCTACAGTAGTAATGGTAGTAGCAATCAATCAACTCCTGGGGTACTAAAACTCAGTTCTCTCTCTCTCTTCGACGCTCGTAAGACCACTCCCAGACACGTGCGTCTCTCCTCCATCTCTCTGTCCTGGAATTGGCTCAGGCTTTGCCAAACACGCTCTGAAAAACTTGCGTCCTCTTTTCCGCGCACATCGACACACCACCCGTCGGAAGGCGGCGCATCCAGACCACAGTCATCCGCGAGCAGACAGAAGACGCCTCCTCCAGGATTCGTCTTCTATCTGGTTCGTTTTTTCATAACGACCTCCAAAATTCCCTTCGAAAAGGAGTTGACAATTGACTCTTGAATTCCGATGCAAATCGACTCTTGAAGACAAGAGTTTCAACACTGCCAACATCGTTTCAAAACTTACTTTTTCTTTCGAACAAAAAGTGATTCTGGATAGGCCATTCATTCAGACACCTTATAGGCCAAACTATAGTTTCACACCTGCTCCACCTTTTTGGGCACAGAAGGTAGTTGAGCAGATAGTTGATAACCATTTGGCCGCTTGATCCTTCCCCGTTTCATTCTTGAAGAACAAGTCGCGGAACCTCTGAGTTTCAGCACAAACAATTCTACAGAGTAATGGAGGAACTATGCTTAGAAGTTATCCTGGATTTTATTATCGTCATCATTATGCAGAGTAGCCCGGTGCTGAATTGGCAACCAGACCTTATTATGAAAGTACTACTTCTACTGTACAGTATACACGTTTTTTTTAGTATCCAGTATAGATACACGTTTTAGTATCAACAAAAGTTCAAAATCTCGCTAAAAAAAGCTAAACGTAAACAACTGCCTAGTACGAGTGATCATCTCATGAAAAAAGTCAACAACCAACGCTGACGATGAGCGCTGAGGACAAAGCATGCATTAATACAGTCACTACACAAGACTGTCTGGATATGTCCATGCTCAGAGGATTATAGTCAAGAACGCCACTGCCATAATTCAACTACTTTGCTCTTATAGTGAGTGAGTAGGTGAGTAGGTGAGTGAGTGAGTGAGTGAGTGAGTGAGTGAGTGAGTGAGTGGGTGAGTGGGTGAGTGGGTGAGTGGGTGAGTGGGTGGGTGGGTTGGTGGAATGTGCACACGCTTGCGGCGTAGGGAAATATTTTACGAAAGAGAACGACACTAGTTCGCACGCCTTTTCCTGACTTGTTTTGATTCAATGCCGCTTGCAATTATTTGATACTAACTGGCTAGTAATTTCAGCCTACAGTGAACGAGACTATCGCATGCATAAAACTAGTCGTCCAGATCGAGAGTTATCCATACACCAATATGCGAACTACAGTAGATCCACTACACAAAACGACTACTCTGGTTTTGTTTCACAAATGTCTCAAGAAAAGGTCTCAGCTTTGGATAATTTGGAGGTGGTTGATGGGGGAGTGGGACAAATTAACCCGATTGCCAGACAAACAACTCAGCACATTTGTATTGCCAAACATTGGGAAGAAACCAGATTTTTGACTGATTAAGGCCAAAGAATAGCCTTGCCAGTAGTATGATAGCCAAGGCCACGAGGTAAATATATCAAATTCAAATTTGCTGACGAGACTGAAGTTACAAATTTCACGCTCAATCCGGATGACAGCGTCGCCAGACTCGATTTTTTCTTTCCCTCTCGTTCCGACCCGCAAGCTAGTTCGTGACCAGCGCTACCGAGAAATCTTCCAGAGAGAGGAGGACACCATAACACCCTTACCATGCTGCGAGGATGCTTCTCACCTCTAAACAACTCTCCAGACGACACTCGAGCAGTTTGAGACGAACACGCAGGATTCGTTGAGAGGCGGGTAAAATTTTTCATCCACAGAACTAAAATTTCAGATTTCACATACTCACATTACTTGCCAAGTGCTTGGTAGAATCGACGCAACAAACGATTTCGGACATTCGCTCATGCACTTACACTATTGCACAGAAGGCACTTACTTGGAAGATGAGGATTTTTCTGATTCTTGCCTCAAGAAATGATTGCAAATGCATGACGCCGTCCAGCAAAAACATTCATATCTGAAAGAGGCACTGCCTCACTAAAGCTTGTCAAAATACTTTTTGACGATTCAGGTTCACCATGGCTTCGATTCTCATTCTCAAACGGGGCCTTCGTGCTCATCCTGCCGCGGCCCCAATGATGCAGTTCGAGTTCTTGCTTATTACTTTGTTCAACACTGTGATGAGTTTTTACAACGGATAAACCGTAATCCGATCCACAACTCAGTTTGCATACCAGATCACGGACTTCTAGAGGTCTAGGAGTGCCCCAAATCGCTGGTTTCATAGAGAACGACGGTGTCCCTCCCTGCATTACATCCGCACGTATTTCCTGGCACACATTTCCACTGCCGAACAAAAACAGCGTTTGTCGCTTCTCCGCGTCGATAGAAACGCGAGGACCACCACCGGGACTGGCAGCAGGACCTGTGGAAGTAGGAGTGGCCTGCAATTGCCCTGTAGTGGAAGTAGTAGCCCCCGCTTCCGCCAAGACTTTCGCCCCGTCTTCCCAACCAAGTAGGCCAACTAATACAGATTGACAAGTGGAAGGCAATTCAGAGAGTTCCCAGGCTGGACTAGCACTTCTCTGAGTAATCAAAACTCCTTTCGGTTTCAAACTCGCAATGCTGGACAGCGTAGAAGCCCACTGTTGCGAACGAATATCGAGGATGGTGGTGGGAATGGGTAGAGGGTTTAGTTCATGGGTGGATGGCTGATCTAATGTCTGCTCTTCATTCTCAAGGGACTCGATTGCCTCAGAACTTCCAGTTTCGTCTTTGGAAGCAGATGTTTTCGACATTGCCTTTCTACTATCCTCAAACGTTTGTCCTACAGGATGAAAGTCGGGATAATCTGTGCAGAAAGTTACTGGCAGTGGAGTCTTCGACGCACCTGCCACGGACGCTTCCGGAGACGACTCACCTACACTACGTTTCATTCGTTGTAGCTCAGCAGCCGTGACCTTTGCCTCTGGAGGCAAGACACAAATGACGGCTGTGATGTCGACCACCGCACCACCGCCGTGACTACTTTGATTCACTCCTCCCGATTGATGCTGCCCACTATTGGAGTCGGCTAGCTCGCATGTCGGCCCCCTCATCCTGACCCCTTTTACCTTGTATTTCTTGAGAATTCAAGGGAAAAGGGTACCGAGATGCCGAGAAAGATGGACACATAGCGTTGACCTTAACACTAGCGACAGTGCTGTTTGCTGCAACTATCTTTTGCACGAAGTCGTTGATCCTCTTCCGCATCACTTGATCCTCGCCTTTGTCTACAGCCTGTGCAGCTTTTCTCTTAGGAGTCCGACTAGTTGGCTCAGCCACTCCAGCAACATTCCATGCACTGGGGTCGGCAACGACGATACAACCTGAACGAGGTCAACTATTTTTTCATTGGATACCACCTTGAAAAATGAAGAGTTTGTATCTTCTAGTCAAATAAATGCTTGGCGGAGTCAAGAAGACATAAGGGTTAGATCTCCCGAAACCTTAAACCCTAAATCCAAAGACACAAGGGTTAGATCTCCGTCACATAGTTGCATCAAGTAGTACTGCAGCTGTTCGTGCTCTGTGCGTTCTTTTTTCCTGCGGGACTAGCTGCACTTGGACTCTTCGCTTCCACAGCTGCTAAGGACAGCTTCTCCAAACATGCCGCCAGCATACTCTTGTCGCAATCTTTCGATACACGCAGACAAACACTTCCCGTACACAACACGCTTCCCTTCTGAGCAACGGTGCGGGTCAAAGAGTGCAATGGTAGGTCTACACGCAAACCGTGCCCTATGTCAAAGGTAGCCCATTCTCCTACTGCCAGAGGCCGTTCTGTCACCACAATACTGCTTGCTATGTCCTTCGGCTTGGTGGTGGGCAGAGGTGCTAGTAGGAGTTTGGCATTGCGGATTGCACCGGGTGATGATGTGGCAGGAGTCGAAGCTGATGTGCTGGGATTCCCTGTGTTAGTATTGTTGCTACAGATGTTGCTTGCTCCTGTGCTGGTCGCTGCCGATGCGACATTATTTCCAGTTAGCATTGTTGTGAAGTTCAACCCTCCATTATCCACGCCAGGCGCAAGTAACTGCAATGCAGAGAAGGCTTGAGAAGTTCGCTTCAGCACTACTTCCATCGCACGACCTACTACCACTGAAAAAGCATCCCCGCAAGCGGCCAGATCGCATCGCCGACCGACGAGTGCCTGGACAACGGTCGGCGTCTGCAACGATCGCTGGTCGCCGTGGCCTAGCTTACCTAACGAGTAAGAGACTGGTTGTCAGTGATAAGGATGTGACACTTACTGGAGTTTCATCAGGATGCCCAAGGTTGATGTCATCGAAAAACTCGACGAAAATGGATGGCGCGGCACTTTTACTATTCATCATGGAAACTCGTATTTTAACGAAAAGAGAAGAGGTAAACAAGCAGAAGTGAAGGGTAGAGTGAAGCGAGGTGAAAGAAAAACGAGCTATTTCGAGAAGAATGGCTCAAGGGTGAGAGCTGCGCACGAAGTCAGACATCTAAGGAAAAATTGTCCATCAATTGCAACAGCCCACTGAAGTCAGCGCGCTGTCACATCTTCGGACCTTTACTGCGAATGTTTGAGAAACGGTGATGAAGATCGAATCTCAAGCGTGTCATCATTTACAAGTTTTAGAATTAGAGGAGTTTCATATCAGTATGCCTAAGGTTGATGTCATCGAAAAACTCGACGAAAATGGATGGCGCGGCACTTTTAATATTCATCATCGAAACTCAAAGCGGAAAGCGGGCAGTAGTTGAGCAAGATGGTGAAGTGCAGCGAGGTGAAAGAAAGACGAACTAGTTTTAGATGAGGGAGTGGGTGGAGAGCAAGCGCAGCGCACGAAGTCAGACATCTAAGGAAAAGTTGTCCATCAATTGCAACAACCCACTCAAGTCAGCGCGCTGTCACATCTTCGGACCTTTACTGCGAATGTTTGAGAAACGGTGATGAAGATCGAATCTCAAGTGTGTCATCATTTAGAAGTTTTAGAATTAGAGGAGTCTCGTGTCAGTATGCCTAAGGTTGATGTCATCGAAAAACTCGACGAAAATGGATGGCGCGGCACTTTTAATATTCATCATTGAAACTCATAGGGAAAGTAAGGTGGTGAGCAAGGGTTAGATTGAGAAAACGAAGAAAAGCCTGGCTTTCAAAGACCAGGCGGAGCAAGAAGCAATAAGACCAAGAGCATACGATGTTAGACATGGAAGAAAAACGTAAGAGAAGTTTCATGTCAGGATGCCCAAAGTTGTTGTCATCGAAAAACTCGACGAAAATGGATGGCGCGGCACTTTTAGAATTCATCATCGAGAAACTCCTGTTGCGAAGTAGAGAGGAAAGTCCAAAATAGAAAGGCAAGGGAGCGAAGGAGGAGCATAGCAGGTACTCAAAGCTAAGAGTGGTGCGCGGGCAGGCAAATTTGCGAGAAAAGGCAAGGCATGCGAGGCGCTTAGCGAAGCAAACTGTCAGACATCTAAGGAAAAATTGTCCATCAATTGCAGCTCCTAGTTAAAGGTGCTACATCTTCGGACCTTTACTGCGAATGTTTGAGAAACGGTGATACACAATCGATTCTCATGGGTGTCATCATATGGTGAACAGTGTCAAGCTACATTCCTAATCTAGATCTACATAGAGAAGCGAAGAAATTCTTTTCGTCCTTTTGTGGTCCCAACAAATCAGACATCTAAGGAAAGTTTGTCCCTCATACACAACCCACAAAGTTGCAGATTGCTGGATCGGACCTTTACTGCGAATGTTTGAGAAACGGTAAAAATCGAATCTCGTTGATGTCATCATGAAAAGCGTGCGGTGACCAAGTCCAGAGAAGGTAGTAAATGAGAACTTCGATCGTTCTCTAGACGAATCTAAACCAAGGATTCTAAACCCGAACAGGATACAACTAAAGACCTTCTCGTCGCTTCTTCAGGATGCCTAAGGTTGATGTCAACGGTCACTTTCAGAGGGAGTTTTCGGTGAAAAACTCCCTTAGAAAGGACCTCGACGAAAATGGATGGCGCGGCACTTTTAGAATCATCATTCGAAGCGACTTAGACAAGGAAGGAAGGAGAGGATCTTTGTGTTCATGAAAGGACTTTTGAGGTTGGCAGTCTGATCTTCATCTGTGTTGCTACTCAATTCCAACGCCGAACCGGATATCCTAGTCAGACATCTAAGGAAAAGTTGTCCATCAATTGCAACAACTCACCTAGAGAAGTGAGCTGTCACATCTTCGGACCTTTACTGCGAATGTTTGAGAAACGGTGATTAAAATCGAATCTCAAGTGTGTCATCATTGGGAACTTCCGGTTGATCGGCTTGGCTATCATACTCGGATCTTGCTGCAAGACTTGGCGAAACGGATCTCAAAATCTAAAGTACATACTCGGATCTGCCTCTAAGAATTGTCGAAACGGATCTCAAAATCTAAAGTACATACTCGTATCTGCTTGGAAGAACAGGAACTGTCGAAACGGATCTCAAAATCTAAACTACACCTTACCTCCAACGCCCTGTCCCCAGGACCAGACGCGGCACTGCTTATCGATGCCCAGACAGTGGTCGGCGCCAACGGCGAGAAAGGCACAGGTGGAGGCGAGTTCGGCGACAGGATGTGGGTCCCAGAGGACTCTCAATGAGCTCCGTTGCACATGCGGATCCGCGTGGACGACGTCTTCTTCCTGAGCTTAGAGGAGTATTTACCTTTAGATGTAGTTATGAAACACGCTGCACGTCCTTCTAGATGACGCTGCCCTGAAAAAGCTTTACTTTCAACACCGGAAAGTAGTCGGACTCGAACCCTTATAGAGGATTATAAACTAGACAACGTACTTAGCCTCTGCCGTAATTCAGGACGTCGTGTCCAGCACCGACGCCGCACTGCCCGTCAGTGTTGTTGCCAAACGCTAGGATTCCGAACAGAACCGGGGTCGTCGTACTAGAAGAACCTGGTGCACTACTCGCGTTCGCAGACTCAGACTTTACTCTGATAAACGTCGTAAAGTTGCCGCAATCACACCCACACGCCTTAGTCCCACGACCCCACAGAGAGGCAATCACCGTCGGCCTCGGCAGATACGGAAACGAGCCGCCTAAGCGTGTGTCGTACTCGAAAGAATAGATGTCTGCGTCTCCTGGGTAGCCTTCTTGATGCTCAGCACCGGTCGTATCTGTTGGAGTGGCGGGACATTGCGACGTTTCCAGAGTAGATCTAGTACTTATCATAGCTTTCCCATGTCCCAGCTGACCATAGTCACCCGCACCCCAAGAAAACACACGTCCACAACAGCCCACAGCAACTGAGTGTCTCACTCCAGCCGCTATGTCTTGCATCGAAGGAAGATCCGGGAGGGGCGTAGGAATCTGGACAACCTGAACGCCGGCCTTTACTTTATCAGCATCACCAGACGCTTCTAACCCCAGTGACCCTGCTACGGCAGTGCCGCACACGAGCACCCTACCACTCGTGGACAGAAAAAGCGTATGCCGTTCTCCGACCGCAATTTTCCTTATCGATATCTTGTCGAGGCCAAGGATGACACGCGGACTTGCACCAGCACTGGATGCGGACGGTCCACGAAGATGGCCGTAGCCAACGAGACCGAGGTGCGAAGTCGTATTGTTTCCCCATGCCAGTACCGACGCAGGCTGCATCTTTCCGGATTCTCCAACATGCGATTCCGCTTTCTGATCCTGTCCGCATGATTTAGATTTTTGGAGTAGGCCAGCCACCCAGGTCCTCCAGAGACCTTCGGCTGTCTTCTCCGCGGCATCCGGCAAAGCTCTCCCTTTGCAATAATACGTCTCCACAAAGCCTACGAACGCCGAAAACTCCAATCCGTACATCTTCCCATCCTCTCCAACGTGCAAGGCAAAGAGAAGCTCCAGCTTCTGCAAGACATGAAGGTCATCACAGGCGACTATCGACGCTTCCAAAAGGTCCGAAGTTGTAAGACTCTTCTTCTCCGCGGTAGCTGCATCGTCAGTAACCAGCAATCGTGCCCGGACTGCGCGGGCCAAATCGTGGCCGGAAGTCGGATTGAGAGGGATCGGAGGTGAGGCCATTTTTTGGTGGGTTAGTTCTTAGACTGAAGTCATACAGGATTTGTTGCGTCCACTACTTTCTGTCTCAGACTCAACATCCTCCCTCAACCGTTTTTGTGCTACTTTCAGTGGGATCTCACCTCTTGCGTTCCTCTTCCGTAACTTAGTAGTCTCTCTTGCAGAGAGATGATTGTCCACCAACTACGGCGGTCCCATCTGGGGCGCCCCATCACACTATTTCAGTTTCTCGCTCCCTCTTTCGCGCTCAGTAAGGACCGATTCCCGAGTTTAGAAAGCATTATTTTCAACACAACGAGATGGTCCATGAAGGAGTCACAAAAGGGACCGCGTCTGGATTATAGACTAGCTTTTTTATTGGGCATTCCTAGGTCATTTACAGGCAAGAATCGTTGCAGTAAGACTATCACATCGAGAAGTCAGCTTCTTCTCCTCGGAGAATTGCACTGCCGTATGTTGACATCGCCAACCCCACGATGACCACCTATAAACGAACATGGTGTCAATTTTCCTCCCCTAAAAGTAGTACTGGCAACAGATCACAATGGTGCATGCAAATCGACCTTGGCTCTCTTAGGCAGTTGTGTCGCACAGAATCCAACTTACTTGGCCTTCAAGTTCTGGATAGTGGCGGTCACGGAAGCTGCCGCGGCAGTGGCGAACTGCCAGCAGCCACCAGCGTAAGTGCGGCTGCACGGCTTGCAACCCCAGATACCTTTTTCGTTGGATGGAGGTGGATGAAACGATAAAAGGGAGGGATGTAATTTGCATCTGCACGACAAAAACACGCAATTCTAAAGGATTCCGTGTTGCGAACAGATGAAAACGGGGAAGAACGTCAGTAAAGTGTCCAACAACTACATCTAAGAATCGCATTCAGATCCGAAGAACATATTAGAAATATTTACCAGCAGCCTTGCGCTTGACCGCGGTCTTTCCGCAGTGCGGGCAGAGGTACTTGGCGCGCTGAGTGACCTCGATACGCTTGACCAGCTTACGCAAGGTGGAACCATAACGGGTTCCGAAACGACCGGTGATTCCGACTTTCTTCGTGCGACGAGCCATTTTTGTTTAGGTTTAGGTTCTAGAACCTCCTTGTGCCCAACAAACAGGTCTGTTTGTTCCCTGTGAGTCCGGATTGTGGATGCAAAGTGTGAAATTGGCGAAAAATGGAGTCAAGTTGAGGATGTTGAAGGTGTTACACAGTATTGCTTGACGAAGAGAACTAAAATGAGGCATCCATACTCAATCACAGTTGGAGATCCTCAATATTCTTAGGATCAAGCAGTGCGGAAAATTCTTCTTTTGAGCAACAATTCCGTTAACAAGCGTTTTTTAGGATCCATTGCTTGAGATCTTCGCTTTCGGTACAGGTCTAAGCTCGTGGTACAGATCATAATCGTGGTACAGCGAATTCGAATGACCTTGCGTTGTTTCACGTACGCCTTCCTATGAGTAATTTAGATTTTTCAGTGCAAGTCGATCTATCAAAAGAACGTGTATGAATTCGATCAGATCTTTTGCTTGTGTGTCCTGAGATCGTCAAACAACTCTCCATTTTTTCCAGGATCTCAAAGTCTAACACTCCTGTGTATGGGAATCCTCCGAGTTTATTCTCACGTTTTTCTAAAAATCACAACACGAAACCAAAGGAAAGGGATGTCAGTCAGTTTTCGTGTTGCATCTCCTCAGACCATGTCAGAGCCCAAGTTTTCTATAAAAGAATCAGCTCTTGGACAGCATTCACTTTGAATCCGAGCTCAGCTCCCTGCATCTTGTACACACTGCATCACATGCCACCCCACCCACGTCTTCCCTGGTAAAACTGACGCTTCTGCTTCAATTATTCCCGGCTCCACGCAAATGTAGGCAGCAGGGTCGTCTAAATCTTTAGGAATTTTTTCTGGAACATTCTTCCCTATATTCCAAACCACCGTGTCAGGCAGCGATTTAGATTGGTACAAATGCAGCTTTGCAGGTGTTGGTCGGTTTGACGTCGCTGCGAAAGAAGTGGCTGGTTCTTTGGAATAGGCAGAAGTGAAAATAAGATCGCTCAAAGTCGAAGGAGATGGATCGGGAACTGAGTGACCGTCATCGATTACCGAAGGGACGTAGAACCTGGATTTTAGTAGGTATAAACCTCAGGCGCGTTTTGATATGTGGGCTTGATCCTCTCATTGACCCTCAAACTCCATTCTGTTTTCTAAATTTTCCTCTACTACCCGTACATCCAACAAGAGCACTTATTTCGTCTTCCAGTATCTATATAAAATCGTCCAGTTTAACCTACACAAATCGAAAACGTCATCGCTTACATCCTTTCCACTTCCATGTCGCCTGAAACCGCGACTTCGTCATCCTCATTCTTCCATTCTTTTCCTAGTTCCCGCGTGTACTCGTATCGATCCTTGAAGCCTCTAACTACAAGCTTCTGGTCCGCACCCTTCGCAAAGTAAGTGTGCAGTGCTCCGGAAAACGGAAGAGCCGCACTGCCGTGTCCGTTTTTCACACGCAATTGCAAAGCGAGTGCTGTATCTGTCAGGAGAAAATCGACACTCAAATCGACTGGCGCAGTGTGGGTCGACACAGCCTCTTCTGATGAAGTAGAACGACCTCCACCATCGTCCGGTCCCGTTCCGTCGCCAATGCAACGCCCAAATGTGGTTCTAAAAGTAAGCGTCGCGCTTGAGGCAGAGGATGTTTCTACCTTCCACTCATCATGCGTGGCTGTCCGGACGAATCCATGCTTTCCTACGCTAGGTTTCTTGGTGTTGAAAGCAGGCCAGCAGATCGGGATGCCACCTCTCAGCGCCGTCTTGCTTAGATGTTGACTGACTTCTTACTTCTTTAGAGCGTTCCTGGCTCCTTTCCACGATGGCAAAAAGGTCAAAAATGGTAGTAACGAATGCAATGAATTTGCTAAACCTTAACTTACCCGCCTCGAACTTCGCGCCACTGCTCATATAAAGAAGATCAGTGCCGGTAGCGTCTTTCCAGCTGAGAACATGCGCACCCCAGACGCCGATCTCGCATGATGCGCCTCCCTCTGACGTCAGCGTGACACGCGGAGAGGCGTAGGTCGGAATCGAAAGAGACATTTTTGTAGTGCTTCCAAAATTTCGCATCACCACATGCTTCTGCTTTTTCAACATTGAAATTCTTGTCTCATACCAATTTTCAAATGGTCATCTGTCTCGTTTTCTTGAAACCTTTGGAAATCTCTCGCTCCAATTTTCAGATGAGCTTCGCCTTCTGACACAAGACTGCGCCTGTAGTCTCTCCCTTCTCGCGCTCAAGCGTTTACAATCTCTTCCAGAAGATGTCATTTGTTGTCGCAACTACCCCTGCACGATGTTACGGTCTTCCGAATCCGACCTCTCTTCTTGAGAGGTTCAGCATAAATCGATTTGTACTACGGCCAACCGCCGCAAAAATTACAACATTCTTTCATCCGAACCGCGTAGCAACTCAGAGCTGCCCGGTTCTGTAGCGACCCGAGTTACGTCTCCTACGGAGATATGACATACACTGAATCAAACTGCTTAAAAAATAGTCGGTTGGAGTCTCGCTTGATAAATGTTAGAATGAACAAATCTTGTGCTTGTTCCATAATGACAGTTGATACAATTAAGTAGGATTTTCTGCTTCGTCGATTAGATATTTTCGAAGGTTTCCGCGGGTGATGGGAAATTCTATCCATTTCAAATTGGATGGGGGGTATTCTTCAGCGGACATCGTTTCTTTAGTCATCCAAGTCTAAATCGTCGTCGCTATCTTGCCTCTTTCTCTGGATCTTCACATTTCGTGAGCTTGCTGTTACGGCGTCGAGTTCGTCCTGAAGTTTTTTAGGTGGTTGAAAGGTGTCGTGCAAGAAGGCGAGATGGGAGATAAGACTGTACTCTTTTTGGATGAAGGTAGACCAGTTTTCTTGAAATCCTCATAGCAAATGGTATTACGATCATCCGCACAAGAGAGGCATCGTCTAGCTTGGTTGTTATTTCGCCTTTCTGGACCTTCATTATTATGGCGCTTTCGATGACTTCTTCCTTCTCTTTTTTAACAAGTGCTATCCTCTGTAACCTTTCCAAGGCCTCTGGCTCAAGCAATTGTCGGATTATCATCTTCTTTTGATTCTGGGCCTGCTCTTGCTTCTGCTTCTCGGCTTGCATTTCCTGAGATGTTGAAATAGGGAGTCGGGGTGACAAGGAGTCTCTTCTGCCAAGTAGTTCTTTCTCTGGGGAACATCATAATTCTCCATCATGGATAGGTGAATGAAGACGTTCACAAAATCCGAAAAAAAGGCACTGTATCATAAAGCAGTGATGCTACCTGCATCTGCGCCTCCTGGCCAGCCTGCATCTGGGCAGCCTGCCGCGCTTGGGCTTCCTCCCGTGCGTCCATGATTTGTTGTTGGTTTTACCTGTCCACCAGACTACACTATGAAATTTCAAATGACACTGTGACAATGACACTTCCGTCAGTAGAGCCCCATTTCATCTATGATATTTCTATTTAGGCTATCTACGCTACACAGACTAAGCGGTTTAGTCAAACAACGCCCCACTGTATTAGTTTGTCCTCCCCGTGACCTGAATCAAAGTTCATGAAAAAAATGGGTTCATGGGGTCGCGTCTTCTGTTTCACTCTCTCCGACTCTGCGGCATTTCATAGCCTTTTCAGAGGGTCATCCCGTTTTTGGATCTGTTCGTTTGCGGAAAGAAAGTCAATATTTAGTGACCTAGAGGAGCTTCCAAGACCATCCATCTTTGGTACATATCATCACTCAGTAATGCTCTCGCTCGTGGTTGATCTATGCACCTTTCTGCGAAGGTATTTTCAATCGTTTTTTTCGAACAAGGTCCTCATGAGGCATTCCGTGCGAAAGTCTTTCGCTAGTGCATCGTACCCACTTAGAGGTTCGAAGTCGGTTTTTTTTTCGTGTTTCGCCCATACAGAAAACGGAAGAAAATGACGAGTCTTTCAGATTATTGATCACATCTCACGTCTTATACAGATGCATTTCTGACGCGAGAGCTTGTTCGTCCGTTCTCAAGCAGGAAATACCACCACACCTTGTTAGTCTAAATCTGGACATAGATACAGCCAACAGTATCATGAATACGTTTTCCAGACCACGAGTGGCACAATAATCCCTATATCTTCGATGTGTTCTAAAAAGACTTTTTCAGGATCCCCTCCGCTTTTTCTGCACTTGTTCTAGACTCCTTCTCTCCGCAAGTCCAGTAGCTCCAACGAAAAATGATCAGTTTTCGCTTCTCCCTTGTGCTTCACCACAACATGTAGAGGAACAACACCACATCAGTTAGAGGAGGCAAATCGATTACTTGATCTTCTTCTTCGGGCGCAACTGGTTGCTGTGTCCGCACTTCTTCTTACGGCAGTTGACCGCACGCGGGGGAAGACGGGCATAGCACATACGGCAGATGTTCTTGTCGCAGTTGAACTTACGGGCCAACACCTGAAGGGTCGGCTCGATGACGCCACCACGGAGACGCAACACCAAGTGCAAGGTGCTCTCCTTCTGGATGTTGTAGTCGCTCAAAGTGCGACCATCCTCGAGCTGCTTACCAGCGAAGATCAAACGCTGCTGATCCGGCGGGATACCCTCCTTATCCTGGATCTTAGCCTTCACGTTATCGATGCTGTAGTTGTCAGAAGTAGAAATTGCGAAAAATGACGATGATGTTGTGTATGAGAGAGTGCGAAACTGATTGACGTTGAGCTGTGAGTTACGATCAAGTTATTTCTAGGCTGCCTGAATCCTAAACATGGTGAATGAAATCCTGTAGACCTCAAGATCTGCCCGAATCTACACCGAACTCCAATTTCATCTTAAGTTCTTTATCTGTCCACAAGAAAAAATACCAGTGTTTTCTCTACCATATCACTAAAATAATCTAAAAACTGATCAAAAAAAATGCAAAAAATAGTACGTGTCGGTCGCCTCAACATCGAGGGTGATGGTCTTACCCGTAAGGGTCTTGACGAAGATCTGCATTTTCTCGGTTTAGGGTGCGAAACCGTAAATGAGTCCCTGTAGAGTCGTGGAAAGCCGAGTTCAACCGTCGATGCGATTTAGATGCGCATATTTCGTGATTATTGATAGAAAAAATTAGATAAATATGATAGAGAAATTCAAGTAGATAGGTGCAAGATCGCAAGAAAAAGCGATTCACGAGCGGTCCATGCAAGTCGTGGGTTGAGAGAGGCAGAGAAGATGAAGCTTGGTTTACAAAAAATTAGAACGAAAAAAGTTTTACATCTCTACATCACAATGTCTTGGATCACAGAATCGTTTTTGGGATTTCGATCTTTGGGATTTCGATTCTGAAGTTGATATCCAGACCTTTTGTCATCCAACTTTCAACACGACTTTGAACCTGTACTTTGATCTCAAGGGTCTAATTATTTTTTCACCCACCTTTCCATCTCAGGTTTAGATTTGACTCTCGAGATCATCCAAATAAGTCCAAGATACAAGTAGGTACGTACGAGACGCGATGTTTTCACGTCTCCGTGTGTGAGCTGAGCTTGGAGGTTGCTTTTGATCCGTCAGAAAGTAGTCATTCTTGACGAGTGTCGATTTGACAGCACAGGTTGTTGATCTTCCTGCGAGCGCTACGCAGTCCTAGCAGTCCTGAGAAGAACGATTATCTACATAACGATAAGGATAACTCGTGGAAAAAACTAAAATTTAGATCTTTCTGGGATGAATGTGACTCTCATGCTTCAAATCGATGTCTTTATCAGGTCCATACGGTCATGGAAGAGTACCTTCATTTTAGCGATCATCTCCCTTTCTTGGCTTTCTCCCGTGTTTAGAAGTACCTCGTCAGGGTACGAACCGCCTCATGATCATCACAATGAGATTCTATTACACCAAAAATTAATTTCTGAAATTCAAATTCGATCATTTCATGCTCATCAGATCGAGAGAGGTTATCAGATGCTTGACTAAGCCAATGCGACCCTGCTTGCCTTCGTTCTCCCATCTGTGTGCCGCCGTCAGCAAGTGCGTTGGGTCGATCTTGGTTAGCTCCGAAATCAGTTTGTACAAAGACAGTCCCGCGTTCCACCTCAGACAGTCTTCAGATTGCAGCATAATCAGCGTCACTGGTTCAGAGCAACAGTCGGAGGACTTGTTGCCCTTGGTCGAGAAAGAGGAAGATTAGAGCTCAAAACGATCCATTTCTTAGGCTTATCGTCCTCTCCTGAAGATCCCAAGAAAAAAAAAGAGAAGGATTGCCTTTGGAAATGAAGTACAGTGATTCTTAAGATGAGGCTGATTTCGTTCTAGCATGTACTGCGTTTTCTTTTGCCATTCGCTTTTCGTAGTCTGTGAGCCAGCCAACTGGTACCGGCTCCATACTCATCTGGCCATCGCCAAGTACGCTTTCCTCCATGCCGTATTCAATGCTCTCCGTTGCGCGCTTCGCCGCTTGCTGTTGCTGGCTGGTTTAGAACTGGTGACCAGAAAACATTTATCATAGTGCTGGTCCCGTAAGACACAAACTTCTTCGAGATGACCAAAATCCAATCTGCTGTATTCCTCCTGTATGGGTCTGAGTTGTATGTGTGTATCCCTGATCATGGCACCGTTACTAGAGATATAAGTAGTGATAATGATCATGACTACCGTACAGGTCGAACCATGTCGGTTAGGACCTAGAAAAAAATTAGACAAACGTTATCATCAGGTCCGCCCATCATAGATAGTGGCCACCGAAGATCCCTGATTGGCCGACGAAACTAAAGGCGTGAGCGGACTATTTGGGACTGGTGGCAGGCTGAGATTTAGGCCCATGAGCTGTAGGACGACGTCAGTCGTGATTTGGAAGAAGTCCTCGGCTTCGATGATGCGCCTCTCCAGGTCATCGAATGTCGGTGTCTCCAATGTCAGCATCTGTCTCGCAGCATCGTCATATAACTGCGCACGCACTCCATGCTTGGCGCCTTCCGTTAGAGACGAATGTGCTGGAAGACTCTTTTTACTAGGTTCTTTACGGCCCGTCTGACCACGGAAAGATAAGTCCTCTTGCTCATGCTCCCAGTGGTCAAATAAATAGTTTTGCAGTACCGCCTGTCTCCTTCACATAGCTTCATATAGAACGTTGCTGTAATGAATGCCGAAAAAGAATTCTGTATAAAACTATCAAACACCATCATAAGCGAGCCGGAGCCTGCAGAAACATCCGCATCATTTCGGACGCGAAGAGAAAGATTTGTGGCGCCGTAGGCCGCACGAACATCGGCTCCAATGTCGGTGTGTACTTGCCTTTCAAGAGCCCTCGCAGTTGACGGAATATGGAACGCAAGTCCCATAGTGGGTGGTCCTTTGTGGCAGACACTATCAGAATCTCGTCACCTTTGGATATTGATCCCTCTTTCGGCGTGTGTCCGCTCTTTAGATATTCGTAGTCGCCTGCGTCACTCGGTGAAATCGTTGTCCGCTGCGCAATTCATTAGAACTGGTGTCGAGAATAAGTCTATCGAGAGTCAAATTCAACAACCTCTTGGACAATCACATTTCTTGGAGGTCCTCGTTTATTTTCCTTTTCTCTACTAACACAATAAAAACATTTCCTTTAATTATAAACCATAATTCTTCACGACCGTTTTCTTCTTGTTCACGACAGTAGCCACGCAGTTTGTGTTGAAGCGGCTCCTCAGAAGTAAAAAGAGCAACTCAGCTGCGGACAAGCGTGCTTGCACTGACTTTTCGACGCTCGTTTCGCGGATCTCTTTCATCTTCACTGCCGAAATGTCGTCATCGGCGCTCTTTTTCAGTGCGATCCGTTCCTGCTGCTCCAGACTCCGCGACACTCGTTTGTAGTGCTCCACGTCCGTCACCAAGGAGGAGAGTGCCGAAAACAACGCCTCTGGCACATAGCTTAGTAGGTCGCTTCCACTCATGTGCCACACACCTTGTCCCAAAATCTCAATCCCCTGGAATTTCGGAACGATCAGGTCCCTCAAAACAGCAAGGGCTTGGACAACGATGAAATAGGGTGTCGTAGCTAGCGCAGGTGAGGAAATTGCACTAGAGTCCTCCCTGGTACAACTCTTGTTATTCTCTTCACTTGCGTCTGCCAATGCTGCTTGTTGATCCCGTTGAGACGTCGACGAATCTCCCTCTACTGCTCCCAGTCCCGACCCTGTAACCTCTTCAACCACGATATCATCGTCGTCGTCGATATCATCCATGTCGAATGCCTTCTTTGGCGATGCAGCAGTTTCAACTTCTGCCTTGTCCTTGACATCCTCTACTGTATTACTTTCGTCACTTAGAAGTTCCTTGCTCTCATCGGCTCCTGCTCCACCCTGCATTTTGCGCAAGTCGTTGAGGTCTTTGGGTCGTCGTCGTGGCGCCTCAGGAGGACTGCGTGTTGCTTGCACGAGAACTGGCGTAAAGCAGTCAAGCAAGCGTGCAATAAAATGCTTACGTCTCTTCTCGTATCCTGGGAAATGAAGGGGAAGAGATGGGGAGGTTTCTCGTTGCACTCCCAGACGCGACCGCGAGATTTGAATATTATCGAAAGACCTACCTTTCAGAAGAGCACGTGAACATCGTGATACTCACATGAAATCTGGGGATATTTGAACATAATCAAATTGCTGCGCTGCTGACACGTCATCGTCGCAATCGATATCGTCCATATCCAAGGATTTCTTCCATCTCGCCACCTGTTCCCGCACCACAGTTTGGTAAAAGTGGTCCTCCCGATGGAGCAGTAGTACACAGAGCCGCAGAGCAGCGAGACGCGTGTGCGGCTCCTCTGTGGGCGACGAGAAAGCATGCAGTCCGTCCCAAATGCCAGAGAAATCCACGAGTTTTTGGACTGGCAGCAACTTGCAGAAAGCCTCGAAACTGGGGAAGCTTTCACGCGTGAAATCCACCAAGTTCGATGCTACATCCTCGACTCGAACTCCAAGGCGCTTGGAAAGGGCACTAAACTTCTGCATAGGAGACAGCGAGCACGAGGAACTACTGCCACTTGTAGATGAAGGATCCTTGTTGTCTGCGGTGGAAGCAGCAATACTACTACAAATTGCCTCAGCCACATCTTCAGAGGCCGCAGTCTTCGCTTGCTTAGCAACTACATCAGTTGATGCTCCGCTCTTCTTGGCCTGTAGCGTCAATGGCATGGATATAGCACCAAAGAATGCTGCTCCGGGAAGTGCCGCAACCTCTTCTACTACCGTTGCTCTACTAGACGACTCATTTTCGTCGAAAGATTGCTCCTCTTGGCCGGTGACGCCAGCAATAAGGGCTACTGCTACCACGAGCACTTTGCAGCGCCAGTCCCACGACAAAGCCGCACTGCCACGAGCTACCATCGCAACTAGATTCCACAGAGTGTCCGCAACCGGCAGTCCCTCGGATCCACAGGGGTCCTGCACTAGATCGCAAGTACTCAACCGCTCTTAACGCTAGTCAGTCGCTATCCGTGGTTGAGCGGGTTCTGTCTACTCCTTTGGGTTCTGTCTGGTTAAAATTGGAAGGAACCCACTCAATTAGGACGCTCGCACACTGGATAGGAATCTAGGACGCTCTCACACTGGATAGGGATCTACGAGCCTTAATTTTCGATCAATTGAGGCAGCATTCTATCCAACAGGCCCAAATCCTGGATCTGCTTGTCGCCTCGTTCTCGCGCATCCTTGTCCCAAACGGCCTCTAAGCTGGTGAAAGCGCCATCCAACATGCAGGTGAGCAGGTGGAAGACTGCTAGGAGACTTAGAAAGTTTCAACATCACCCTTCTCCTGGTTCATCTGAAGGGGGCTCTCTTGCATCCAGTATCATCTACAACAGATCATGAAGATTTCCACGTCACTCTCTATCAATTTATTTACAAGTATCAGGAAATCCACCACCAGCACCATGAACCTTCCATAACCTTTGTTCCAAGTACCAGACTGTGCGGACATCGAAGCTGTCCTCGTACTGGATCCAGACCGTATCCGGTTCGACGTAGCTCCCGATCAACTTCCCGATCAAATCATAGGATTCCGCAAGTTCTGCGGATCCAGAGAGATACGCTTTGCCGGAGTAGAACCTGGATGGTGTGGACAGGGTAGTAGATGATGTGGACAGGGTAGTAGATGATGTGGACAGGGCACGGTAGTAGATGATGTGGACAGGGTAGTAGATGATGTGGACAGGGTAGTAGCTACTTTTGGAGATAGTAGGTACAACTTTTTCATTCTGAATGGTGGCAGGGTATTAAGTAGGGTGTGTCTATTGTGAGTGCTCTTGAAATCATGCTCTTGAAATCAGAGTCTATTAGAGTACTAAATGTTGTTCTTCGTGGAGATGAGTGATTCTAGTCGAGCATGAGTTGATGACAGCACATTGGGTCTAGAGAGGTAGAGAAACACTATGAGTATAGTGTGAATAGCTCCAAACTACTTACTTACTTGATAAGCGCTTCCGATATCGACGACAGCCATTCTGTGATGTTGTCTTCCGCATATGCGACGCACATAGTGAGCAAACGACTCGCATTAAGCATGTTGCACTCTCGGAAATCCAACACGTTGTTGAACAACGCCTTGATGAACCTCCGAATGTGCGTTCTAACCCACATGCGCGCACCTAAGCGGGGTCTTGGAAGTCGCTTCGAAACGTAGAGGCAGTCGAGGAAGGACCAGGAATAACTGGTGGGAATGATTGAAGGACCAGGAATAACTGGTGGGAATGATTGAAGGACAAGGAATACCTGGTGGGAAGGATTGAAGGACGACCGGGAGTAACTGGTGGGAATGATTTGGGATTCCTTGGTTGGAGTGAGACTGAATTATCTTTTCAGTGAAACTCAGCTATCTTTTCAAAGATTCTTAGGGCTACGAGTACAGTCGACCACAGTGAGTGAAGATGAGCTGTCTATTATAACTCATGATAACTCGTGATGCTAAGACGCAACGTTGGAGTGGTTTTTATCCGCGAACCTTCACGTCACTACTTTGAAGGATTTTGAAGAACCAACAGTATTGATTGTCGCGTTGAAGCATAACATCCACCCATATGGAAAATGGAAGAGGATGTAGTAAACAACACTATGTTTCTCTAGCAGGAAACAAAAAACCCAGCACCATAAAGGGGCACAAGGTCCGATAAATTCCTGCATTATACCGTTACTAGGTATCATGGGGTATCTATAAGATGTTCAAAGATGTTCTTCTTGGTGTGAAGATAGTGATCTCAATCTCCAATCATCTCTTCAAAGTACTCGCAGAGATGTTGCTTATATTGTGATCTTTCTGTATCGATGTGAAAGAGGTATTGTCGTTTCCGAAACTAATGACTTTACAACTTCTGGTTGTAACTGCTGCTTCCATACTAGAGATTGGGAATCAAACATCGAGTTCTACATGTCGAATGATGCTTCGTACTGCTTCCGGTGAAGCCTAGGCTAGAGAAATATCTTCACATCAAGTCATACCAAATCTACGAAAACTACAACGGCACAAAGTACTACTGCTACGCACCATCTTCTTGAATAAAACATAGGAAAAAGTACTCTCTCTGCGGCAACTGCACAAGGTCCTCTTTATCAGGGCTTGTTCCGTCTTCTTCATCCAAATCGATGGCACGGGTTTGCTTGGCTCGCACTCCCTGAAAGTCAGGGCCTTGAGGTTGCGTGCGCTTCCGTATCTCCCTACGCCAGCGCCCTTGCAACGGGAAAGGCACAATAACTTTGCCTTTAGCTTTAGAGATGTGGGAAAGGGAAATCAGGAGCTGAACAAGGCCATCAGTCTTTCGAGGGTGGAACGCAATATAAAGAAATGGTAGCAAACCCGAAATCTTGCTAGGTTGCTCAAAAAAAAGGTACTTCTCGGCAAGACAGGTGTGTTTCTTAGTGAAGATCGGTTCTACCCAACCCCTGCAAATATCAGCGGCCACTGCCCCGTGCAATTGACTGAAATCACAAAAGAATAAACTACTTCCCATCACATAATGTAGGTCCATTCCGCATCCAACCCGTACTGCTTTTTTTCTCGGAGGTCTTTTTCATTGTCGATCTCATATTGCGCACCGCACGCCTCCAACAACCAAAAGGTCTCGAGGGCGATATCCTCGTTCTCATCATAGAGACCAGGTAGTTAGAGGATAGTCGTTAGTTCTGTAGACACTGGGAGCTTGTAGAGACCTACACGATGTCTACTGCGTGGATGTTTGGAGCTTGTAGAGATCTCCACGATGCCTACTGCGTGGATGTTTGGAGCTTGTAGAGACCTACACGATGTCTACTGCGTGGATGTTTTTCAGCAACACCGCGTGGGGTCGATGACAACTGGCGGCACTTGAAAATGGAAGTTTTTGACACTATGTTTAAGTACATCTGATGCTCAGTAAATCGTCATGGAGTCTGTCACTGATGAGGATGTCAGCCCCCAGACTATGCGATGCACTGTGCCCTCAGAAGAGTTGTTGAAAAGGATCCTATTCGCAGTGTTTTCAATAACTACCCAGTATGTTTTAGTCACCCTTTCGCGTTCCATTTCCATAAGACAAGATATACGGGAAGATGTGTGGTTCGTGGTCAACGTGATCCGGTAATCGGAGCAGCCAGAAGGCCAGCGTTTCAAACCAAAAGCGACGAACGGAATTAGACCTCTGGCTGTGACCCAAAATGGTGGAACATTCTCTAGATACTATAGCCTACCCTTGGAGTCGCTTCCCCCTACTATAGAGTAGTTTGACGCGAGTATTTAGTACTCTCCTCCACAAATCAACGAACTACCAAGGAGCGTTCCTCTTTTCGGCTCCCCCAACGTCGAGCGTTCCTCCATTTAGATAATTTCTTGCTGTAGTCCATTAAGATTGTTGTAGACTGCTAAGCTTGTTGTAAAGCTTGTGGTAGCCTTAACTGCTGGATGCCGGTCGAAAGTGAGACTGGAGAAGTAGTTCACGGTAGTATGCGATTCGTAGAAGCTTTTGATCGGCACTTGATTCGGATCCTGCCACGCCACAAGATGTTGCACTACTTCGTGATTGTGCTTCCATGTTCCGCAATGTAAAACTGCGGTCAAAGTCTGGTGAATAAAAAAAGATCTTTGTATCTTCAGTTCCACACTCAGTCCACGACTATTTCATTATTTCATAAATTTCAATCTTGATGGCCATCAGCAAGTTAGGACTTCCTAATTACCGATTTTTGTAGTCGCGAGTCACAAGGTCGACTTCAAGAGACCACACAAAAACTCATCACTTGTAACTATGTAGTAGGGTCAACAATCTGCAACAATCTATCCACGACTAAGGTGTACCTGCAGCGCCGCAACACGCAGCCGAAAGTGATTGTGGACCAGACAGCTCGTAATGCTGCGACCCATGGGCTCCGTAAAGTGCAGGAGAACGTCTTTGTGGTTGTAGCAAGGGTATGAAATAAGCAGGGGTGTGGGATGTTGTTGCTCTGCAGAACATAAGAGGTCCGTAAGATATTGCGGCTCTGTAGAGGTTGACTATTACCCAAATGGAGGCACCTGCAGGACGTGTACTAACGGCATGAATATCTTCAAGTCAGCGCTGTTTTTGTTATTTCATAAGAAGGTCGTCATCGTCTCACATCCAAGCATCTTCACGCCAGCGTAGGAATCCATAAGAAGTGCTCGCAGCAGACCGGTCAATTCGTCGATAAAACCCAATACCTGGCGTTGGGATATTTTTTCAGTTGTTCGTTGTGCGTGTGCGTGTGTAGGGAAGAAGTCTTCTTCTAACTAATACAACTTCTCTTTCGCCCCTCAGAATAGTCTCCCCTCAGGCCGCAAAAACAAATATATCTTTGATTCCTGGCCAAATTTGCTTATCCTGCTACTTCTTTCGCAAGAATTGTAAAGTAGGCACCTGTTGAGTGCTTATCCGTGTAGCAAAAGCCTGTATGAGCAAGGCCAACTGTTTCCGCACTTCCTCTGACTCCTCTACTGGCTTTTGAATCTCTACAGGCCTTTGCTCTGGGTTCGGCCGCATAACAGGAGGCAAGTGCGCTACTCCGTCTAGGTCTTCGGATCCCAATCTGGAAACGGAAATTAGACCACAAAGTATGGACTCAAGTCCAATATTGTCGCTGTTGTACCTATCTAGGAAATAAACGCAAAAAAGGTAGAAGGGGTGTAACATTAAAGTACAACCTTCAAGCAATGAGCCAGATGCTTTAATCAATTGGACTAGTACGCTGAACAATCAAAGCAACAAGATCCTCCATCAGCATAACAATATGGGCACGATGAACTGGAGAGAACTGTGGTCAATTTTCGGCGCATGTTCGAGTAGCGTCCTCAAAACCGACGTTGCAATTTCCCGGATTTTCTCGGAGCCGTCACGTCATAAATGAAAGTAAGGCCAAGTAAGCGTGGACAAAAATAAAAACCCTTGGTCTTTGAGAAGAAATACAGGAGAAAATACTTCGAGTTCCAAATTACCAGGCCATAATGTAACCGCTTGAGAAGTGGCTTCGTCAGTTCCTCAAGTGCCACGTCCAGGATGTTGGAGGGCAGCTCGGCATGATTTTTTCTTAGACGAGAGGTCGTGGTAGCTTTATTGATAGATCAGGCTCAGTTGTTACTTCTGTAGCAGCGATCTTCCCGCGTGGTCATCTGTTCGTGAAAAAACTACTTGCACTCGTACTCCCTCACATATACCGGCGCCGAGGATACTGCTTGCACTCGCATTCGCCATCGAACCTTGAAAAAACTACTCACCTCCGCCATAATTTCACGAAAATGAGCTCGAGCTTTTTCACTGCGCGCAGGCGAACTTTCAACTCAACCTCGTTCCCGGAATCCAGACAATTGATGTCCCTTTGTAGATGAGCAATGAAGGCATCGGCAGAATCTGTTGGCACATTCTCTGCGATCGGTTCAAACTGAGGCTCCAGCCCTTGTTTAACACTGCTATCTTCGCTGCAGAATGAAAGTGGAAACAATCATAGGATAGACAATGCCAGAATCGGTAGGGGTTCTAGTTGACTATGCCGCGCTGGGTTGGTGATAAATCCGTGTACCCTCACCACTCTCTAACGACTTACAAGAACAAAGGGCACTAGTTCTTTCAGTTCAGAACTTGCCACATTCCACAAATCCAATTAAATTGTCATTATCTATACATAGTATCAGAATCTTCACATAAACCAGTTGCGGCAACACCGTAGTTTTGCAACCAAGCGAAATCAGTTTCCCTTGCCTTCTTTGCCCCAATCGCACTTTTCGTTGTAGCCATCAGTGACGCAATACCACCTGAGCCAAGCACTGGCTTTCTTTCTTTCTTGATTTAGAGCGTGTTTCTGTAAATTCAGTCGTCCGCGACCAAGAACCCATCATTCCAATGGAGCCCAAACTAGAAAAAGAGAAGGAACAGATGATCTTGACTTTTTTTTCACGTCACTGACTAAGGTGGATTTAGAGCTTCGAAACGCATTCCCCAAAGAGATTCACCATTCCCCGCTAAGTCTACAAGACAACCTACATCATAATGACCAGTCGCATCTTGTTTTGCGGTGCCACTCACTGCCGCTTTCTGCTCTCTTTTCTTACCTCCAGCAGGCTTATCATCACCGAGTTCAACTGAGCCCCCGACAGAGCCATAACCTCCCTGCAACTTGAACTGTTTCGCCTCTTTCTTAAAGGTGGTAGGTTAAGAACTCACTGTAAGCCCTCTTCTTTACAGAAGCTCTCTTTGAGTCAGAGACTGTGAATGGTTCCGGTATTTGGGAACCTGAATTCGATCATAAGGGAATTGTTTTCCCTTATGATATCGGTGGAGCACACCTAACTAGAAAGCAAAAACCAAAATGTTTTCCCTTATGATCAAATTCAGGTTACCAAATACCAGAACCATACAGACTGAGAGTAGCTTGAAACCCGTCCTTATTATCCAAAGCTCTATGAGTGTCTTTCTCGTTCACCACTGGACATCAATTCGACAATTTCCACCTCACTTCTGATTCTTCTACTGTCACTGTAGAATAGTATAGGTTAGTAGGATACCCCAGACCCCGATGTAACAATTGTATACTACTTCCCTTAATTTTCGTTGTTTTCTTGGTTCCAATAGCAGCGTCAAAATTTACCAAAGACACTGACCGCGTGTTGCGCGCAGGCTTGTTTTCTGCCAGCATCTCCGCCCAGATGCTATCCACATCTGTGACATCTTCGGATCGTGCCGACATCTTTTTTTTTCAGCTGATTACTCTTACTAGTGGCAATAATCAATGAATAATCAGTTCCTGTAAGAAGAAGATACTGTGGCCTGAAGCCCCACACCACAGTTGTAGTACTACAGTATTATAATTACTGTCTAATATTACGAACAAAGATTCACAGTTGCGGAAGGACTTTACGAATTACGAATTGGAAAAGAACTGGGGGGGATTACAACTCGAACTTGGGGGACTACCTGCATGAAAGACTTAAAGTACTTTGGCTGATACGCCTGCTTTGCAGTAGATGAAGAGGTCCTATGATCCACCTCTTTTTCTCCGCGTTCTCTCAGCACCATTTTTTTCATTCGTAAAAAAATTACAGTGAGTCTGCTTTTCTACTCTCTTGCGTCTCTCAGCACCTACTACGCTCGTACTATGCACATTTATTAAGGGCTACCCACTCGCTCCTGCCCTCTGTCCTGCTCACTCACTATATTAAGTTTATTCTAGTCAATAAATGATAGCCATTTCCACAAACTAGCCAGTTCAGGTAGGATAGGTTGCTTTATTTTTGTCCGTCCCCAAGTGAAAATCCGGGTCCAAGTGCGGCTTCAAGTACTTAGATACAGAAGCGTCAGAAAGCCAGTTGCATGTGGATGGCTCCCAACATCTTTTTATCAAGTGTGCGCAGAAGGATTCACTCTTATTACGTGTGCGCGTGTCGTGAGAGCATGTTTTTGATATTCATCCCCCAATTCAATTGCGCTCCTTCAGGTGTTGAAAAAAAATGCGAAAAAGTACTCGATATTGCGTGGTAAAAAAGAGTTGTAAGTCGTGTTCAAGCGTGCTGGTGCTTGAAGAACTAGTACGAGGAATGCGTATCATTAGAAGTATTCAAAACGAAGATCGGTTTGCAAGATGCATAAAGCGGAGCCTACTTGCTCTGAGGCGGTAGGAGAAAAACGTCTTTTGCGTCCGTCTGCGTCCGTCCCAGACCATCTTGAAAGCCAAAAATCAGCGTCATAGGACATCCACACACCTTGCTTCATACGTCATGCCTTGCGTCTAGGACATCCTACCTTGCTTCATACATCATGCCTTGCGTCGTTCGCTTTTTATACAGGATCCTATGACCGCAGTATCGACACCGCACATTGTCTGCGGCTTTCAAACTCACTTCCTCACCACAGTTTCCGCAAATATACATCACCTAAAAACATTTGAAAAGAATAAAGAAGTCACTTTATTTGAAGAAAATGACATGAAATTAGACATCACAACTGTGAATATGGTGGATATAAAAACAAGTGGACAAAGTGTACCACCACTGTCGCACAAAGTGGAAAAAGTGTAGAACAAATACCTCTGTCGTCTTTGCTCTTTGTTCCTCCATAAGCTTCTTCAGATCTGGAGCTTTATCGGGGACCTTTTTCTTCTTTGCTGCGCCTTGCCCTGGCAGCTGATACAAGGCGAATCCAACTGAGGGATCCATTTTTTGCGAGTTGAAAGTCGTGTAGAACGTAGTAGACCTCGTTGAAAGTCGTGTAGAACGTAGTAGACCTCGTTGAAAGTCGTGTAGAACGTAGTAGACCTCGACCTCCAATGAGTCTCACTTGCACGACTTAATTAGAACATGTTAATCTATCGGGCCAATTGATTTCGACGTCCTTCCCCAATTTTTGTCGCTGTAGTTAATAACAATATTTGTGAAGCGTCAAAAGAAGAATGAGTCGGCGTTTCAAATTAAGGTTCAAGTTGCATTATTTCAGCTCTTGTGGTGCGTATACATGAGATAGTAACTAACTACACCTTTTCTTCTTCTAGCGTGAAAGACGATCTTCATGGCTTGACTGATCTTTTCCGGTGGAGCTTTTTGGAGTACTAGTACATGTTGAACATGTAGGGTTTTCAAAAGCGAAAATTTCGGCAATCTGTGTCTTATCAAGGAGTCGTGATCTTTTGTTTGTTTTCAAGTTCATTGAGAGAAGCCAAATTGGCTCTCATCTGCAAATTCATTCCGTGTCGAAACGAGAGAGACAAACAGTGTGGTGTATTTGCATTCTAGAATTTCAAGGAGAAAGATCTGCGATAAGTGTACTTTCATTCAAAATGTTGCAAGAAGGGAAAGTGTGATCTTCTTGACTATAAGACGAAGCAGGAACATAAGACACGTGATGTTCGAAGATCATGAGAGATTTTCGTTGGTTGTTACCACTAGGAAAGTGGTTAGTTTGTATTTATTTACTTGATGAGTCTAATACGTTACAGGTTTTAATTTTCTGTTTCTTATTAAAAGCCAAGGAGTCTCGTCATCTCTGCGTGAGTAGAACACTAAATACTTCGTAAATTGTTCTTGGTCGCGATCTTCTTGACTATAAGATGAGGCGACCTTCTCGACTATAAGACGTGCAGGGTTAGGGTTAGTTTAGGAGTGGTTTAGGTTGATTTTCGATCGACTACACACTTGTAATCACTTACTACACACTTGTAATCACTTACTCCACGACGCTACGTTCACTTCGTACATTTTTCTCGGAAATATTGAAACTCACCATGCAAAGAAAGTTCGAAAAAATCAACCTTAGAGGACGTAGGGAATTGTATTTTGACAGTTGTAAAAAAAATGACTACTACGAAACAGAACGACGGCTACTTGGCTCTTGAAAACTTGAATGCAAATCATCTCAGATCTTGCGCACAACTGCACAAATGCTTATTGCATAAGAAACTTTTTGATGAATCTATTTTTTCAATGCATTTATAAATCATTATCATTACTCATCACTACGGCACACGTTACGTTTTGCCGAAGATGAGGTCTCGAATGCTCTGCACTTGAGCTCGATGCGTGTCGACGTCTTTGCTAGGAAACTTAGAAGCATGACTCCACGGGAGGATAGAAACACTTTACAAAGTAGGGCAGTTTGTTCTTAGGGTACTTCAGTGATGCTCCTACACATGGGAGATACAAGTAGTAGAATCTCCTGTTTTAGAAACTACTATTTTGGAGTAGATGCGCAACATTTTCTTCCATTTGCAACACTCTCCTTTAATCGAAAGGTATTGTGATCACAAGCATTCCCATCCATGAACATGCGGAAGCCATAACAAAAGCGTGCTGTTTGTCGAGACGATGTCCCAGTTGTAGTTCCAGATTTTCACAATGTGCCTGCAAACGACGAAACTCCCTTTCAAGGTAGTCCACGTACTCTCTCTTTACGGAAGCATGATTGCTGGGAGCAGCGGACCCAAGAACATCCTGAAGATCATCCACCTTGTTTAGAAGTAGAGCTACTTGTTAAATTGGTGTACGTGTTTAGGACTGAGTATACCCACAAGAACATTGACATTCTTGATCTTCTACCTACATTACAAGAACATTCTTCATCTTCTTTCACATTCTCTATTGGAGCCTGTCCTACCTAGTACAAGAACAGTCACCCTGAAACACCGATCTTCAAGATGCAAGTTGCATCAAATGTAGAAAACAACGCCGTAAATTCATTACTGCTCGATCGTTTGTATTTTCCCGTGAGCCCCATGAGCGCTTGAGATCCTTTTCGCGGCCAGAGTATGAAAGCTCTTAATGACAAGTATGCAAAACTTCCAATCATGTCCTCTAGCAGTACAAATTCCAATCATATCCTATATTCCAGCGGTAGTAGTAGTCGTTGTTACCCTAATCAAATTTGGATGCACAAGGAGAATCAACTTTTCATTGTAAAAATCTTATTGTAATTTACATGCACAAAGAAAATCAATTTCCACCCTTCAAAAAATTTAGATGTGACGAAATACCAGTAGAGTCTGGGTCATAAAAATGTCGTTTGATTTGGTACGCGTGCGCGCGGGTTTACGGGACTGTCGTTGAGGGGGCTGTCGTGAGGACTGTCGCTAGGACTGTCGTTGGATCTAGGACTCACATGCGGCGTCAATTCCAAGGTGTTCTTCATGAGGAGGTTCGTATCTGGTTCATCTTTGAGAAGATCAGTCTGGTGAGTCTCCTCACCTTCTTGGAGCTTCGTGGAAGGGCCATCGCTCATGTTGCCTTCTTTTGACGATCCCAGTTGCTGCTCGCACAAATTAGAAGTCCCCCAGGAGCAGTGCTCAGTTGATTGTACCGAACTATAAGAAAAAGAACAAACACATGCAATTTCTACCTACTGAGTTCTACTGCACACTCGACTTGGTGCTCCGCCACTCGATCTTCAGTTTCATAATTTACAGAAAAATGGTGATGATCAGCTTCCCCGACGAGTAGTTATTTAGTAGACGACAAGGAACTAACTTTAATGAAGGTTACCAACGACAAAACCTCTACCGACCTCAACATGTTGTCCCCTAATAAGTGGACTCTCCTGATAATTCTCGGCGATGAGAACATTCTTCCGCGTCTTTCCCCAGATCTCCTCATCCGAGAATATTGTCCTAGACTCTCGTTTCATCGGCAACAAGTTACTTCGATTTGGTGCTAGACTAGAAGATTTTGCTTCCTCAATCGCCGTCCAAGACTGCTTCCTTCTACAAGGAGTTGCTTCCTCAACATGTGGTTCTCTAGTACTCTTCTGATTCATCACAATCGATGCTCCACTAGAAGATGTTGCCTCCTCCACGTGCAGTTCCCTACTCTGGTTCCTTCTCCGTGCCTCAGAGTTTTCTCCTTCCAATTCTCTTACACGTAGATTTAGCTTCCTCACATCCTCTTCGCGCAAACGGTACGCCTCGCGAAAGATTGCCAGCTTCATTAGATAGGCAATACTAGTGCTAGAAGCATCAATTTGATTAAAGGAAAAAAAAAAAAAAAAAAAAAAAGAAGAAAAATAATGACAGCTTTAGTAGAGTTGATTTTTAAGATAATGATTATGAGAATCACGATAGTCAAATGCAGGACGAGTAGGTTGTAAGTCTTTTTTCTTGCGCATTAGCCCGATGCCGTAAATAAATCCGCGACTACTCTGATGTGCGTATCTTCAACTGTACTGTGTGCTTCTCTAATTCTTGTTCTATATAAGAGTGCTTCTTCATACACCATCAATCATCATAACTCTTTCTCCACTTTTTCGAATGCGGTGCGTTCGCACTCTATCTCTCGCTCTCGTTCGCGAAATCGAGACACCAGCTTCTCCCTTTCCTCATGCATCCTCCCTACTATCTGCTGCACTTGCGGTGACATTGCAAAGTTCCCCTGCGGCGAAGGCAAGCTGTTTTTCAAGTACAGTTGAGGACAAGCTTTCAGTTAAGGAACAAACTATGCATAAAAATAGACCATGGTGGAACAAAAAATCCAGAAGATGCTAGCTAGACAGCAGCTCTAGATTCACTGCAGACTACTTCTAAACATTCAAACTAGATGACACCTACTTATGTCATGTTACGGTGCCTCTTGTATAGCCTGAAACGTATCTCTGCAAGCCGCTGATATGAACGACGAGCAGGCTGTACTGGACGTTGCAGCACTTAGAAACAGTAACTATTTCATTCTCCTCGGTTGAAAATACTTGATAATGAGCTTTGAAGCAGAACGAACAGTGCAAAAAAACATGCTTGCTACTGAAATGCTTGACTGCTAAAGACCCCCTTTTTTGGTATTAGTTCATTCACGCACTGAGTCCCCATCAGTCCTCCTAACCTAATGGCGGGAGACGACTTTAACTTTCGCGGCCACTAAAGTAGGGGGTACACCTCACTGTGTCAGGATAAGAGTTACACCTCAGTACTAGGATAAGAGTTACACCTCACTGCCAGGATAGAATTACAAGTAGTGGACGCCTAAGAAAAATAGGATACTAGTAGAGCAATAGTAGAGTGTTTCCGTAATATACTGGAAGCACTCACGACGCCTGTGTCTTTCACACAACCTGGCACATCCTCCGGCGAAGGTAGCAGCGGAAACGTCGACACTTCCCGACCTCGTCGACGTTATGCAGAAGATGTAGAACTTGTCGCGCCACGTGTCGGAACAGAAGAAGATGCTCCTTTTTTCTTCTCTTTGCGTGAGTGCTGCTCTGCGAGGTTCTTTTCTGTTGTACTAAAGATGGCAGAACTACAGCCATGACTCGTTGTTTTCCTGGCGTTCTGTTCTCCCTGCTGTTCTCTAGTCCTACTTCCACCAACAGTTCTTATCGAACTTCTCCGACCATCATTCGAAGCTGTTGCAGTGCCATCATTCAAAGTCTCCGCAGAACTAGGTGTTGCAGAACTTGCAGCTCCATTACCATGACTCCTCGGCAAGTCCACCGCGTTCGGCAAGTCCACCTTGAAAGATCGGACTAAATTTTTCCGCCGACTTCTGCTTCCACGTACGTACTGTGGGCACCCTTCTGGTGGCACGTCTCGTTCCACCATCCAAAGTCGACGAAAAAGCTGCATCCTTCTCCGCAGCACATATCAGCTAAGCTGCATCCTTCTCCATAGCACCCATCAATGGCGTGATTGACGTGCCTACTCTTGAGGTAATACAGGGGCTATCTGTAGGGGCATCCGCATCGCACGCCTCTGGAGTTCACCTTCTAACACTGGCAAGTCAAGAGAGTTCCTATACGGATTTAGACATCACACCACATTCGTGCCACCTTCGGTTTTTCTTTGGCCTAGGACGATAGGAGGGGCGACGACTCACCTGCCACAAGGTAGTCCTGCATCCTCCGGTGAATCCGCGCACATGCTTCTGCGTGGAGGACAGGAAAGCCATGATTTGAGAGGTGGAACTGGAAGAAACATTGATGCCAAAGAATACATTACCAGCAAAGAAAGTGCTGCGCAACTCCTACTACTTCTTGTGTCTGCTTTTACCAAAGTTTCACAGCAGCTAAGCGTGGGAGAAGTGCCAAAAATATCCCTACGAGTGTGCTCTACATTCATTCACTCACTCACTCACTCATTGCTCCACCCCGACCTTTTCTCTACCATTGTTATAGGTGATCTAAAAATAGCTAAAACCCTAGTTGTCATAATTTGTAGCAAATGCGAGGCTGATACCAACAAATCGTAGGAATAATCAATCATAGAAAGCCATCTTCAATGATCTTCCTCATGGTAGTCATACTAGTTCACCCATTTTTCGTGGAGTGCAGTTACTATTTCTCAAAACCGTTACCCTCCGAGCTCTTTCCGCGGCGCGAAACGATCTTTCTGCGCCTCCGAGTATCGCATCAACGATGTAGGCCAGTTTTCGAGGTCTCACACACTTTGGCTCGAGGGCCACTTCATGTTTGAGGCTCTCCTTGTTTCACACTCCTGTATCTTTTGCGCACTTCATCACCAACACCGAGAATTCACTCATTCACGCTGCCACCAACACGATCGGTAGCAAGGTATCACACACCGAGAACTTACATTGACGCACTTCAACTCAGGCACGTCAACACCCTGAACATCCTGTCACTTCGAAACCTAGGCTTGACCCCTCTTATTTCGGCGGCGTCAACACCAGTGGCACGCGCGTGTTTAATTATATCACATTCGTGGCACATGAATTCAAAAATAGCAAGCAAGAGTAACGTGATGAAGCGCTTCCACATATCATGTCTTTCGAGGCGTCCTGTGATTTCGAGGCCACTACTGAAGATATTAGTCCTAGCTCTTCTGGTAGTACTCTATCTACCAGGTGGACACTCGGAATCACTAACGAAGATATTACTCTACCTACCCCCAGTTCTCCATATTTATAATATGCATCCTTAAGTAGATGCAAGCATCCTCTATCGTTTCGAAAGTCGTGGGATACTACTCTCTATCTACTTCTGCCCCTAGCTCTTCGCATGTAGATAAAAAGGCATCCGGTTACTTCGAAAGCCCTGAAGATATTACTCTACTCACCTCCAGTTCATAGGAACGCTTTTCCCTTGGAGCGGACATGGCCATGGTGCGGAGATCTTAAGAATACGAGTAAAAACTTCTGCTATTCTCCTTTTTACTTATTGCTTCTTCTACTTCTACATCGCTCTACAATTCTTCTTGGGCTTGAGGATGGTCTCTCCTTCTGTTACTCCCTCTACCTCCTTTGATAGACTAGCCGCTGAGAGCGCTATACCCCAAATCACTCACAAAGCAGTCGCATTAGTACGACAGCACGCCCTAAGCAACATGCATCCGTAGCGAACTTAGCAACACTGGTTCAGTGGCAAGACGATAAAGCAATTTCATTGGCCTTAGCATTCAAGAAACGTATTCCCCCTAAGAGTTAGAAAACTTTCTTGTATCTTTTGCGGAAAGTCACTTATTCCGTCTTGCTCTGCTTCCGGGAGGACATGTTTTTTTGTTTTGCCTTGTTGTCCTAAAGTGGTGTTGTTTTGACATAAAGCAAATACATAGGCGGCGCCAGTGAGTTAGGTCTACGATTATCGCAAGGCGCGCTAGAGTCCTAATATTAAGGTCAGCAAAACTAAGAAGGATCTTAGTCGAATAGATCAACATAAGAATCAAACTACTGCTGGATGTGCAGGAGTACGGCCTCCCCTGGAGATGATTTTGCAGAAGCAAAGCCCCACAAGAAGAGTTAGAATTTGTAGAAGGCTAACCCCCCAAGAAAGATAGATGTGCAGAAGTCTTACCCCTCCAGGTAGATGTGTAGAAGTCATAACCCCCCCCACCACGAAGTCAAAGAGACGCCCCCTGCTTGCTATTCGTTTTGGCAATGTGGCCAAATCGCGGCACTATCAAAAAATCTTTTGTAATTAGTTGTCGAGCAGTGCGCTTTCTTCCCTACATAAAAAATCTTTCGGCGTTAGTTTTCGAGGACTTCGCCTTGTTCCCCCTAGCTGGGAGGCACTCTAAGAAGGAGCAAAAGGAGCAGGGGCTCCGGTCTGATCAGGTCCTCGCAATGTGCAACGACTTCACAAGAATTACCTGGGAGGACACTGAATTCCAGACCACATCGTCGACGCATCCCTAACGACCACACAAGGGCATCGGCGGGATGCTGCGTTTCCTGCAGTTGGAAAACAGACGCTTCTGCCTCACCGCTAGCCTTTGATCTTCGTTTTTGTCTCCTCGATAGTCAAGGACCTCGTCGCTATTTGGCAAACAGAATAAAACCTATGAAGTTAGGCACTTTTGATCGACAGCGACAATGAGCGTGGATATGAATGACATTGCTTTTTACACAGCTTAATCAAGACAACAGATACTAAGGATGCGCCATCTTCTCCGGCGGCACAACTCCCTAATGGGCAGCATGGCGCCCGACTTGGGGACCCATACTCAGTCTCCCGGTAGACCGACGACCCACCCTATTCAGCCGAGACAAAAAGTATTGACATATCGCCCGTCATGATGGTCTTTTTCCGAAGTTGCTTCACCCCTCGGATGCTCCGTCTTGTGCGGTGGAGTACCCCGGAAAAAGTGTAACAAACTTAGCCACGATCCTAAATCAATCCTATCTGCGCTCGCCTTGGCGGTGTATGCTTAGATCGTTGCGAGAGGAAACAGAAGCGGTGCGCCAGCCACTTAGTAGTCCTTCTATGGCTGGTAAGTAACTGAGTGCCTCCCTTTAGTCGTCTCTCTGGAGTGCGTGTACACAGCCCCTTAACTGTCATACTTATCTGGTATGGCAATTGCCTTTAGTATAAGTGGTTACATTTGGATAGAAAAAATATTGACAAAGTAGTACACGAGGACAGGAATCTGCGCTATAGCCGTATGTCCAGTTCATACAACGCAAAACCGCGCCTCAGTGTGCGTCTATTAATTTAACACAGCCAGCACCGAGGTGCCGCCACTGACGCACGGGGCGAAGATTGGGAGCACCTTGTTATTGTTGTAGAAAAAGGATCACTCAAGGATATGAAAGAGGCACGAGAACCGCACAGCCACTTTCCTGGTGGGGTGGGGAGGTGTGCCTTGGTATGATTCCGCAAGCCCGTCACCCAAGCAGAAAACAGAACACCCTTCTTCAAATTCAGTCTGCGCCCCTCTTTCGAAGCCTTCTGCCTACTTTCGACGCAAGAACTTGTGGAAATACACCAGCGCAGCCCCACTCTTGACGCAGTCCGCTACACTTCTTCGCGGCAATACACCAGCGCGGTCCCCGATAGACACTTCCTGCCCCAACTGCTCCTGCGACGTGATGGCAATGACGATCCTAACAACCCTCTCAAGAGTCTGCCGCCCTTCTTTTGTTCTATATTAAAACCCCTTAAAAATTGTGGGTAGACGCGGCCATAAGGTAATTGCACTGGCCGAGCTTGGTTGCAGATATCTACATGAATACATAGCAACGATCAATATGCTGAAAGCGGTTAGTAGTTGAGGTTGACTGCTGATAGCATCAGCCTACTACATATTCGCCTTTGAAGCAAGTAGTTAGTAGATCCCTAAAGCAGCCTCCTGACTGCGGTTGGAGGACGATAAGCCCAAAAAACTATTAACAAGCATGCGCTTCACCCCAGCCATGCTTTCATCTGCACAAGTTTCATCTTCAAACATTTCTGCAAGTACCCGATGGAGAATAGCTGCGGCAGCACTCCCACTGGGATGCAGAAGGCACCGAGGTGCCAGAAATGTTGGGGGGAAGCAACATATAAAAAATTCACGCGGACGGCGATGACGATACGCCCATCGACTAGCCGTTGCGGCTAGAAGATAGCAGACACGTGCCACGCCCTGAAACTAGTTCACAAGCGGCCCCGTGGAACACCGTATAACCCCATCTGTCCACCCCTTCAAAAATATTCCCGAAAATATTTCATCGGCACCTGAGATGACACTTCCAGAAACGAGAATCAACACCACGAACAAGAGGGGTGCACGACTACAACGAGCCCACACACTTTCATAAGTTTTGATAAACTGCCGCCGTGTCTCCTATTGAGACGACAGCGCGCGTTTTTGGGACCTTATAAATAGTCCGAGAATTAGTTCTATTTCTTGACGAGGGCCACCCCTGGTCCCTACCCAAAGCATGGAGTCTATTTTTGCCACATATTCGCTAGCCCTTGCGAAGCCAGCTGATCGCCGTCTGAGACCTTTAGTGACATACTTGGCAAAAACTCTACGGCATCTACGGTTCGCACGCTGACTATAAAAAGGACAAAAGACATGAGAGCACAGGCTGGCCTACCCCCTCGAAGCCAACTCAGCTCTTTGGGTGTAGGTAATTGCTTCCCTCGCTTCTTGCTGGGTTATAAGTAACATTTAGCAGCGCCTCCTCCTCGCGATTTCTTACATTCATTGTCAGTAGCAGCTAAAGGGCAGCACCCTTACGGACAGGTTTGCAAATACTTAAACACACTGAGGCGGCCCCCTTCTAACAACGGCGAGGGCACTAATTCTGGCGAATTTTGCACTTCATTTGAACAGATGGCGGGCTGAAAAAAATCAGGAACGAGCAACAACGAGTCAAAGAGACCCTACACCCAAGTGAAGCACTTTCGCGCAAGCACGCGGAGAGCCTCGCCCACTGTTCCAAGTGCCTACTTCCCCATAAAATTCCAATCGCCATCGCCGCGCCATCTTCGACAAACATACCCGATTGCCAGTGCACAAGCAAAAGGAAAAAAAGCAAAATAATCACAGATGATCTATCAACAATCTCCAGAAAAATTAGGCAACAGAATAACAGAACATAAAAACGACACCCCCTACACCCCGAAAAACGCACCTCTTACGCGCCATATCCGTATCCACCCCAAACTAACTCTAAGTACAGGCGGGGCCACTATTTGCTAACACAGTCCCAGGCTTCTCGGCTCCAATTCTAATACTTACTCCAACAAGGGTGGACCCGCTCCAGGCAGGTCGAAGCCCGGGCCGCCGGCTTCTTCGGCGTCGGTGAAGGTTCTCGCGCCCGCCTCCTCTCCATAAATGGGTCGTGGCGGCCAAACAGAATACGACTGCACGGACTGCTCGCCCCACTCCTTCGGACTGTAATTGTACGGCGCTGGCCCTCCTTGCTGCTCGAGCGGTGTGTCGTTGTCCACGCAATTCATGACATAGCGCTCACCAGAGCTCGAGCAACTTCGAGAGCGCGGCCTCAGGCGCTAATATACGGCGAGGGCTATTTTACTAATTGGTCAGTCATCAGACGAGCCTACTAGCGGCACCAGATCACGCGAAGATGCTGAATTCCGAGCCTAAGCAACGAACTCAAGCGCGAAACAGAGCGAAGCGAAGCCGCCTGTAGGCGAGTGCGGAAGGCTACCGATTAGGAGAGAGAAGAGGACAGAGAGGAAACAAAGAGGGAGAAAAAGAAAGACCCGAAACAAAGCGGAGCCGAATATCGATTAATTACGAAGCGACTGCGAACACGATGGCGACGAGATTCGAAAGCGATTGGCGAAAGATTCAGCCCCGCGCGCTATAATCGCACGCGCTGCGTGTAGGATCCGCGACAGAGATAGAAGACAGAGACCGACGCCAGCAGAATGCCTCTCGATGAAATTTGTTATAGCAAACGCCCCCGCTGGTCCACGCGCTAACATACGGCGAGGGCTTTTTTGCTCGTAGGTCTTCTGCCGTCCAGAGAGGGAGAGAGAGAGAGAGCGGAGAGGGGATAGCCAAAAGCCGAGCATCTTCCAGGGGGTGGGAGAGATATGCGGCGAATAACGTTGGGCCGGGAAGAGTGGACGCCAGCGCGCTCCTTTGCTAAGAATATGCAACGCGCGGGTCGGTGGTGGGAATCCATGCACGCCGCTTGCGTGCGGAGTGGCCTGCCGGTGATTGAATTTACCCAAAGAGGCGCCAAGAGAAAGCAATGAAACGAACCCAGCAACAATTTCCCTAGCAGGCATACGATACAGGTAGCCTCAGCCATAGCCCGGCACAGAATGAACCCAGGGGAGAGCCTGAGCGAATTGGGGGCGTTGACGCAGACGATTGGAGCGAGATTGGCTAAAACGACAGGAGGCAGGGCGCTCTCTCTTTTCAATGGGGGCCGGACTTCATCGGCGGACCCTATAAAGGAAAGCTTTCGTAGCTGCTGCCGATTCTTATACGAGCGCGAAGCCCTAGGCCTAGCCTACCACAGCCACCACGGAGGTCGAGGGCTGAGTTTATTGTAGGCATTGAAATCTGCGACATGTGCATACGTTGCCTATTGATGTCGCTGAAAGTGGCACGGCGTACGCCGCTGCCCTTCGTACTACACTAGGGGCAAATCGGTGACTTTCGAACCCATACTGAGCAACTTCGTCGCCGATCAAAGTCTTTAGCGAAGCGCAGTCGCGTGTGAATGATGCGCGGCGCCGTTTCTGTCAGGTCCGTCGGTGAAAATGGCACGGGCGTCGGTGGTGCGATGCATGTGCTTCGCCAGCCTTCTCCAACGGGAGTAGACATTTTGCATTAGGGTTGGATAGCCGCCGGCGCAGATGTGACGAAGGAACAACCAAGCTTCTACAGGTGAAGAGACTGCCTGCTGCCTTCGTGGCTGGGTGGGCTGCTGCTTCTGGCAAGTGTCATAAAGAGCCGCGCCGCCCTATTGCCGCCGCCTTGCAATAGCGCGCTTGCGCTTCCTATTGCAGACTTGTTGCGACATCAAAAAGCTGTGGCAATTTCGTCAAATTTGTGAGTGCAGGTTTTGACCCGACCGTAGAGAAAAAGAAAAGGCCACGAAACAGGCTGAGAATGAGAATCGACTGTGAAGCGACTGCGAAAGAGATAACGACTATGCCCGAAAGCTATCGGAGAAAGATTCGGCGCCGTGCGCTATAAAAGCACGCGCTGCGCGTAAGATGCGCAGCCCAATAACCAAGACAGAGAAGAGACCGATGCCAGCGAAATGGCCCTCGCCTAAATTTGATATAGCAAGCGCCTGCGCTTCTCTACCATACCAGAAATCCCCTCCATTTGCAAACACCTACGCCGCCACGCGGACTGCTGGGGGATGGTCCCGTTTTGCATGGGGTGTCTACATCCTTCCAGGTGAAGCCGGTTACCCAATACCGGAGCCGGGGCCCGGGCGCGACTTTGTCCCAGGATTTTATTGCGCCGGGCTCGTAGAGTCCTCGGTAGAGTCCAAAAGTATCCCTTGCGTATCCAGCTCCAAGTTTTGGAGCTGCTTCTACCCTCATCACATTGGGCAGGAGAACTGAGTCTGAGGCGGGCTGGGCTCCGGCGAACCAATCCCAAAGTGCGGCAAAGCGACTTCCATCGGGGTTGTGTACCATTTTGGGGGTTGTGTTCGGCGGCCAGTTGATCGGCGTCGTACTCGGACTCGCCTGCCCGTCTCCTTTTGGGGGAAGCGTACGTTTCCCCGCGAAAATTTTCGCGCTTTCAAAGCTCAGACAGGCATTCTCGAGGGTCGCGTAGAGGTATTCCCGCTTTCCAAAGAAACGCCAGCCCTGCAGCCCTAGAAAGTTTACGCGGACATCTGTTTTGGGGTCGTCCGCTATGTATTCCGTGTAGGGTAGAGCTGGGCCACCCTTCTCGTTGCGCAAGTGGATGGCGGAGAACGGAAGCAGTTCAAAATAAGGCTCGCTCGGGTTGTTCGGTCTGTCCGGGTTCTGACGCCGCGGGGTATACTTGACATCCTCCTCCTTGTCGAAGTAGTGCAGCTGCCAAACGCCTCCGCCATCAGGCGCTCCACCGAGTCCCGGAGTGAATGTGATGTGGACGGCTTCTGGGCTTACGGCGGATGCCACGCGGGTCTGCGTTCCGTCCATCCTCTGGAGGAAGTTTCCATCGAGGGCAGTTTGGTTGAGTTCGTGAGCAGACGTGGCATCGCTGGACTCAGAGTCGGCTTTCATCGCGCCCCCAAGCCTGCCGCCCTCCTTCGGTTTGAACCCATGCACGCCCACGGCCGTCGCAAGGGCTCCACTAGAAACCACCGGGTTTATACCGTGCGAGCGCTGGAGAGAGTCGCCGCCAATAGCTGTTTCGTTTAGCAGGTGGCCAGGCGTGGTATAGTTCAGGGCCAAGTAAACGTTCGCCGCACCTCTCAAAGAAGGGCGACGCTCCCTCGGCTTCGAGGCCAACACGGTTTCATTAGCGCCTGTCAGTCAATATGCATCTGTGGTTAAGTGAGTATGAGATAAATTCTAACTTTCCCTTCATTTGGTTCCCCTTTATTCAACCTTGCCAGCATTGCTGGATGACTGTGGTGGAGTAGACCTAAGTAGAAAAAATAAAGACCAGAGAAAGATAGAAAAAGCGAAGGCTACCTATCAAGTATATTCTCATCTACCTTGTCAGCCTTACTACAATCAAAAAAGCACTGCACAGAAGAATGGAGATTCTTGCTTCCCCCTTCAAGAGGGACGCGACTTCATTGAGGACTACCCATCCAACACACCACCAGCACCAGATAGTAGTAATAGAAACGCGACCACTCACCCGGAGCGACCCCGAGGCCGTCGAGAGATGGCCAAAAGTGAAAGGATCTACACAAAATTAAAGCCCCCGGGCCGATATCCAAATAACTCAAAGCGGAAATCCGGGACGGGGGGGTGGGAAATTTAAAGCAGGAAGACTCGCGCTCCCTATTCGTGACCACTCAAACAAAAGAAAATCTCCCTTCAGTCACTTACTTCTACCAGGCACGAATATACTATTATTTTCCCACAAAAAAGCGATCAGTCACTCAGCCAGAGCGGCCCAGAGGCCGTCGAGAAAGGGCCAGGAGTAGACACTATGGTAAGATCGGCAAAAAATCAAAGCTCCACAAACGGCCCCGAAGATGCCTGATATACTCCTCTGAATAGGCCGCGAAAGTCACCCCCGCCACAAATGTGCTAGCCTTAGCCCTAAGGAAGACCCTCGGCAAACTTGCCTAAAACAGGCAGCAGCACATCGAGCCAAGCCACCACTGCCGCAAAAGCCAAGGCCTTCGCGCTTACGAGCTTACGAAGTCTAGCCTACATACGCGTAGCCAATCACAGACGACCGCAGGCGATTTAGCTTCTTAAACTCCAAGCGATATAGCTAAAAACTTCACTCATTTGGGCCACAGTAGCAAACTTTTCTACTTTATCAGCCAAGCCCAAGTGTAAAGCCCTCCAAACTGATCCAAAAAATTCGCAAGCTTTTCAAATGCGGGGACCCGACTCCAAAACCACAAACCCAAGGCCCCAGGCGCAAGCATTCAAGCCTTACACTTCGAGCCCAAGGCCAAAGACCCTAGTCCAACAGTGCAGGCCCAAGGCGTCAGCCCCAAGCCTTCAGGCCGAAGGCTTCAGGCCCAAAGCATAACACCCAAGACTTGACGTCCAAGCCCTCAAGCCCAAAGCCTCCAGGCCAAAACCTGAGACAACACCCCCAAAACCCAACTATGCTCTAAGCCAAGTGCCTCAGCTTGTAAAGCCAAAGCCCCAAAACCCAAGCGCCAAGCCCGAGGCTTTGCGCCTAGGCCTTCGCTGAAGGTCAAAGCGTTGCTCAAACTGAAAGGCACGGGCTTCAGTGCAAGCCGCAGGCTGAGCGCTTCAAACTCACCCCAAGGAGCGAAGCCCCCACCCCAAAACGCTTGCGCGCAGTTAGCCTTAACGCCCTGACAGATCTCGGGCCAAAGCTTCAGAAAAAGTCTGAAAAACCTCAGAGGAGCGGCCTCCCCTGTCAAATTCCGCGGCGCCTCTGTCCCGCCTTCCCTCCACAGATTGGATTTTTCCGAGCATGAAAGTAGCGCCGCGACCTGGCGGGAAAGGAGCGGAAGCAGGGCGCGTCTTGGTGGACGAAATGCTGAAAGGGGGTGGAAGATTCTAGTGGTGGGAGGGCTGTCCCGCGCTGTAGTCTAGCATTTGTTCAGAGTAAGGTAGTATATCATAAGCACCACAGCAGAGGATAGCTCTATGCCCACTCCTTCCACCGCGCTCTGCCTGTTTTGCTCAGAAGGAACAAAGAAGAAAAGCAGGCCCTCTAAGCAGAAACAGAAAGAACTGAACTCCTCAAGGCCCGCAGATGAGGATACATAAACGCACCAAATAAAAGCTAGGCCAGGTGGCTGAGGCCTACTAGATTTCCAGCCAGCAGAGGACGCGGCAGGGCACTGATGCTGGGCGAACAGGTAAGTAAGAAGAGCAGAAGAAAAAACAATAACGCCCCCTCCAAACTCTCAACCACACACACCCGAACCCAAAGCACTCGGACCAAAAACGCGCGACCTCCGTGGAAAGTTTTCCCGCCCTGTTTTCTTACTAGCAAACTAAGAGCAGCGAACGCACAAACCCAACCAGTCAGCCCGTCAGCCCAAAAGCATGGCACCCAAAATTTTTGGTTTCTAGTGGAATGGAATGCTGCCCAGATCAGTACTCCGAAACGCCGAAGACATATAAACTTAAAAAAAACTAGGAGACCACGTCTTCAATATTATTTAAAGAAAACAAACAAACTTGAAAGGTATAAAATTTAAACGCTGCAGCCTTCACGCTAAGATGGCCAAACCTAACGAGAGACCCGTGTCCTTCAGCTAGCCGCAGGGCGCCAAAAGCTGAATCCAGAGTGTCCCAGGCCCCTTACGGCCCTATTGTATCCTATCACGCAGAAAAAGTAAACTGCTGTAGAGCCACTAAGAAAGCAACCAAGAAACCTGAGAAAAATCAGACTCAAGCAGAGCAAGCTACATCGTGTTGTGCGTACTAGAAAAGTGAGGAAGTTGTCACGGCAGAGGCCTCACTAAGAAAAAAAATCTGAAAAGAAGGAAGAGAACGTCGGAGACGCAAAGGCGATAAAATTATACTAAAAAGGTAAAGGATCCCTTTTCCTATAACTTTTTTCCGTCCTCAGATAAGTTGTAAGTATGGTGACTACTCTTCATGGCAGTGACCCGACCGGCCAGTAAGTCCGGAAGGAAAAACAATCAGCCAGTAAATCAGACAGCCGCGGACCAGGATGAAATGGAAAAAGTCTGAGTTTAAGAACTAGTAAAATTCAGAAGATCCTCCCCACGCGTACCGCCTGAGACAAGTCAGACTAAGAAAAATACTTGTAAACAGCAGCGAAGATCTGCTCCTGGTTGTTGTTGCTTATGTTGTTCTTCGCTGAAACAAAAACACTATAAACCAGACGAGGCCGAATGCTATAAACCACAAAAGGGCAAGACCGTGCATTCCTGACCGCAGCCACGCTGCTGGCAGCCCACTAATGACAGACTGCCAGCACCTAGTAGAGGGCAGGGCCATGCCTTCACAGCACTCGAACAACCCTAAGAGAGCCCTACTACAGCCTCACAGCAAGAGCAGCGATCCCCGTTTCAAAAACAAGACGCAGGCCCATGCCCTTATATTAAGTAGCACGCAAAAGCGCAGCGGCCCACAACACACAGACACACACACAGACACAGAACGCACAGACACAGAACCAACGCAGAGACACAGAACCAACGCAGAGACACAGAACCAACGCAGAGACACAGAACGCACAGACGCAGAACACACAGACACAGACGCACACGCAGCGACTCGAGAAAGAACATACAACACGAACATCTTCTATGATGTAGGTATTTATTGTAACAGAAAAACTACAAATTGCAAGTCACACACAAACTAGTCAAAAATAAGAGCAAAGAAATATAAGAGCTCGCTAAGCTCAAGCAACAGCTATATCATGTCATCAGGCAAAAATCGTTATCCACAGAGTGCAGCTGCAGGCAGATGAGATAAACAAAACTGAGACTTCGCTCTTAGTCATTCATCCGGCGCATAGTAAACGCAGGTGTCGCAAAAGGAACATCGTCCCGCCTAGCTATGATGTAATTTGAGTTTGTCAATTGAAAACCTTTAACCAAGTACGCCCTGCACTTTCATGGTCTAGAAACTTATACTTTTTCGGCAGTGCTCCTGCCCATGTATCCTCGCTCTACTTTTTGTTAGCGTTCGAGGCCATTGGGATCTTCACTCTTATCCCAATGAAACTCTCATCCTAATGAAAGAGAGTTTTCACTTTTATTCTGGTAACTCTTATCAGATTGAAACCATAAAGACAACGCCACCGGTGGAGAGGTCCGCCACCCAGAAGAAGATGAAAAAAACCAACGAGAAAGGGGCATCGGCATGCCATCCCCAGCCTCCACCTCGACGGGGCGCCTTGCGATCGGAGTTCTCCTCCTCCTCCTGCAGCCGCTTCGCCATGGCTTCCTCTAAGTCATACTCGGCGTTTTCCTCCATTTCTCGACTCCAGGCCTCCATCTTTGGCAGATGATGGACGATAGATGCTCGCCTTTTTGGTCAGTTTCCTCTGCCGATCTCTGAAGGGGTCGTGCGGAATCGATGTTGGGTGCAGAGATTAGTCGTGGACACAAGTGCAAGCCTGTTCATCAGATAGAAACAAGGAGAGAATCAATCAAAGCTGGAGTTTCTAAATACGAATCCGCAGGGTCTCGGTCCGGTCAACAATCAATATTAAAGAGCTAAAAAAAAATTCTACAGCAACCCCTCCAATCCAAACTCTCACTCTCCCACTTCCAAACCCCAAACCCCTGAACTTATGAACCTATGGACAGAACTTCCGAACTTATGAATTTATGAGTTTGTCTATTTCTGAGTTTCTGAATTTCTGAGGTTGCGAAATTTATGAATTTACGAATTTAGGAATTTGCGAATTCATGGATAAATTTATGAACTTATGAACCTAGGAACTTATGAATTTAAGAATTTAGGAATTTACAAGTTTATGAATCTATGGGCTTTATGAGTTTAGGAATTTAAGAACTTCAGAATTTATGAACTTCTGAACTTATGAATTTCTGTCTGAGTTTATGAGTTTCGGAATTTATGAGTTTAAGAATTTCTGAAAGCACCCAAGAGGTTGAATCTCAGCGAAAGTGCTTAAAGTCAAAAGCTTTGGGGCTTTAGCGCTTCAAACTCATGGAGCTGAATGATCCCAAAGCGACGCAATTAACGTGGAAAATTTTCGAAATTTGAGAAACTCGAGCCCAAGAAAGTAAAACTCAACGAGAGCGCTTAAGGATAAAAGCTTTGGGGCTTTAGCACTTAAAACGCAACGAATTCAATCCCAAAACGACGGAAAAACGTGGAAAATTTTCGAAATTTGAAGAACTCAAGCGCAAGAGATTGAATTTCAGAGAAACTGCGCAAAGCCAAAAACTTTGGGGCTTTAGCGCTTCAAATTCACGGAGCTGAATCCCAAGGCGACGAAATAAACGCGGAAAATTTTCGAAATTTGAAAAATTCGAGCCCAGGAAGTCAAACCTTAGCAAAAGTGCTTAAAGTCAAAAACCTTGGGGCTTTAGCGCTTCAAAGTCACCGAATTCAACCCCAAAACGACAGAAAAACGTGGAAAGTTTTCGAAATTTGAAAAATCCGAGTCCAAGAAGTTGAATCTCAGAGAAAGTGCGGAAAGTCAAAAGCTTTGGGGTTTTAGCGCTTCAAACTCACAGGACTGAATCCCAAAACGACGAAAAAACGCGGAAAATTTTCGAAATTTGAAAAGTTCGAGTCTAAAAGATTGAATCTCCCGGGAAGTGCTTAAAGCCGAAAACTTTGGGACTTTAGCACTTCAAAGTCGCCGAATTCAGTCCCAGCCCCCCAGTCCAGAGCCCTGCACCAAATTCAAAAACAGGCAAACCCTGAGACATCTCAAAAACCTCAGAGACAGAAGCGGCCGCCTCTGTTAAATTCTGCAGCGCCTCTGTCCCGACTCCTCTGGCGCGGACCACTTCGCCAGGAAAGCGTCGCGAGCTGGCGGAAGAGGAGCGGGGGAGGCGCGTCTTGGCGAAGGAAATGCTCGAAGGGGGTGGAGGGTTCTAGCGGGAGGAGAGCTATCGGGCGCTGAAGTCTAGTAAAAATGGCTGAACTCTTCGTCTATATTGTAACTATGATGAGAAACGCACAACAACGCAATCGCAAACGAGCTCGCTGTGGCCCAGCAATAGAATACCAGGGCGCAGCTTGCTTAGTTGTGCAAACGACGCGTAGGCGCACAAAACTAGCAAAGCAACCAAAATGCGCTACGTGTGGCCCCAGTCAACTATCGACACCATTGAAGGGGCCAACATTACGAAACACAAACACTAGTACCCACGGCGACTTATAAATCAGTTAGCAACAATCACCCAACCCTGCGATTGTTGAATGACGACCAATTTTTTTAGGAAGCAGTATCTATCGCCCTTTCTCAGCATACAAAAAGAAGTGGGCCCTAAACTATCACCCACCCATGACAGACTCGCTGTCACTCCGTCCTCCCCCTGTAGTTGGGCCTAGTATCTAATAGCACAACAACAAGTGGAAGGACGAAGCCTGACGACGGCCGGGCCACACTCAAGATTCTGGGTCTTCACACGCAGGGCGCAACGAATTGCGCAACGAATTATGCCGTCAGTGGCGGTTCATGTTGTTCAGGCGGTTCATGGGGTCCCGCGCGAATCAGGGGTCATAAGCTACCTGCCTACCACTTCTGTCCTAAATATAGTAAGTACTACTTTCTTCAGGAGGCGGGGAGCATGAGCACCAGGGGAGTAGCTCTTGGCCAAAAAGCCGAAGCTCCCACTGGCTAACTGATGCGCCGGCGCGGTTCAACCATGGTCACACTATGTGAATAAAAAGGGACGGAAGAGAACCATTAAAAAAGAAACTAAATCGAGATGCCAGGATAGAGGAGATGAAATCTACAGTGCTGGAGAGGAATCCAAGGGCAGGGGAAACGGGCTCTACAATGCTGGAGAGGAATCCAACGACAGGGGAGATGAGATCTACAGTGCTGGAGAGGCATCCTCGAGGCCCGTGAATCTACTCTTTCTGCAGAAATTTTCATCTACACCTGAAAATTTCTGTCAGATTTGGACTATCATACGAAAGACCTCATTCTTGTTGCTATTCATTTTACATTTTGTAGAAATGATCTTTATTACCAGAAACTGCACCTGGTTACAGCTTTGCCGTCGTGGTCTGGCTTTTTCTTATTTCCGACGTGACTCCGACTTCTTCCTGATGTGCTTGCTTTCGATGCTTGGATTCTCGTTGCAATAGCTTCGAGAAGAGACTTCGTACTACGTGCAGCGCGATGATGATTTTTGATCCATCGATGTTCTCGTTCTTTAAGTCTACTACTTCCTTGTCGTGAAAATACCTCTGTAGCAAAATCAGCGATCTATTTTTTTTAGTCCTTCGGTTCTCGTGTGGTCTTTGTGCTCCTGAAAAAATTCTTATGTTTACAACTTCTTCTATGTATCATATATAATCCTAATACTCAAAAGTCGCGAACGATTCCGATGAAAAGTAATATGCGATATCGGTGGATATGGGTCGATGATTGAATAAGAAATATTACTAGAATGCACAGCTTCTTTCTTCTACGTTGAGGGTTAGGTGGATACAGTCAATTAATCTATTGTGGTGATGCTGATGATGATGTGTACAACTGTTGTGGGAGTACCTCTAGACTGCTTGATGGTGTTCATGCATTTGAGTTTTTCCGTATGAGAACCTTTCTTAATGAATGTCAATGTTTTGAATCACGACTGAGAAATTGAAAGAGAATGTAACAAATTTATAAATCTTTTTTGTATACTAAACTAGACCACAGGGGTTAGATAGTATCAGCGAGGATGTGGTTGAGTGCGAGACTATCACGAGCTCTGCCCTTCTCCTGTTGTTCGTGACTAATGTGGGTTGGTTCATGGAAATGGTTGGCTCATATACTATTGGCTGACTGCTTATGTAGTTATGCGGCGTCAGAAGTATCTCCGGTCGTGTTCGTAAAGTCGAAAAATGGAGTAGATGCTGCAAAAAAATCTCACCGATGAATGGAGAAGAATCGCCGATCATGATTATAGAAGAGGGGCATGTTGCTGAATAATTTGTTACCACGAAGAACATGAGGAACGTGATGCCATGATGATGAAAATGAGTATTCAAACTAGATATGAGTACTGGAAATGGGTGTCGGGGTATACGACCTTTGTCTTTCAGGTCTAAAAATAAGGGCTTTGGATTCCAAAACGACAAGAAACAGCGAGGAAGCTTATCACCGAGCAACGAATTTCAAACTCTTGCTGTTCTCTCAGTCACAAATAACCGGATAACCCGTCTTAGACAGAAACTGATGCAGCGCGCCTCTCAACGATACTAGGGATAAAATTTCGAGCCTAGTTGTGCAGGCTCCTCTCGTATAGATACGACGCGACGCATCTTCTTCTTTGGTTCGAAGCCACAGCGCTCGTCTCTCGTTTTTAAAGATCTAAGCTGCCCACCCTTCGAGCCATTCAACAAACCAAGGTCGACCATATTCGAGCGATATCACTCCTCTCGCGTCAGCTGGACAGATTCAGTAACCCACTCGAACCGCACGCGCACTACTGCAAGCAGCCTCGCACTCGGTTCCCCTCAAGGCAGACAGACTCGCCCAGCAATGCCACTCAGAAAAGACCCGCCAACGACGTTTAGGCGCCTTGCCGTTTTTTTTGTTACCTCGGTCTACAATTTCCCGCAACGCGATCGGTAGCAAGGTATAACACGCCGAGAACTTATATTGACGACCTTCAACTCAGGCACGCCAACACCCTGAACACCCTGTCACTTCGAAGCCTAGGCTTGACCCCTCTTATTTCGGCGGCGTCAAAACCAGTGGCATGCGCATATTTCAATTTATCACATTCGTGGCGCATGAGTTCCCAAATAACAAGCCAGAGTAACGTGATGAAGCGCTTCCACATATCATGTCTTTCGAGGCGTCCTGTGATTTCGAGGCCACGACTGAAGATATTAGTCCTAGCCCTTCTGATAGTGCTCTATCTACCAGGTGGACGCTCGGAATCACTAACGAACGTATTGCTCTACCTGATCCCAGTTCCCCATATATGCAAAAACCTTCTATCATTTCGAACCCCGCGGGATACTGCTCTCCATCTACTTCAGCGCATAGATCGTCGCATGTAGATAAAGGCGCATCCGGTTACTTCGAAAGCCCTGAAGGTATTCGTCTACCTGTTTCCAGTTCATAGGAACTCTTTTCCCTTGGAGTGGACATGGTCACGGTGCGGAGATCTCAGATATACGAGCAAAAACGTAGTATTGTAGTTTAGTGGTCTCTCGGCGTTGTCTCTCATCAAGAAACCGACTACAAGGTCAGCCCGGTGTATTCGTAGCAGCGGGCAGGAGAACAGAAACGGGCCGGATATTTTGTAACAGTAAAAAATTACTAGTGCAGGTTTTTTAGCTAAGCTAATGCAGGTTGACCGAAGTCGTTCAAGTTGTGACCGGAGTCGTTCAGGTTCGTACTTTTTCCCTGTCGGGTTGTTTTGGTCTTGAGCGGGAAAGTGTGAAAATCATGCAAGTAAAAATAGGCCAATATTTTATACACGTAACACCATAGAAGTCAGGAAATTCATCGAGATGCATCAATTCATTTTTTCACGATTTTAAACAGCACCAGGAACAAGAAAAAGCAAAGGAATCCAATATTTTTCGAAAGATTGCCGGGGCGTGATCATCGATTTTTTATTTGGATAGAAACACGAGCAGAAACCAGAAGCATGCAGATTTTTATTTTGAACATTAAAGCACCAGGGGCATGATCGTCATCATGATATTTTTGAACTTCTAACCTTTACCATANACCAGGGGCATGATCGTCATCATCATATTTTTGAACTTCTAACCTTTACCATAGTAGTACCATCATCGGGAGATTTTTAAGATTGTAATTTTTTAGAACTTAAGGCATTGAGAACGGGGAAGGATCGGATTGGAAGCGAGACAGGATTTAGATCGCAAGACTCTATTACGTGCCCCATGCCTGTCGAGCTTCCAACCACGACCACAACCCAAAATAACTACAACGACCATAGATAAAAATAGGATGCATATGAAGGTAAAAATAAACAACGAGAAGACGAGAGCGATCGATTTATAAATATGCAGGAGAATGGTGCAAGTGTGTGAAACTAAGATATATCGAATAAAAGACGGAAGAACGGAGGTAAAAATAATTTGATGCATATAAATAGGACGAAAGATAAATCAAGCGGATATGTAATCTAATGCCCCTGGTGCTATAAAAATGAACAAATTTTATATATCCCCAAAATCCAGGCCCTCCTGATCCTGGTACTCTGGCGGAATACTTTCTTCTTCTGCTGCTTCTTCCTCTTCTTGCTCTCCTCCTTGCGCTCCTCCTTGCTCGGCTCCTTGCTCGGCTGCTTGCTCGGCTGGTGGCGGTGGTGGTACTAGTGGCCCTTTTCCCGCCGGCTTCCCTTCGCCTTCCTTTCCTTTGCCTTTCTCTCCCTTTCCGCCTAGCTTACCCTTGTCGCCTTTGGCTGCGTCCTTGCCGCTGTCTCCTTTGGTTGCGTCCTTACCCTTGTCACCTTTGGCTTTGCTGTAGCTCTTGTCGCCTTTGCTGTTTTTCCTCTTGTCGTTCCCCTTCTTGACTCCCTTGGCGGTGCTGCTGCTGCTGCTGCTGCTGGAGGCTGGTTCCTGGTAAGGGTGCCAGCGTCTGTTTTGACCATAGAACGGACTAGGCGACAAGATGGCCGCGGTTTTGTTCTCCTCACGAGGCAAATCGCGGCCACCAGTTATCCGCAAGAGCATACGATGGAAGAACATGGCCCAGCCACCCTCTTTGCGGACGAGAGCTCCGTAGTCCCAGAATAACGTCTTCACGGTGCCAACAGCTTTGTCGATTTCGCGGTGGTAGTGGTCAGATGCTGAATTGATATTCGCATCATACCAGGCTGTCCACACGGTTTCGACCTGAGCGACGTGACAGGCAATAAGGAGACCATAGGCCTGCGCAAATTGAGTGTCCGTCGTCACAGCCCTGAGGCATCGGATTTGCTGAGCGGCAATGTCGTTAAGGATCTCCGTCTTTACTGTTGCTGACTCTGGAAGGGTCGGATACGGAGGACGCACCGCAGAGCAGACAGATCCTCTTTTTGCGATGGCAATCATCGTCTGCACCCATTCGGGCCCACTTCTGTGAGTTTGCGCCGGGGGAGCCAGGGAACTACTAGAAGCCGGCATTTTGTTGAATGTCGTTTTTGTATATTTATCCTAAGTATATATGATATACGTGACGTGGTAGAATAATTAGTGGTAATAGTGTGCAAAATATCCGGCGGGAGAACACAAGTTTGAACACGTGTAGATAGTCAGATAAAGAACACAGATTACTAGGGTAAAAGGGAGGAAATGACACACAGAAACCTGATGAAGACTTTGGAGAGAGACGAGCTCACACAAGCACCAGTGGCACCATATGCGCGCGACGGAAATCTAAGAAGAAATATAGCACAAAAGACTAGCAGGCCATCCTAAAAGAACTCAAGATCCAGAAGATAGCGACGTCGGTATGGGGATTCGCATTCTCCTGAAGATCATCAGAACCACCTAGGAATGAAAAGAAACTGACTACCAAGATCAGATAAGTACTTACGAACAACGATACGAAAAGAGACCTACAGAGACTCAAAGCTTGACACATGCAGATATGAGACGAAATGAAGTGACGTCGCCAAACCTAGTAGGTACCGCCCACCTATATAGAGTCTAAAGTGTCCGAGTATAGGCTTCTGATCCAGTCTAGGAATCGGACAACCGTCACGAGGGTGATTGAAATGAATGAACGATGGTAGGCCCTGCAGAACATTGATATCAGGTAGCTCTACCAGTTACTTACACGCAAACGAGTCAAATTGATTTCAGAGATAGCGAAACTTACTCTCAGAGATAATTGAACTGACTTTCAGAGATGACTGAACTTACTTTCAGAGCAGTTCTAACCCCCCTTCACATTCCAGAAGTCATCAGTTAAGAGTGCGTCAGTGGCACAAGGAAGACCACGAGCTTCGTCGGCGGTGGCAGCCCGGAGTAGTTCTTTAAGAAACTGCGCACTGACCTCCGGACAACATCGCAGATTGTTCCATCGCGGATAAGCGATCTGCTGCCAGATTCCAGGCCAGACACTGACGCCAAGATATGCCCGAACAGGAACGAGAACGAGGTCTCCGGCTTTGATAGCGCACCATGTACCGAAGTCACGCGAGGTCGGTATGCTGGGAAAACATCGAGAGACATCCGAACTGCCGAACGCCTTGGCGCGAGGATCGCGAAGTAATCCGTGAAGTTCAGGTAGGAGCGAAGTAGGAACAGCGACATCAATTAGCATCTGGTTTAATCGTTGGAACCCCACGACACCACGCCCAGAGTGAAGTCCAGATCGCGGAGCACGAAAACCGTTATTGAGGCACTTGATAACACCATCCCGCATAGCGTCGTAACGGAGGGCAACACCGTTGTGGACATCTCGCGAGAAGATCATCTCAGTGAGGACCCTTTCAATTTCACTACTCGGAATAGCGCGAACTTTACGACGCGGTAGCGGCCTTGTGAAGTCGATGAGGTTGGTTCCGAATTCTGCGACGTTCAGTCGCGGCAGTGCCTGTCCATCCATGAAATACTGCAGGAAAAAGACAATGCAAATTCCGTCGATGAACCGACCAAGGACCTTCTGAACGGTACTGGCTGGGAGAGAATCCTCAGCGGCAAGTTCATTGAGCAGCAAGACGTCGCTGTGTTTCACGAAGTGCTGCGCGATGCGGAGTTTCCAAATCGGGTCTGTTCTGTGGACTACCGTTTTGTTGTAGAAAGCATCATCTTCAACATAGCACTCTGCCAGATGTATAATCTCAGAGCCCAGGTCGGCCTGCTTCTTCTCATCACGTTTATACTTGCTCTCACAGACAACACCAACACCCGTCAACTTGTCAAAGACCCTCTGAGCGTTGACGCCATCACCCGAGATTTCCAGATCATTCCCGGACAGAACTACGGTCGCAGGATCAGCCTCGTCGTCGAAGAAGTAGAAGTGGCGCCCGCTACTGCTGACTCCGAGACTCCGAAGAGATGGGTGACCAAGGTCGAAGTTATCTGAGACCGGGAAAGTTCGCGTTTGTCGCGGTTCATAGACATACGGCGCAGGGTCTGTCTCAGCGGTAGTGCTGGTTTCTTTGGTAACCGTTCCCTTCGTGACAGTGCATCTGGCGAGGCGCCCGACTTCTCTGACGAACACCTTCACCCGATCGGGATAACGACAGCCCGCTTTAGCTTGGACCCAGAGGACTACGCAGTGGTCTGGAGGGATTCTGAACATTGGCACCGAGCAGCCATCTTCGACCCCGACTAAAATCGTGAGACGTTTAGATTCTTCGCGGTCGAGCGATAACGCGACGAGGGTTCCAATAGGATAAGGCAGATCTACCGTCAATGTTCGCGGGGCAGGTCGCTGGACAGTTCCATGGACGACTCCGAGAGCGACAGCACCCGCAAAAGGAATGGAGTCATCTTCAATACTGCTGACGGAAGGACGCCGCCGGACCGGTCGCGAAACGATCTTCGAGATGGTGACACTGGTTGTAGTGGATGGATTCGGGAGTGAAACCCGATCGAAGGTAACTGTTCCAAGATGCGGCTCGTCGAGCCTCATTCCCAAGACATGAAGGTCACTGGTACCAATACCAACTTGACACCCGCGGGCACTCTTCCACGCTGGGAAGCAATACAAGCAGAATAGGTGGTCCGGAGTAACGACAGCGCCGCTTGTACTCATGAACGAGAGGTAGCATTCAACAACACGGGGAGCGGAGTCCTCCGAGAAACCGTTGACACCGCTGACGCCATGGACAATATTATAATCGCGAACCGAGCATCCCGCGTCTACTGCATCGTTGAAGAAGTCGAGAGTGCAGATACTATGGCACCAGCGGTCGAGTTCATGCGCGACGCCAGACGTCTCTTTTGCTCGACGGAGGACAGCACTTGGCGCATCGTCGTCGGCAGGTCCACCTTGGCACATTGTGTCTAACATTGACAAGTAACATTTTCGATCGCGGTCCTCTTCCGCGGAGATTCCAGGTTCGTCAGCGATCTGCACCGACACCATCATCCACGTTAAGAAGGGCCTTGAGTTGTCACGTCCATGCGTTTCTTTGCCGAAGTAGCAGTGCTGCTCGACCAGAGAAGGGCTCTCGCTCCTATCTTTGGAGACAGTTCCGAACCGAGGACAGATTTCGAAGACACCTCCGAGAGAACTGGCAGCGCCGTCTGATTCTGATGAGAGGGAACCGTTGACACAATCGAAAGAGCCGAGAGAAGGTTCGACGGTGGATCGCATACCATACCGGCGCACATAGTCCATCAAAGCAGTGGCGGCAGGGAAGCAGCGGCCATCAGATCGAGAGAGGTTAACTGCCTGGAAGTCACCTGGTGTAGAAGCAGGCAAGAGCTTCGTAGCGCCGAAATCAAGAACTTCAGAATCATCATGCCCACTGAAGAGGCCACGCCGTCGAGTCCACTCGATTATGTCTGCACGCAGTAAAACTCTATGCCCTCCGACAGCTGCGACATATAAGCCCCGCGACGAGATACCGACATAGCGGCACTTGTCTGTGATGTTTCGACAGTTGAAGACGGCGCCAATCATTTCTGCCCCTTTCGTGGCAGTATCAAGGATCGCCATCATGTCCTGGGCAGCTTCAGAGGCGACGTCAATACCAGAACACCTGTTCCATTGAATAGCAGAAGAGACCGACGCACCTCCGTCTTGTTGAGCAGCGCGTGCTTCAGTCATCGCAGGGACAGCCTGCTCAGGACCGTCGTCAGTACGGACCCAGATGAAAGACGCCTGACTGACATCGGAGTTCCAGTAGACACAATTTCGGCCAGAGATTGTAAGTTCACGACCGTGATATCTCAACTCATTACCAGCAGAGGGGTTGGACATGTCCTCGAGGCAGAGCTGAAGTAGTTTCTTGATACTGTTGACCTTTACGCGACCAAGGCAGTCACAATTCAAGCCAGCGCCTTCAGATCCAGGTCGGTAGAAGCTCGCAAGGCAGTCAGCATCAACAGCGGAGCATCGAAAGTAACCGACTGCACGCGCGGCAACATCGTTGTCGACGTCAATGTTCGAGGTGTCGATCGCACCATTGGGTTCTTGTGTGAGACGGGTCACAGCGATACTATACCAGTTGCCCCTGGCAGCGGAGAGGGAGGCGACCTTGTGGACGGGAGCCATGTCACAGAGACTCTCAAAAGGTTCAGGAGGGTCCATAAACTGCGTCTTCGCGAAGGCCATGTGATAAACAGAGACCCGCAAGAACTCTCCAGCGCAGGCGACAGCACAGACAGAACCATCCGGAGAGATGCCGACATAGGTGCCCCACGCATAGTGGTACTTTTGATGCCAGAAGCAGACAGTTGGGTTCGGAGTTTTGCTCAAGTCTGGTTTTGTGATAGTGGTCCGGAAATAGTTGCGATGCTTCAGCGCTGCCTGCACTCGGCCGGCGCAGATCGTGCTGATCAAGTCTTCAGTTAATATCGCTGCCTTCGCCATATTCTTGAGGAAAGCCGCAGAGGTTCCAGGTAGGAGGTATCGGATATCGATGCCATGCTGTGAGCGCTCATTGGTGAGACGCACAGCACCCGCAAGCCGTTGCGAGAACTTCCAAGTGGAGTCGGTTCTGTAGTAGTCTATACGTAGCACCAACTGCCGCAGACAGAGACGGCTTTGCGCGTTCGGAGCCTTCCGCGGGAGGACTGGGGTCTCCACCTGCAACTGTGAGAGCCGGACTAGTGCGTCTCCGAGGGCCTCTTTGTCAGTGGCAGTGATCTTGCGAGGCCTGCCCCAGAGGTTCCAACAAGCGAGAATCTGTTCCATGCAGGTCATCTTGCTGGCTTCGACAGCATGCAGAGGGCCGACTTGTGACGATATGACACGCACGCCGACGGCCGTCTCAGACGCATACTCCCATTTGTAGAGCGACTCCCAATTAGGGACGAGTCGCGGGGAGCGTATGAGGGAGACACCAGGTTCCAGAAACATTATATCAATTTCCCAAGTGGCGGGATCAGGAGCTGCGAAACTGCTGAAGACTTTGCGCATTTTGCATAAGTTCCCAAAGCAGATACGGCAAGCCGCGATACCTTTTTCCAAGGTTTCCATGGTGACATCATAGCCAGCGCGAGAAAGCAGAGGCCACAAGAGTTCGAAATGGCCGCAGTTACTCTTTTCATGAAGGTCGCGGCAGTCCACAATGGACAGCTTGACGCCTTTCTTCTTACCCAAGATAATCCCAGCAAGGAGATCACGGACAGTGGAGATGTAGCCGAACTCGAGGCTCTCACCTAAGTACTTCACAGGTTTGCGCTTTGAATCCTGCCCCTGGGGTGCAGTCTCATCGATGAAGTCATCCATACGTTCGCGGACAGATCGAACGGGCATGCACAGCGCAGTCTCGTCATCAGCCTGCTCTTCTCGGACGGACACGAACGGGAGAACTTCGCCAAAACTGGCAACGGCAGCAACGCCTTCGGCGCGAAACCAAGTGAGAGCAGGATGCGACGAAGAATCCAATAAGTCGACGGCGTCCAAGACGTCGTCTGATAACGTAATGAGGTCAGAGGGTTCCGGAAATCGCAGTCGTAAGATATGCCGCAGGTATAACCCTGACTCGACGTCTGCCTTCGGCCGTGGAGAAAAGGTAACAGATTCACGGGATAAAGAGACAGAACCGACCACGACGGTCTCGCGAACGCGTCTTACTGTGAAGACCTCTTTGAGACCAGGCGGCGCCTTGCGGTTGATGCTTGTGAGAGTCGAGCCATTTTTCCGAAAGAAACGGAGTCCGCCAGTCTCATCGCCGGAACGCTCGCGAGCGAGTGTGGCATCACTAAGAAGAGCGCCTGCGTCAGTGTCGTAGTAGGTGTCTTCAGATACGCTACGGCTTGGCTCGACCGTGTCAGTACTAAGTGTCATTAAGATGGATGCCCACGAATCAGGCCCAGGCAATGAGAACCAGCGCTCGCGGGCAAGTGAGTCATCTTCAATAGGTAGAGGAGGTTCAGGAAGGAGCTCGCCACCTGGATCCTCAGTACCCTCTTCAGGAGAGTCACGAAAGTCCTCAGTCAAGTCCATCACGACAGCGTCACTGACGTCACCAGAATCATGACGGCACTGCTCAAAGATTCCATGTAGTGCAGGCTCGGAAGCAAGGAGTTCATCGAGTCCAGGAGCGGCGTCGACAGTAAACGACCCGTGAGCATTCCCTTTGAAACGCGTTCCGGCTGCCGAAGACACTGAGGCACCATCAGCCTGCGCCTTGAACTTGTCCACTTCCGGGGTGATGTCATATTCGTTCACTTGTGGCCATAGGTCCAACAGTAAATGTTTTAGATGGGTGTGTATGGACTCCGTCCACTCATCAGCGGCATGTTCACCCGCAGGCACAGAGCAATAACTGACAAAGTCCGCCGGCCAATTCACTTCACGCCGGATAGGGACAGTGTAGACACCAGGCTGACGATACCAAGCTTTTAACTCATAGAGTCGCCTGACCATTGCCTCCATTGTTGCGGGGTGAAACTGTGTATTTGGATCGACGAGATTCGAATGGTCGTTCAGGATTCCCCGCGGGAGGTACTTGAACTGGCGGTCGCCCGTTCGTTTGTAGTAGCAGGTGCCAACAACTTCAGCCATCCAAGACGCCAGGCATTTCATGCCCTTAAGAAATGGCATAGATTGCACTTCGCAGAGGGTGATAGTCTGGGCGAGCGAGCGCAAGGTACTCGGCAAATCCATATCCTTCGCCCTCCAGTCCTTCTTGACCTGGCGACTGACGGTGGCGACAACGAACCCACACCCGCGAAGGCAAGCGTCGATAAAGACAATGAGAAGAACATCACCACGCAGGATGGCTTGGTAGTCAGGTGGTTGAAGTTTTCCGATACTCATGTAACGACGCAAGTCAGCGAGCGCCCCGAGGCAGTCGTCTGTTAGGACTGTTTCGCGATAGAGTGACGCTTTGCAGTATGCGGCTACACAGAGTCGGCAGATTATCCGGCGGTAGTGAATGCCCCAGGAGCGTGTGTAATAAATCATGAGTCCGATGAGAGAGCGCATTAGCTCCTGTGTCGCGGGAATGCCGACCCACTTACTCAGTTTGACCATGGCAGCTTCAGAGAGAACAATCCCACCGCCACGCATGATGGTAGACCCCAAAGATTCTACTTCTCGCTGTAGCCACCGATCTTTTCGAAGACCAAGGCAGCACCCAACTTCAGCAGCTTGTCCGAGAGATAAGACCGGCTTCAGGAGAGCGTCGCGCAGACTGTAGATGGCATAAGCGAGATCATCCACGTGGAGTTTTGTGAATTTCTTCCCGGTCTTACTACTGTGCTTCTCAGGATCGGAGTACTCTTTGATGGCTTTGACAACCTCAGACTGCCCCTTCTCAACAGCCTGCAACCGTTTTAAGAACTCTGACTCAGCGTCTGAGAGTTGCTGCTCTGTCGATTCCGGTCTCCCGTGGTCCGGTTCTGTTTCTATGCCAAGCGCTCTAGAGATGCAACGTCTTGCAGCCCGTTCGAAGTGAGGATCTACTTCTTTGGTGCATTTGATGTTGACGTCGCCATTCTCAGCGGTCACGAGGAACTCACTTCCTCCAAAGGGAAACTTCTCAGGTATAGCCGCAAGGCGTTCAGCTGTTGTCGGTGATGTGTTCTTGTGGAAAACGGCGTCAGCTGATGCGTGAACTTCGCTCTTTGTTTGAGCGATTGGTGCCCCCACGGTGAGTACTGCAGCAGGAGCTGATGTTGTGCTCGCTGTGTCCTCGCGAAGTTCACGCCGGTGTGGTGGATAGAGGGACTGGGCATACTCTTCTAAGTGGCGGAAGATGTCCATGGCTTGCGGTCTAGCCTTCTCGACTGTCTCACGCGCGTGTGTGCGACCAAGTCTGTTGAAAGCAATGACGACACAGGTGGCAATACAAGGTGCCCGGTGGACGCCATGCTGACAATGGACGAGTATATACGAGAAGCGTTGCTTTTTGGTAGCCTCGATGATCTGACCAAGACACTTCTTGACACGATGCCGGAGGTCATTCTTGTCACCACGAAAGCTTATCTCGATGACCTGGGCGAAGCTTGGCGTCTGTGGCTGTGGGTAGGCGAGGCAGTCGACTCGCAAGCAGTTGTGTGCAATGTCGCTACTTTGTCTCATGCCATCTGCGTTGGCTACTATCAAGATAGGCCCGTCACTGTCCGACCCGAGTCGGCAAACAGGTACGCGGACTGTTGGATACGGGAGGAGTGGAAGGTCAGGCGCGAGTGTGTCTCGTCGGGCTGCAGCGATGTCTTCAGCCTCAGCATCGATTCCATCGAAAACGTGCTCAGAGCCGTCATATCGATCATAGTCGTCGTTCTCATCATCAAAAGACAGACTGTCCACCCCAGAAGGGATCTTAGGTGGGAGAGTCGCCAACTCGTCCACCTTGAGGTCGACCCAGATCGGACAATGGTCACCCGAAGGTTTATGGATGTGGTATAGTATCCCACTGTAGCGAACGACGTCTCGCCGATTGGTGAGTGCGCCATCGAGCCGGAGGCCTATGTTGTTATTGACATACCACCCGCCACGATCCTGGTAGAAGGCTGTGTAATGGCCACTGCTGTCCTCGAGCGAAAATGTATCAACCATGCCGAGCCGCTGGAGCAGCGTCTTGTCGATTTCAGTTGTTCCTGGTTTGTCTTTCATGAGTTCATGATGTCCGAGCGAGACAATGACATCGCCAACGATGACAACACTTTTTGCCTGAGTAGCCACGCTCGCGACATGTTCTACCAGTGCTGCGTCGAATTTGTCGACTAAGTCTTTATTTTCAGGCGACCTATGGACGGCGTATACTGGTATGACACACGTAGAACCATACCAGAGTGTGCACATCCTGCCAGACAATTCAGGCGGCATTATCGACGGAGCGAATTCACGTGGTAAGTGCCCCTTGACCCGTAGTAGCACGACAATCCCTCTTCCTTTCTGTCCCTCGTCAGCGCCAGCAGTCAATGGGAGATAGTCTGGCAACAATTTCTCGAGAGCTGGTAAGTATTTCGCTGTCGTTTTCGGGGTTAGAAACGTTTCGAGAAGTACTAGCAGATCAGGTTCCATTTCTGCCATTTGCAGTAAGAACTTCGGATATTCTTCCAGAGCGACCCGAAGACTCGCAATGTTGTGGCTCAAGATCCGCAAGTTGAAATCCCACCCAAGCGAAGCCGCAGGGACTTCTACTCGCCCCGAGGCTGATGGTATCAAGTCGCGAAATCCACGCCGAGTGGGCGGCACTTTCGCATCCGAGTACTCGACTGCGGGGTCCTGCTGAAGGTATGCGATTTCTGCCTCAGGAGGTCCGCCCGTGTCTAGAGTTGCCACATCCGTGTCGAATGAGGGACCGGTCGAGGATGCTACTAAGGGCAGCGCCGTCTGTTCAGCCGAAAGGCATGGCGGTGTAACTTTGTCGATGTCAGAGCTAAAGCCCCCAAGAAGGTCTTTTTGGTGTGTTATGGCATCCGGCTGCGGAGTGCCGTTGCTGGTCCATGTCTGCTGAACATTGTTGATGCTGTCAGATGATGTTTCGCCATCCGCCGCATCAAGGGCAGAGGACTCGTCTGGGACGTTGTTACTATCGGCCTTCCTGGCGACATGTATACGCGCCGGCCCAACAGATGCCCCTGAGGTTGCTTGATCGTCGAAGCGTTCATCGTCGTCCGTGTCGTAGTCACTGGCGACTTGTTGATGCGCGGAGCAAGTACTCCCGACTTTATCAAAGGGCACCTGGTTACCAGAATCCCGGTCGTTGCCGGAGTCTCCACTGGTGTGGTTGCCCACAGAAGAGCAATCGGCGTCAAAGATTTCAAGATTGTCGAAACGTTCGTCGTCATCGACGTCGTGGATCGCATGCACCTGCGAGAGGAGGCGATCTCCCTCATCATCACTGTCGCTAATGCTCGCCAGTAGCGTAGCTGCTGTAGGTATTGTTGTCCGGCTTTTCTGTAAGATGTAAGCACAATTCAGCGGCTTCATGCCAAGCTGGTCGCATGCGATGTTTGCAGTGAGGAGTGCTCCAGAACTGGTGAGTTTTGCAGGGTCAGCCAGTTTCGTTACAGTGAAACTCGGAGGCGATGACGCCGGATATGCCGCTTTCTTGTCGATGAGATAATCAGCGTAGGTGGCCCATGTCCCCGAGAGACGAGATAAGTTCCCGACAACAAATCTGGCCACCTGTGCCCGCGTCAGTGCGACGTTGCATTGTTTCGGGCATTTCTGAAGCGGGTTCAGCGAGTTCCCACCAGTGGCACAGAGCGACACGATGAGGATCTGGCGCTCCATCCCCTGACAAGCAGCAAATGTAGAGACGCACACAGACTCTCCCAGGAGGTTCTTAAGTAGGTCCACCTGCGCGCAGAACGGCGCGAGGACGAGGATATGTTTAGGGTCGACGCCTTGCGATGTGAATCGCTGGACAAGAGCAGCCACGACACTAGCTTCGCTACTTGCAGTGCCACTGTCAGGAGTGGTTATCCACCCTTCTTTTGGGTTGAGCTCATAGAGAGCCTCAGTCGGTGCTGCTGCTGCGGCTGCTACACGGCCTCGGTAAAAGTGTCTATATGGGAACATCAGGTCTGGATGCCCGCGAAACTGTTCGCCTAAGATGTAGACGGAGTCTTCTGCCCGAGTGACCAGTCGAGTGAGAAGCGAGATCCCGATCTCCTTGACAGAGTTGACCCCTTTGCCATGGTATGGACCCATCTGACGATGGTCGCCGATGAGGATGCACCGGGGCGCACGCTCGATGACGATCCAATAATAAGGCTCGCTCAACTGGGAAGCCTCATCAATGAGCGCGGTGTGGAAGGTTGCCTCCAGTGTGGCAGCAGTTGCGACGGTGGCCACGACGACATCAGCATGGCTGATAATTCTCTGTGTCAGTGTCTTGGTTAGTGTGTCATATTTCTCACGAAGCTTGCGCTTTTGCTTACCATTTGCACTAGCGATTTGTTTCCAAAGAGCTGCAGCTTCAGGGTGTAGAATGTCAATGATCGTCCAGACGTCGAGAGGATCAGGAGTAGTCAGCTGAGCCCGTCTCGTCTCGCTAAGCACCTTCACTACCTTAAGTCCCGACCTCTCCGCACGGTACGAAAACCCCGAGCACGCGGCATTACCTGGCGCGACATAGAGCACAGGCCCACGATTCGTCGATATTTGCGTGGCCAGTTCCGCACTAACGCGCGTCTTGCCGGTTCCAGGCGGACCCCAGACGCAAATCATGGCATGCTCCGGCTGAGTGAGAGCACAAGACAGCAAACTTCTATGGTTTTCCATGGCTGAATCATACAGATCGACGTCTTTTCCTGTTCCGGTGGCCGGCGTTAGTGTACGTGGAGACGCGACGAGGCGCCCGGCAAGATGCATGCGCTTTAGTGCCGATTCACATCGGTCTATCGCTACCGTACGCGGGTAGTATGTTATGGTCGGAGTTGTGATTATGGTCTGGGGAAGAAGTTCCGGAAACACGAAGTGCCGCCGTTTGACTGTCTGTGATTCATGGGACTGCATCTGTCCAGCACTTTCGTACTCAATTCGACAAGATGCAAATGTGCCCGAGGCAGGAAGAGCAACCTCGCCAGACTCACCCCCTGTCACCTCTATGCTTGGCGGTGTTACGATAATGCGTTCTTCTGCTTGGACTGCCTTCTTTTCTCGGGCAAGAGCTTTGAACCAGTAGTCGAAATATTCTGTCGGGCTCATCGCCTGAAGTTTCTCGAAGTCAGAGTTGACAAAGACACTATCGGCAGACCCTTCGGTGGATTGGAATCCTTTCACTGGCGGGGATACTGCCGACGCAGTTGCAAACCCGTCACCCAGGTAGTGTTCACCGTCAAGGTACTCATCATCATCAGCAGCTTCCTCGTCAGAAATCTGCGAGCGGTCATCACTGTAAACGGAGGTAGCACTGCATGACGCAGCATATACAGACGCAGGAACCGACTGCGCCTGAAGCGAGATTAAAGACTCCGACACCGGGCAGATCCGTCGGGAGGGACGATTCGACGGAGATGAGAAAATAGCCCCTGCATCGCTTTCGATGTCAGAGGTAGGCGCCCCTTGGTCGCTGGGGTTTTGGTGGTCAGAGGGTAGATCTTCTTCGTTTTCACTGTCACGCACAGCTTCAGAATGCAGAGAACCAAGCGAAGCAACTTCGTCAAAAGTGGAGCTTCTGGGATGCAATTGCTCGACGCTATCAACTCGAGGCAAAGTGCACTCTGAGAGATAACCCGAGCGATAACCATTCTTACTATCATTACTGTCACACTCATTGGCGTGATCTGTTTCGGGATCCACTAAGGGAGAGCCCTTTACTTCGTCAATTTTGTTTGATAAAGACACCACTTCAGGCGTCGTGATATTTACTCCAGCGGAGCTGTTTCTGAGGCCGTTGTTCCGGTCAACGCCCCGACGGACTGGCCGCTCCCCGTCGAGGCTGCTTCGAAAAAATCTGCCGTGCAAGGAATTCGCACCCTGTTGCGCAGATCGCGTAGGGTGGCGACAGAGTAACTAGTGCCACCTACCTCGACGTCCTTGGCACAAGAGATAGCCAGCCCAAATTTCAGATGCCTCACAATCTCGCTTGAAGGAGGGATTGGAATTGCAGAACTGCCGGCAGCTACACGGGCACAGGCGTCCTCGAAGGTACCAGTTGGGTTTCGTGTTCGACTGAAAGCGACAAGTCCCATATCCTTGAGGACCTTCTCAGAAACTCCAACTTTAGCGCAGAGCTGGACCATTTTCGAGCGCTGACTGTCACTCGTCCGAATTCGGCTGATAGTACATCCCGGACAGTAGCCTGTGACACACAGGACACAGATTCGCTGAGCGGATTTCTGTGAGTACTTGACAGAGCCACCAGACTTGTCCCTGATGACCATTCTGGCGATGCCATACTGGTCACGTGGGTAAGACACTTCGTAGTGTTTGTTGAATGGATCTTTGGTGTATGTTGTGTGCTGGAATCTCAGTTCGAGAGGCACCTCCGGCGACGAGCTTCCTGCTGCAACTCCCAAGCCGTTATTACTAGTACTAGGAAGAGCGTCCGGTAGAGTCATACGGCTGCGGCTCCCCAGGGTGTCACTGACGGTGGGACCAGCGCCAAGACCTAAGCCAGCACTTCCCGAGGAGGTGCTCGGTGTGGTTTTGGTATTTCCAACGGTAAGCTTTTTCAGCATCTTTTCCAATTCATCTAATCGCGCGGCTGCAGATGTTGCCTCCGTTGGGATGTACTTCAGACGGCCAGCACCTTGTTGGAAGTAAGTCCCAGCCTTACGCGCAGGGAAAGCCTCTAGCGGACGACTATGCACCGAAACACGGCTGACTTGCATCTCCTTCAAGACGACGAAGAGAAGATTGAAAGTTGCCAGGAGAAGACGGTTAGGAAATCCTTCATGATTGTCAAGGAAGGCCGCCGAGAATTCCTCCACTTTCTTCTCGAAGACTTCAGATTGTCGCACGTAGTTATCCAGTAGACAGGCCATCTCATCCTGCACAAATGGGTGGTTTTTCGCAAGTGCATGCGGTACCTCAAGCCTAGCCTCGACCAACTCTTTCATCTTGTCGTTGAATTTGCGAAAGAGGCTCATCTGGGGGTTGGGATGCGGCTGAATTGGTTTCGCCATGAGATCAAAATAGGTTCGCAGAGCACCTTTCATGACCTCGATTTCCCCACTATTACGATCCCGCTTGGCGTTTCGTTGGTCGCTAAGCATGGAATCGATGAACCGTTCGACAGTTTCCCTCATCCTTTCGGCGCGCGTCATGCCGTCCGAGCGAGCGACCTTTCGCCGGAAACCCTCCAAGTTTGGCGGTTGCTTTTCAAAGATGTCCTTTTGTTTACCCGTGTACCCATATTGTACTTTGGCTGCTTCTGATAGGGTATCCCAAAGGATACCCAAAACGTCAGTCAATCCTTTAGCAGAGGAGCGCTCAGCGATGTGGCGGCCGGTGCATACAAGATTATGTACATCAGCCAACCAATATTCGTCCTCAAAGGAGGGAGGGCGGGACTTCACCAAATCCACGTAGGCCTGACATGTCGTAGGAGTGGCCAACTGCGGACTTGTCCTACGGCTAGTAGGTATCGCGTCCGCAATATCCTCCAGCGAAGTGTATAAACTCCGCTTTTTGATTTTTACTTGTTGTTGCCGCATGCCGTAAAAACGGGCGACGCGGCGAAGTATCGCCGGGAAGTCCTCGTCGAGAATGTCTCGCCTGTCCTCGAACATCTTTTTCTGGCAATCCTGCCGCCAAACTACGGAGACAGAGTTGCTGATAAGGATATCGATGGGACGCACGCCCTTCGGCAGCCTGATGATGGCATGAACCATCGCAGAAACGTCATCCTTGGTGAGTAGTGGATGTACACCTAGGTGAGCGCTGCGAACGATAGAAACATCGTCTCGATCATCACCGGCAGTAACAGCGTTAGAAAGACCAAAGAGAGGCGGAGCTGAGTCTTTTCCGTCCTCGTCATCAGTGAGAGCAAAGTCCGCACCAGCCTCACGAGGAGCACCCGCCGCAGCAGCGACATACGCGTGATCATGGACGGCGCTAGTAAGTGCCCTGGGTCTGGGGGCTACGCCTGTGTTTGAGGTAGTGCCGCCTTTGATGCTGCCAATGAATGACGCAACGTCGAAGCGATCGTCGCCACCAGCTTCACTCTCGGCAAGGTCAGCCTCATCCCGGTGTTCCTCGTCACCTTCGTCAGCGTCATCAGAGTCGAGGAATTCATCAGCGAGGTCGGCCTGATCGGCGTCCCACTTTTCCCACTCATTTTCTTCATCGTCTTGCCCTGCAAGCAAAGCGTTGACAACTCCGCCTCCGGGCCCGGCGGGGACGAGAGAGGCCTCACCGTCGGTGTCTTCGCGACGTCGCTTGATACTAGATGAAGCGTCCTGGTTTTTGTACCTCTCAGCGAAGCCAGCGGCATACTGCTGATCAGGAGTTACGAGCTCGGACTGGATGCCGAGAAGATTACAGATGGCGCGGATTTGGCCGTCCACGCCCTTCTTTGGGCCACCGACTACGAGTTTCTGGCCTCTTTCGAAGTAACGGATGCAGACAGTTCCGCTGGAGGTGTTGAGGTCAGCACTGACGCCAAGCGCCTTCTTCTGACGTTCTAGAAGATAAACGCCGTCAGCGTTTGTACCCAGGAGGACTTCGACTTTTGGCCAAGTGACCCAGATGCTTCTTGCCCGTTTAGGGTCAGGACCTTCCACAAAGCCCTTCTTCTGACGTCCACGGCGCACCACAGGCGGCCTGCGAGAGAGATTGGCAGCGAAATCTGCGAAGCTTGGCATTTTGTTTCTGAGTAGTGTGAAGACGAACGCCACACCAGTTTAGAAAGTAGATAAGCGTGAACCACGCGCGAACACAAGATAGGCAAGGTTTGGTCTGTTGTTGTTGCAGGATTCAGAACCAAGGTTCAGAAGAGAGCAGATGTGGTCACCGTCCCCAAGTTTTGATCAATGAAGAGCAGCACAGCCGGGCAGAAAGATCGGAAATTTTTGCGTTTTTTCGCTTTTACTCCCACAGCGTTCAAGTCCGGTTCACTTTTTAGTGCAAAAATCGATAGGGTGTTAGAGTAAGATGGGGCCGATGCATCCGAATTTTTTGTCCGCCCTGGGCGAACAGGTTTTGCGGGCGCGGACTGTTTGACAAAGTCCGCTACGGGAGCGGTGGACTCGACTGTTGCCGAACCTGTGCTGTTTTGTGGTGCTCTTGTTAGGCCTGTGGCCTTTGCTTGCTGTTGTGGTCACGACTGTTGTCGAGCCTTTGCTTTTTGTTGTCCCCGTCGGTGCGGTGGACTGCCTCCTTGTTGTCTTGTCTATCGAGGGCAACCCGATGACTTTTAGACTGAGGAAGGCTTACGAACCTTGTTTGTGCTGTTGTGAAGATTTGAATCTTCCTTGTTGGTTTTGTGCTTTTGCTGCTACGGACTTCCTACCGTGGTCACCACGTAGTATTGTAGTTTAGTGGTCTCTCGGAGTTGTCTCTCATCAAGAAACCGACTACAAGGTCAGCCCGGTGTATTCGTAGCAGCGGGCAGGAGAACAGAAACGGGCCGGATATTTTGTAACAGTAAAAAATTACTAGTGCAGGTTTTTTAGCTAAGCTAATGCAGGTTGACCGAAGTCGTTCAAGTTGTGACCGGAGTCGTTCAGGTTCGTACTTTTTCCCTGTCGGGTTGTTTTGGTCTTGAGCGGGAAAGTGTGAAAATCATGCAAGTAAAAATAGGCCAATATTTTATACACGTAACACCATAGAAATCAGGAAATTCATCGAGATGCATCAATTCATTTTTTCACGATTTTAAACAGCACCAGGAACAAGAAAAAGCAAAGGAATCCAATATTTTTCGAAAGATTGCCGGGGCGTGATCATCGATTTTTTATTTGGATAGAAACACGAGCAGAAACCAGAAGCATGCAGATTTTTATTTTGAACATTAAAGCACCAGGGGCATGATCGTCATCATCATATTTTTGAACTTCTAACCTTTACCATAGTAGTACCATCATCGGGAGATTTTTAAGATTGTAATTTTTTAGAACTTAAGGCATTGAGAACGGGGAAGGATCGGATTGGAAGCGAGACAGGATTTAGATCGCAAGACTCTATTACGAAAAACTTCTGCTATTCTCTTCTTTACATATTACTTCTTCTACCTCTACATCGATCTACTATTCTTCTTGCGCTTGAGGATGGTCTTCCCTTATGCTACTCGCTCTACCTCCTCTGCTAGACTAGCCGCTTAGTTCGCTATACCTCTTATTTTAACCCCTTGAAGGTCGAGAAGTAAACTTTTGGAGTACGCAATAACTCAACTCACTTCCAACTCGTAGCTTTTTCGGATTTTACTGACACGAAAAGAGCAAAATACCCTTCACGCAAAATCTATATTAGAAGCAACACTGGCTCAGTGGCAAGACGATAAAGCACATATATGGCACCAGTGAGTTAGTTCTTCGACTATAGCAAGGCGCGCTCGAGTCTTACTACTAAGGTCAGCAAACCTACGATTGATCGCTGTCGGAGAGATCATAGGAGACAACTACTGCTGGATGTGCGGAAGTACGGCCGCCCCTCAAGATGAATTGGCAGAAGCAAAGCCCCACCAAAAGAGTCAGAGTTTGTAGTAGGCTAACCCCTCAAGAAAGATAGATGTGTAGAAGTCTATTCCCCCAAGGTAGATGTGACAGAATGTGTAGAAGTCATAGTAACCCCACCACGAAGTCAAAGGGACGCCCCTTGCTTGCTATTCGCTTTCGCAATATGACCATAGCGCGGCACTAACAAAAAATCCTTTGTGATTGGTAGTCGAGTAGTGCGCTTTCTTCCCTTCATAAAAAATATTTTGGGGTCAGTTTTCGACGAGTGTGCTATATTCCCCATAGCTGGAAGGCACTCTAAGAAGGAGCAAAAGGAGCAGGGGCTCCGGTCGGATCAGGTCGCAATATGCGACGACCATACACGAATTAACTGAGAGGACACTGAATTCCAGACCACATCGTCGCCGCATCCCTAACGACCACACAAGGCCATCGGCGGGATGCTGCGTTTCCTGCGGTTGGGAGCAGACGCTTCTGCAATGGAAGGCCCCGCCTCTAGCCTTTGGTCTTCGTTATCTCCTCCACAGTCAATGAGCGTGGATACGAGATACACTTCTTTTATTTTGCACCGCTTCTATCTGATAAATGGTAACTAAGGTAACACGAGCAACACTAGACATCTTCGAAGGCTGGTAAACTGAACAGCACTCCCCGGCCCATATTTTTATGAACAGAAACGGACTGAAAAGCAGTGAGGATGAAAAAGAAGGCGAATCATGATAATTACTTATATATGAATACGCACGATGATCCCGGTGAAGTAATTCTTTTTACACAATCACACTGGATGGAGCGGCCTGTAGAAGTCACGCCCCTCGCGTTCCTATGCCATACTTAGCAGACGCTTCCCGCTGGCAAATTACAGCGATAGCCGCAGACCCAACAGCGGACCCTCCTCTCCGTTCATTTTCCTAATTCTAGCATTACTCTCGTAGCCTCAGTGGCTTCACACTATTTCGTAGCACTCCTTTAGAGGTTTCGCACCGCTGATGTAGCTGTAGTTCCAGTGCGTTCGCCCTGCTGGCACTACTTCAGACCCCTGACACTACTACTCACACTTGTCTACAACTACGCCTACTCCACTAAGCTCATTCTCGGGCGCTGCTCTTGCTTCTATCACGTTCTTAAAGAACCCCGCGCGGCTTCTCTCGATGCTTTGGGGCTTATCAGATTCCAAAGGCTGTCGCTGGCATGGGTGCCCTCGCTCGCTTTTTTCGCTACTTGATGGGCCTAGAGGCTAACCGCGCCGCTGCTTGTTGATAAATGAAACAAAGAAGATGGCACAAACGGCTTCTACGCTGTGGGGCATCTCGATAAACTCTATATGTATAGGCGCGCACAACAAACGGGAAGGGCGCGACCCCCCGCGAGTTTCACGCCTTTTTGTGGGAAATGAAGCTAAGGCAAACGATACTAGGTACGCCCCATCTTCCTCGAACCATAATCCCAAACCCCCCCCCCCCAAATGGGTAGCATTGCGCCTGGGTTGGAGACTCATACTCAGTGCCCCGACAGACCGACGGTCCACCCCATTCGGCCGAGGCGAGTAGAATTGATGCCCAGCCGGCTATGGTCTTTTTCCAAACTTTCTTCATCTCGCAGATGCTGCGAATTCTTCGGTGGAATACCCTGGAAAAAGTGTAACAAGCATAGCCGCCATCCTAAGTCAAAACTATTTGCGTCCGCCTTGGTCGTTGCGAGAGGAAACAGAAGCGGGTCGCCAGCCACTTAGTAGCACTTCTATGGCTAGTAAGAAACTGGGTGCCCCCCTTTAGTCGTCTCTCTGGAGTGCGTGCACACAGCCCCCCAAAAGTCATACCTATTTGCATCAAGATTTCCCATAAGTCGTCGCACTTCTTTAAAAAAAATATTGACACGTCGCACACGAAGACAAAAGCCGAAGCTGTAACTGTATGCCCACCAGTTAATACAACGCTAAGCCCCTCAGTGTGCATTTATCTATTTAACACAGCCGGCACCGAGGTGCCGCCACTGGCGCACAGAGTTTAGGTTGGAGGAATCTTGCTAGTGTCATAGGATCCTTCAAAGACAAGAAAGAGGCACGAGAGCCGCGCACCCCCTTCCCCGGTGGGGGGGAAGGTGTGCTTTCGTATATTTCTTCAAGTTTGTCACCCGAGCAGAAACAAGAACGCCCTGCTCCAATTTCAGGCCTCGCCCCTCTTTCGAAGGCTTCAGCCTTCTTTTGATGCAATTCGTGGAAATACACGAGCGCAGCCCCCCACTTGGTGAAATCCGCTACATTTCTGCGTGGAAGTACACCAGCGCGGCCCCCGACAGACACCTCCTGCCCCAAATGGTCCTACGACGTAATGGCAATGACGATCCCCACAACCCTCTCAAACGTCTGCCGCCCTTCTTTTGTTTTGTTCTAAAAGTCCCTAAAAATTATGGCTAGACGCGGTCGTAAGCTAACTGCGCTGCCCGAGGTTGGTTGCAGTTATATCCATGAATACACAGGCCCGCCCAGTATGCTGAAAGCGGTTGAGGGTTGACTGCTGGTAGCATCAGTCTACTACATATTCAGCTTTCAAGCAAGTAGTTAGAACCCTAAGGCAGCCTCCTGACTGCGGTTGGGGGACGATGAGTCCAAAAGATATTAACAAGCATGCGCTTCGCCCCAACAATGCTCTCACCTGCACACGCTTTATCTTCAAACATTTCTGCAAGTACCCGATGGAGAATAGCTGCGGCAGCACTCCCATTGGGATGCAGTAGGCACCGAGGTGCCAGCAATGTTGGGGGAAGCAACATAAAAAAAATTCATGCGGGTCGTGATGCTGATACGCCCATCGCCTAGCCGTTGCGGCTAGAAGATAGCAGACATGTGCCACGCCCTGAAGCTAGTTCACAAGCGAACCCGTGGCCCACCGTATAACTCTTTCTGCCCGCCCCTTCCTAAATATTCCCGAAAATACCTCATCGGCACCCGAGATGACACCTCCAGAAACGAGAATCAACACCACGAACAAGAGGATTTCACTGCTAAAAGAGGCCCGCACACTTTCATAAGTTTTGATAAAGTTGCGCCGTGTCTCCTATTGAGACGCCAGCGCGTGTTTGTCATGACTTAATCCTGGAAGTAGTTCTATTCCGCGACGAAGACCGCCCCTGGCCTCTACACAAAGAACATAGTCTATGTTTACCACTTATTCGATAGCCCTTAAGTCGCCAGCCGGTCGCTGTCTGAGACCTTTCATGACATACTTAGCAAAAACTCTACCGCATCTATGGTTCCGTTCGCACGCTGACTAAAAAAAGAACAAAAGGGCTACGCATGCCTGAGAGCATGGGTTGTGTCTGCCCCCTCAAAGCCAGCCCAGCCCGCTGGGTATCAGTAATGGCCCCTTCCCGCTGCTTCTTGCAACATTATAATATTTCACACCACCTCCTCCTCGCGATTTCTTACATTCATTGGCAGTAGCAGCTAAAAAACGGCACCCTTATGAAGAGGTTGGCAAATACTTAAACACGCTGGGACAGCTTCCTTATAGCAACGACGGGGACACTAATTCTGGCGCCCCTTGCGCTTCACTTGAACAGATGGCGGGCTGACATCGATTAGAAAAAAACAGGAACGAGCAACAAGGAGCCAGAGACACCCTACAAACACCCGAGTGAAGCACGCTTCCCCATAAAATTCCAATCGCCATCACCGTGCCATCTTCGGCAAGCATACTCGATTGCCAGTGCTCAAGCAAAAGCAAAAAAAGTAAAATAATCACAGACCTGTCAAAAATCAATCTTAATGGAAATTAGGCAGCAGAATAATAGAACAAAAGAACGACACTCCCTACACCCCGAGAAACGCACCTCTTACACACCATATCCGATCAAGCCGGCCTGCCATTCAAAGCTAATTCTAAGTACGGACGCGGCCACTATTTACAAACAAAGTCCCAAGTTTCTCGGCTCCAATTCGACACCAATTATGGACCCTTTTCATGTGGGTCGGTCGGCATTCTTCTGCATCATCACCTCGAAGTCGTCGATCCTTATAGGCACGACATCGTCGTTGACAGCTTCTGCCGACTTTTCGAAAACGGCCTGCTGCTTACCACGGGCCGCTGGCGGCCAAACAGAGATCTCCTTCACGGCAAAAGTAGGCGCATCCCCCGGACTGTAGAACTTCAGACCTTCCTCCGGCTCACGCGCCTTCCTGTTGATTTTCGCCAGAGGTCGCATTCGCCGTTGCCCATACATCTTCTGCACGCAGCGCATGATACTAAAGTAACCTTGAGAGCGCGACTCCAGGTCTTGATATACGACGAGAGCCTTTTTGGCAGTGGGTGAACCATCCAGACTAGCCCACTAGCAGCATCAGATTGACCGCGCGGAGATGAAGGATGCTGAATTCTGAGTATAGGCAAGGAACCTGGTCGCGAAACAAAGCGAAGCGATGCCGCCTGTAGGCGAGTGTGGGGGACTACCGATCAGGAGAGGGAGAGGAAAGAGGGAGGAAAAGAAAGATCCGAAACAGAACGAGAATGAGAATCGACTACGAAGCGACTGCGAGGTGGATAGCGACTAGACCCGCCAGCGAAAGAAGAACCGGCCCCACGCGTCATGAAAACACGCGCGGCGCGCAAGATGCGCAGCCACCAAGATTCGAGACAGAGAACAGACCGACGCCAGCAGAATGCAAGCCCTCGCCCTCTCCTTCTCCGACGGGAGTAGAAATTTTGGACTGAGACTGGACAACGACAGCGCAGATGAATGAGCAAGCTTCTAAAGGTGAAGAGCCTGCTTGCCGGCTTCGTGGCTGGGTGAGCTGCTGCCTCTGACCAATGTCATAAAGAGCAGCGCCGCATTACTGCCGCCGCTTTGCAATAGCGAGCCTGCGCTTTCCATTGCCGGTCTGTTGTGCTATCGAATAGCTGTAGCAATTTCGTAAAGCTTGTGAGCGCAGGTCCTGACAGTAGAAAAAAAAAGACCCGGGCTCGATTATGAAACGAAACGACCGCGAAGAGGCTCGCGACTAGACTCGAAAGCGATCGGAGAAAGAAGCGGCTCGGCGTGCTATAAGAGCACGCGCTGCGTGTGGGATGCGCAGCCCCCAAGATTCGAGACAGAGAAGAGACCGACGCCAGCAGAATGGCTCTCGCCTAAGTGTGTTATAGCAAACACCTGCGCTGCTCTGCCATAACTTAGAGCCAATTCTTGTATTTTCGCATGTGCCGTCCACCTCGTGCCAGCCACCGGGGCCTCCGGGGGCGGGAGGTAATGCTATTTTGCAGGGGTCCCTTTCTTTCTTCCACCCGAAGCCGGTTACCCAAAACCGGAGCCGGGCCCCGGGTATGAAGGGTCCGAACATGGCGTCACCTCTTGCCCCCCGGTAAAGTCCAAAAGTTTGGCGAGGTGGCGTCTCTTCTATTGTTTCTACGCGTATCACATTGGGCAGCCGCACGCCGCTCTCCGGCTTATGGGGATCTTTTAGGGCCATGTTCGGCGGCCAGTTGATCGGCGTACTCGGCTTGCCACCGCGGGGCAAGGTACGTCGTCCCGCGAATATTTTTGCACCTTCATCAAAGCTCACACAGGCATTCTCGAGGATCGCGTAACGGAATTCCCGAAGTCCAGCTGATATCCATGCGTATTCTTCTTCGAGTATATCGTACCGTACGCGGGTGTCTCTTTTGGGATTGTCCGCAACGAGTTCCGTGTAGGGTCGATCTTCGGGGTCGTTCTCGAAGGGCGGGATGGCGGAGAAGGAAAGCAGCTCAAAATAATTGTCTTGCGGGTCGTTCGGATTGTCTGGGTTCGGCCACTTCGGCGTATACTTGACATTTTCCACCTTGTCGAAGTAGTGCAGCTGCCAAACGCCGCCGCCATCAGGCGCTCCACCGAGTCCCGGAGTGAATGTGATGTGGACGACTCCTGGCCGCTCGGCGGTCTGCGCTTTGTCCATCCGCTGGAGGAAGTTTCCATCAAGGGCAGTTTGGTTGAGTTCGTGAGCAGACGTGGCATCGCTGGACACAGAGTCGGCTTCCATCGCGCCCCCAAGCCTGTGGCCCTTCTTCGGTTTGAACCCATGCACACCCACGGCCGCCCCCGGATCTCCACTAGGAACCACCGCAGCCGTGCCGTGCGAGCGCTGGAGAAAATCGTCGACAGTCGCTGTTTCGTTTAGGAAGTGAACAGGCGCGGTATAGTTCGAGGGCAAGGAAACGCCCACCGCACCTCTCAAAGAGCGACGCCCCTTCGGCTTCGAGGCGAAGAAGGCCCCCGGCTTCGAGGCGGAGCCGGTTTCATTAGCGCCTGTAAGTCAGTATGCGTCTGTGGTTGAGTGAGTATGAGATCTGTTCTCTTCCCTTCATTTGGTTCCCCTGTATTTAACCTTGTCAGCCGTACTGAGTAACTGTGAAGGCGCAGACCTAAGTAGAAAAACAAGAACAAAGACCCGAGAAAGATAGAAAAAGCGAAGGCTATCTATCAAGAGTATTCTTATCCCCCGGTCAGCCTTGCTGGATAATCAGAGGATGAGGCTTAATTCAGGGGTATCCTACCAAGAAGTCTATTGGAGATTCCTGCTTTCCCTTCAAGAGGGATGCGACCTCATTAAGGACTACCCAGCGAACACACCACCAGCGCCAGGTAGTAGTAATAAAAACGCGACCACTCAGTCAGAGCGGCCCGGAGACCGTCGAGGGATGGCCAGAAGTAAAAGGATTCACACAAAATTAAAGCCCCCAGACCAAAATCCAAATAGCTCAAAGCGGAAATCCGGGAAGGGGGGGTGGGAAATCTAAAGCATGAAGACTCGCTGATTACTCAAACAAGAGAAAATCTTCCTTCAGTCACCGACTTCTATCAGTCAGAAATCAACTACCTCTTGCCCACAAAAAAGCGATCACTCAGTCAGAGCGGCCCAGAGGCCGTCAAGAAGAGAGGGCCAGTTGTAAATGCTTACTGTGGTACGATCCGCACAAAATCAAAATCCCACAAACGGTCCCGAAGCTCCCTAGAATACTCCTCTGAGCAAGCCGCGAAACTCACCCCCGCCACAAATGTGCTAGCCTTGCCCCCAAGACCCTCGGCAAACTCGCCGAAAACAGGCAGCAACACATCGAGCAAACCAAAGCCACCACTGCGGCAAAGGCCAAGGCCTTCACGCTTATGAGCCTACGGGACTCAGCCTGCGCGTAGCCGATCACGACCGCAGGCGATTCGGCTCAAAGTCTCAGGGGTATAGTCAAAAACTTTGCTGGTTTGAGCTACAGTGGCGAAGCTTTTTGCTGTATCGTCAGGAGCTAAGCTCAACACCTTCGAAATTCAAAAAGCCGACCCAAGACCGTAAGCCCAAGGCCTCCGGCGTGGCATGTCATTCACCTACGATCGCGACCGCGGCCAACACGGTGCCCATGATGTGTAGCCAATCACGACAGCAAGCAACCGAAATAAAATTCTAGGCGACAAAGCTTAAAAAGCCCCCTAACTTGGGCGAGCGTGCCCAGCGTTTCCACTTTGTCTGCCGCGACCAACTCTCAGGCTTTTCAAATTCGCGGACTCACATTCAAAACCACAAACGCAAGGCCCCGGGCGCAAGGCTTCAAGCCTAGCACGACGAGCCCAAGGCCCCAGGCCCAAGCCTTCAAAGCCAAGGCCCCAAGCCCATGACCGCAGGCCTAGGACTTCAGCCCCAAGCCTTTAGGCCGAAGGCTTCAGGCCCAAAGCATCGCGCCCGAGATGTGGAGCCCGAGCCTTCAAACCCAAAGCCGTGAGGCCAAAACTTCAGACGAAACCCTTCAAAGCCCAAAGCTTCAACATGTAAGCCCAAAGGCCCAAAACCTAAGCGCGAAGCCCGAAGCTTTACGTCTCGAGCTTCGCCGAGGCCCAAAGCTTCAAACTGAATTGAAAGCCACGGGCTTCAGTACAGGCTGCACGCCAAAAGCTTCAAACTTGCCCACAAGAGTGAAGCCCCCACCCCAAAAAGCCTAAGCGCAAAGCCCTGCACCCGGGTCAAGGCTTCCACTCCAAAAACTTGAACCATATCCAAAAGCAGAACACTTTGAAACACCTCAAAAACCTCAGCGGGGCGGCCTCCCCTGTCAAATTCCGCGGCGCCTCTGTCCCGACTCGCTCCCCCCCGCGGACCAACTCCGCCAAGGAAGCGCCGCGACCTGGCGGAAAAGGAGCGGGGGAGGGGCGCGCCTTGGCGAAAGAAATGCCTGAAGGAGGTGGAGGATTCTAGTTGGGGGGAGAGCTATCAGGCGCTGTAGTCCTCTAGTATTTTTCAAAACAAGTTAGTACACCATAAGCACCACAGCAGGGGATAGCCCTATGCTTACTCGTACTCCGCCAAGCTCTATCTCTTTTTCTCAGAAGGAACAAAGAGGAAAGGCGCGCCCCCTTGGCAGAAAAAGATCGAATCGAACTCCCCCGGGCCAGCAGATGAAGATGCATAAGCATACCAAATAAAGGCTAGGCTAGGTAGCTTCAGCCTACTAGATTCCCACCTAGCAGAGGACGAGACAGGGCAGGCTACTGATGCTGGCCGAAGAGGTAAATCTTAAGAGAAAAAAAACAACAGCGCCCCCTCCAAACTCTCAACCACACACACCCGAACCAAAAACACGCGACCCCCGTCGAAGGTTTCCACGCTCTCTTTTCTTACCAACAAACGAAGAGCAACGATCAAACAAGCCCAACCAGTCAGCCCATGAGCATGGCGACCAAAATTTTTGATTTCAGCGAAGGTGAATAAATTTTAAAAAGAAGCAGGCGCCACACGCTTGATCCTATTCAAAGGAGGCAAATATTAGAGGTATCAAATTTACGCGCCTCAGCTTTCATGCAAAAACGGCCAAACCTAATAAGAGACCCGCAAACCCCCAGGCCGGCTATTCCGCTGCGTGCCTCTTCAGTGGCCACACGCCGCCAAAAGCCCGGCCCCTGTTCCGCCGATCACCTGTCGCGTGGGGAAGGGGCCGGGAAAGCTGGCACGCCATGCCGGGGGAAATGCGTGCAGAAGGTGAGCGATGCTAGTGGGAGGAGTGCTACCGGGCGCTTCAGTCTAGTCAAAATTAGAACAGTCTAGCAAGCTGCCTCGCCGCTAGCTGTAGGGCGCCGCCGAGATATAAAAAACCTGAATCCTGAGTGCCCATCACTTAGAAAAGGTAAGTTGCTGTAGATGAGCCGTGACTAAGAAAGCAACCAAGAAACCTGAAAAAAGTCAGACTCAAAAAAAGCCAGCGCCATCGTGTTGTGCGTGCTAGAAAAGTGAGGAAGCTGTCACGGCAGAAGCCTCACTAAGAAAGAAAGCCTGAAAAAAAGGAAGAGGACGTAGAGGCAAAGGTGAGAAAATTATACTAAAAAGGATCCCTTGCCCTTTAACTCTCTTCCATCCTCAGAAATGTTGTAAGTATGACGACTACTCTCCATAGCACCGACACGACCACCCAGTAAGCCCCGAAGGGAAAAAGATCAGCCACTAAGCCAGACAACGCCGGACCAAGATGAAATGGAAAAAGTCTGAGTTTAAGAACTAGTAAAATTCAAAAGATCCTCCCCACGCGTCCCGCCTAAGACAAGTCAGACTAAGAAAAATCCTTGCAAACAACGAACCAGGAAGATCTGCTCCTAGTTGTTGTTGCTGATGTAGTTCCTCCCTGGAGAACACTATAAACCAGACGAAGCCGAACGCGATAAACCACAAAAGGGCAAGACCCTGCATTCCTGACGGCAACCACGCTGCTGGCATCCCACAAGTGACAGACTGCCAGCACCAAGTAGAGGGCAAGACCATGCCTTCACAGCACTCGAACCCTAAGAAAGCCCTATCACAGCCTCACAGCAAGAGCAGCGAAGCCCGCTTCAAAAACAAGACGCAGGCCCACTCCCTTATTTATATGAGGCAGCACGCAAAAGCGCAGCGCCGCACAACACACAGACACACACGCAGACACAGAACGCACAGACACAGAACGCACAGACACAGAACGCACAGACACAGAACGCACAGACACAGAACGCACAGACACAGAACGCACAGACACAGAACGCACCACAGACACAGAACGCACAGACACAGAACGCACAGACACAGAACGCACGGACACAGAACGCACAGACACCGAACGCACAGACACAGAACACACAGACACAAAACGCACAGACACAGAACACACAGGCGCAGAACGCACAGACGCAGGACGCACAGACACAGAACACACAGACGCAGACCCAGACGCAGAACGCACAGACCCAGACGCAGAAAGAACGCACAGACCCAGACGCAGAACGCACAGACCCAGACGCAGAAAGAACGCACAGACCCAGACGCAGAACGCACAGACCCAGACGCAGAACGCACAGACCCAGACGCAGAACGCACAGACCCAGACGCAGAACGCACAGACCCAGACGCAGAACGCACAGACCCAGACGCAGAACGCACAGACCCAGACGCAGAACGCACAGACCCAGACGCAGAACGCACAGACCCAGACGCAGAACGCACAGACCCAGACGCAGAACGCACAGACCCAGACGCAGAACGCACAGACCCAGACGCAGAACGCACAGACCCAGACGCAGAACGCACAGACCCAGACGCAGAACGCACAGACCCAGACGCAGAACGCACAGACCCAGACGCAGAACGCACAGACCCAGACGCAGAACGCACAGACCCAGACGCAGAACGCACAGACCCAGACGCAGAACGCACAGACCCAGACGCAGAACGCACAGACCCAGACGCAGAACGCACAGACCCAGACGCAGAACGCACAGACCCAGACGCAGAACGCACAGACCCAGACGCAGAACGCACAGACCCAGACGCAGAACGCACAGACCCAGACGCAGAACGCACAGACCCAGACGCAGAACGCACAGACCCAGACGCAGAACGCACAGACCCAGACGCAGAACGCACAGACCCAGACGCAGAACGCACAGACCCAGACGCAGAACGCACAGACCCAGACGCAGAACGCACAGACCCAGACGCAGAACGCACAGACCCAGACGCAGAACGCACAGACCCAGACGCAGAACGCACAGACCCAGACGCAGAACGCACAGACCCAGACGCAGAACGCACAGACCCAGACGCAGAACGCACAGACCCAGACGCAGAACGCACAGACCCAGACGCAGAACGCACAGACCCAGACGCAGAACGCACAGACCCAGACGCAGAACGCACAGACCCAGACGCAGAACGCACAGACCCAGACGCAGAACGCACAGACCCAGACGCAGGACGCACAGACCCAGACGCACAACGCACAGACCCAGACGCAGAACACACAGACACAGACTGACACACACGCAGCAACGCAAGAAAGAACGCACAACACGAACCAGCGCCCTCTATGATGTAGGTATCTATCGTAACAAAAAAGCTACAAATTGCAAGTAACAGAAAAACTTGCAAAAAAGACCCACTCGCGCAACGCAGGCCCGCTCCGCTCCGCTCCGCTCCGCCGCGCAGCGCAGACCCGCTCCGTCGCGCAGCGCTGACCCGACGCAACGCAGACCACTCGCTCGGCTCGCTCGCGCAGCGTAGACTCGCCCGCGCTGCGCAGACCCGCTCGCGCAGCGCAGACTCGCTCGCGCCGTGCAGACTCGCCTGCGCAGCGCAGCCTCCCTCGCGCAGCGCCGACGCGCTCGCGCGCTGCAGATGCCATGGAGCTGAGCCCTCGCAGGCCCACGCAACACCCGCAAGCAGAGGCAGGCAGACGCAAGCTCGCGCGCGCAGATCAAGCGGGGCGCATGAGCTTCCCACGATTTCATTCCCCAAGATTATACTTTTTTGCGATTTTTTTCTTTTTTTCCCCCTTTTTTGTAGCGTGTTCTAAAGTTTGTAAACCCTCTTAAGGGCAAAGAAATATAAGAACTCGCTAAGCCCAAGCAACAACTATTATATCATCAGGCAAACAGAGTGCAGCTGCATGCAGATGAGATAAACAAAACTGAGGCTGCGCTCTTAGTCATCCATGCGGCGCATAGTTGACGCAGGGGTCGCGAAAGGAACATCGTACAGCCTAGCCATGATGTAATTCTAATTTGCCAATTGAAAATCTTTAACTAAGTACTCCCTGCACTTTCATGATCTGGAGATTTATATTTTTTTGGCAGTGCTCCTGCTCATATCTCGTCTTCCTACTTTTAGGATAAGATAGGAGTTAGCCCAACCATGAGGGGGTGAGCTTTCGAGGCCATTGAAGAGCAATAAAAGATGGATTTTCACTCTTATCCCAATGAAACTCTTATCCTCATGAAACTTCTATCCCAATCAAAGAGAGTGTTCACTTTTATTCTTGTAACTCTTATCCGAGTGAAACCATAAAGACAACGCCATCCGTGGAGAGATCCGCCACCCAGAAGAAGATGAAAAAAACCAACAAGAAAGAGGCATAGGTTTGCCATCCCCAGCCTCCACTTAGACGGGGCGCCTTTCCATCGGAATTCCCCTCCTCCTCCTGCAGCCGCTTCACCATGGCTTCCTCCAAGTCATACTCGGCGTTTTCCTCCATTTCTCGATTCCAGGCCTCCATCTTTGTCAGATGATGGACGATAGATGCTCGCCTTTTTGGTCAGTTTCCTCTGTCGTTCTCTGAGAGGGTCGCGCGGAATCGATGTTGGGTGCAGATGTTAGTCGTGAGGAGATTGCGCACACAAGTGCAAGCCTGTTCATCAGTAGATAGAAACAAGGAGAGAATCAAAGACAATACAAATAAGTTTGAATTTCTAAATACTAATACGCAACTCCGCAGGGTCTCGGTCTGGCCAACAATAAATAATAAAGGCTGAACTCTTGGCCTAAATTGTAACTATGATGAGAAACACACAACAACGCAATCACAAACGAGCTCGCTGTGGCCCCGCAATAGAATACCGGAGCCCAGCTTGCTTAGTTGTGCAAAACACGCACAGGCGCACGAAACTAGCAAAGAAACCATAATTAATGCGCTACATGTGGCCTCAGTCAACCATCGACACCATTAAGGGGGCTGACAATGCGAAACAGAAACACCACCCGCGGCGATTGATAAATCAGTTAGCAACAATCACCCAACCCTGCGATTGTTGAATGACGACCAATTTTTTCAGCAAGCAGTATCTTTCTCAGCATAGAAAAAGAAGTGGGCCCTAAACTATCACCCACCCATGACAGAGTCGCTGCCACTCCGTCCTCCCCCTGTAGTTGGGCCTCGTATCTAATAGCACAACAACAAGTGGAAAAACGAAGCCTGACGACGGCCGGGCCACATTCAAGATTCTGGGTCTCCACACGCAGGGCGCAACGAATTACGCAACGAATTATGCCGTCAGTGGCGGTTCATGTTGTTCAGGCGGTTCTGTTCATAGGGTCCTCCGCGAATCAGGAATCATGAGCTACCTGCTCGCCACTTCTGTCCTATATATTTATAGATACATAGTACTATTTTCTTCGGGAGGCGGGGAGCATGAGCATCAGGGGAATAGCTCCTGGCCAAAAAGCCCAAGCTCCCACTTGCTAACTGATGCGCCGGCGGGTTCAACCATGGTCACACTATGTGATTTAAATAAAGGGAGGGAAGAGAACCACCAAAAAAGAAACTAAATCGAAATGCCAGGATAGGGGAGATGAGATCTATAGTGCTGGAGAGGAATCCAAGGGCAGGGGAGATGAGATCTACAATGCTGGAGAGGAATCCAACGACAGGGGAGATGAGATCTACAGTGCTGGAGAGGCATACTCGAGGTCCGTGAGTCTACTCTTTCTGCAGAAGTTTTCATCTACAACTGAAAATTTCTGTCAGAAATGGACTATCATAGTAGAGAACTCATTCTTGTTGCTATTCATTTTACATTTTGTAGAAATGATTTTTATCAACCAGCACGTCGAAGGGAATAAGGAGTGAAACTGAACCTGGTTGCAGCTTTGCCGTCGTGGTCTGGCGTTTTCTTATTTCCAACGTGACTCCGACTTCTTCTTGATGTGCTTGCTTTCGATGCTTGGATTCTCGTTGTAATAGCTTCGAGAAGAGACTTCGCACTACGTGCGACGCGATGATGATTTTTGGTCCATCGATGTTCTTGTTCTGTAAGTATACTACTTCCTTGTCGTGAAAATACCTCTGTTGTAGCAAAATCAGCGATCTATATTCTTTAGTCCTTCGGTCCTCGTGTGGTCTTTGTGCTCCTGAAAAAATTCTTATGTTTACAACTTCTTCTATGTATCCTATAATCCTAATACTCAAAAGTCGCGAACGATTCCGATGAAAAGTAATATGCGATATCGGTGGATATGGGTCGATGGTTGAATACGAAATATTACTAGTATGCACAGCTTCTTTCTTCTACGTTGAGGGTTAGGTGGATACAGTCAATTAATCTATTGTGGTGATGCTGATGATGATGTGTACAACTGTTGTGGGAGTGCCTCTAGACTGCTTGATGGTGTTCATGCATTTCAGTTTTTCCGTATGAGAACCTTTCTTAATGAATGTCAATGTTTTGAATCACTGAGAAATTGAAAGAGAATGTTACAAATCTATAAATCTTTTTTGTATACTAAACTAGACCACAGGGGTTAGATAGTATCAGCGAGGATGTGGTTGAGTGCGAGACTATCACGAGCTCTGCTCTTCTCCTGGAATTCGTGACTAATGTGGGTTGGTTCATGGAAATGGTTGGCTCATGTACTATTGGCTGACTGCTTATGTAGAAGTATATCCGGTCATGTACTATTGGCTGACTGCTTATGTAGAAGTATATCCGGTCATGTACTATTGGCTGACTGTAAGAAGTATATCCGGTCGTGTTCGTGAAGTCGAAAATAAAATGGAGTAGATGCTGCAAAAAAATCTCAACGATGAATGAAGAAGAGTCGCCGATCATGATTATAGAAGAGGATCATGTTGCCGTATAATTTGTTACCACGAAGAACATGAGGAACGTGATGTCATGATGATGAAAGTGAGTATTTCGTCCACTAGAAATGAGTACTAGAAATGGGTGTCGGGATACACGACCTTTGTTTTTCAGGTCTAAAAATAAGGGCTTTGCATTCCAAAACGACAAGAAGCAGCGAAGAAGTTCATCACCGAGCAACGAATTTCAAACTCTTGTTCGCTCAGTCACGAATAACCGGAAAACTCGTCTTAGACAGAAACTGACGCAGGGCGCCCCTCATCGATACTAGAGATAAAATTTCCAGTCTAGTTGTACTACAGACTCCTCTCGTATAGTCACGACGCAAAGCATCTTCTTCTCTGGTTCGAAACAACAGCGCTCGTCTCTCGTTTTTAAAGGTCGGCTTATCAAGAACAGAACCAAGGACGCGTCGACGCTAGTAGATTTGAGGACGAATCGCTCTTCAGACGCAGCGTTCACCTTCACTGACGTGGATAAGGTGGATCTAAGATTCAGACTAACAAGCCAGGCCGCTACTTTTTTTGTATCGCGGGGCTGCTAGGAGAGTAGCCTCAGTTTTATCCTGTTCGCAAACGGGCGGCAGGTGGAGTGCATCAGCCTCCTGAGACCACGGGTGCACTAATTGAGGAAGCATCGGAACAAGACGCGCTCCGCATCTACCCCTTGCTGTATGCATCTTCGAACCCGTGCGCCCCTGCAGATGTAACTGACGTCGACGGGGGCGCCTCGAATAATGGCGCCTTGTTGCGGTAATTCAGCCAACTTCTATCCCGATCGTTCGCAACAGCTACTGTGGATGTCCTCCTGACTGGTGTAGGTCTTATTTTAGACGAAAATCGAAGAGGCACTTCTAGGAATCTGCGGCTTTTCTGCTCGAACTCAGTAGATTGCCCGCACCGAAAGAATATAAGATCCGAGAGAGGTCAAGAATGAACATGGTGCTTGACGTGTTTCCCCCTTCCTGCACTCGCACTCGCTAATCATTTATATTCCTGATCGTGACGTCGATGGATCATACATTGAAAAAATACATACATTACTTACCATATTAATTATCTTCCACTTACAAAGAGTCCGCATCATTTTCTACTTACAAAGAGTAGAATAACTACATAAGTGCAGTTACGTGATCAGTGTTTCCCTACATGCTCACATAACGAGGACTTCAAACGCAATATGAAGGCCACTCTACTCTCGACCTCGGAGAAACACGGCCATAACGTCTTTGTTTATCTGAGCTCGCTGGACTCCCACTCCAATTTTGTGACTGCGCGTCACTTGATCGTAGGCGATGCGGTAGCAGTTTGGCTCTACTCCTGCACCTGCCTGTCCTTTAATACTAATACTTCTACGAGAAGAAGAAGAACTATTGGAACAACTAGTACCACAACTCCTGCTAAAGTTACTCACCAGACTACTGGCACAAGCACTTTCCATGCTGTTGATGAGATTGAGACTCGTACACGAACTGCTAAAAAGTAACGCATTCTTAGTGTCACAAGCAAGGCCACTCGTAGTGCAAGAACTTCTTCTTCCCAAGAACAGAGGCTCCCTCTTTTATCCGCCTCGCCTTTCCTGTGCCCGATGCGGAGGCTACCATTGCTACCACTAGTAACCCCACCAGCACGACAAGCTTCTTCTTCAACAAGACCATTTATAGAAGAGGACGAAGATGGTGAGGAGAGGACCAGTCTTCCTACTTCACCAATTGTTGTAACTCCTCCAGCGGGTGAAACGATCCCACCTCCCTCAGGTGGACCGAGCCCAACTCCTCTAAAAACAGCCTCTAAAGTGTCCACATTTCTCGGAGATCATGTCTTTTTCAGAAGGGCGCGACCTCGTCCACCAGCACCACTACCACCACCAGCATCTTTTCGAACTTCAGCGCCGCCTCTTTTACTTTCACCTCCAACCCCATTACCACCTCCAGCTCCACCACCACCTTCGTGTCCACCACCGTTGTAAAAGTAATTTGTCAACTACGACTGAGGTTTTGGTCGCCATCCAATTGATGCTGGAATACTCCTGGCTTTGAACGAGTAACCGAATGTCGAAGAAGATGTACTAGACCTAGATTTCGACTCAACATGAACATCAGCGCTTGAAGATGCAACTGATCCACGAACTCTTGGAGATGTGCAGCTCTGAGGCAACAAAACCTTGCCATCCTCTACTTGAAAGGAGTCCTCTGCTATCCTTCTGCTGTTGTAATTGGAAAAAATTCGCTTCATTTCGTCCCGCATTTGCCTTATTTTCAACAGCAAAGGTCGACGATGGCGAAACTTGGCGATTCGCAGAGCCTCCATATTCGATACTTTCGTTCAGCGATATCTTTAGAAGAACATCTTCATCTTTGAGGACTTCAATGCATCTATCACTAGCTAGTGCCTCTATAAAGAACGAACAGAGTTGCGTAAGAACCTCAAGTCTAAGACGAGAAAGACAGAGAAACATTTCAACACGAACTTGGCCTTTGCTTTTGGATCTCCAGATCTTCATATATTCACTCATTCGTCTATAATCAGATAGAGGAGGGGCCTTACAGATAAAAAAAAATTGAATTTCTTCTGAAATATACAATTCCTTGAATTGAATCCATAACATCAAAGCGCTACCATCCACTTCTTGCTGGCGCAGAATTCGTGTCGCTTCCGCGAGTGCCCTATCCTCAGTCGACCGTGTGACACGCGCAACCGACCAAAAGGTTGGCGGGTGTTCGTCTCCCTGTCCTCCGTCATCTTGAGGAGCCTCGTTTTGATCCTCTTCAACTTGAGGATCTCGAACATGATCCTTTTCTTTGCATAATCGGCTCGTCTTTCCAATTAAGGCCCGTTCTCTCCAATGAGTTAGAAGAGCCACCCACTACTTAGGATCATAAGCCACGCGAGATAATGAAATGCTAGCCTTAATGTGAAGTGTCCTCGTAGGCCTCCTCCGTCAAAGTGCCTACTTCTGCAGTACGTAGTTGTTGCGATAGTAGTAACAGGTAAACTAGTATGAAAGCTTCCCGCACTACTTGATGCTTCTTGATGATGCTTACTTTGTTGAAGTGCGTGGCCCAGTTACTTCGCTCTAGCTATGCTTAGTTGGTCGAAGTTAGTGGAAGGCTTCGTAGTAATGCTTACCTCCTGGAAATTTGTTGTAGACTTCTGCGAGATGGTAGACTTCTGATGCTCTAGTCGTGAGTAGTAGACTTCTGATGTGCTGAGTAGAGCGACTACCTTCGTTGATCAATACTGACGTAGTACTGCTAGTTGTTGAACTAAGTAATATGAAGGCTGTACAACGAAAAGGTCAAGAAAACGAAAAATAGCTCCACCGTGAGAGAACTAAGCTGAGCGAACTAAGTTGAGAAATCTCGTTTGTCACTACTTGATGTAAGAGAGAGCTAAGTTTACTTGTCACTACTTGATGTAACCTCCAAACCAAGATATGGTAGTAGATTGAAAACAGTTTGTTGAAAATCGTGGGTAAATGGGAAAAGTTTTGTGCTCCATTAGCTGTGTTCCAAGGAGGGATGCTGGTATTTTCTTGAGAAGTCATTTTTACCATAATATGGAAGAGCTGCCTCGTATGGTACTACTTCTTCACATAATACAATAAGTTTTTACATCCGAGAGTACTTGAAAGTATAGCCTACACGACTAGACGTTTATATCACAAGCGGTGCTCAGAAGTTGGACCCTGTTATTTTCACGATCGATGTGATTAGCTCGTCCTCTTACAGCTTCTTCTAGTCTGGTAGTGTTCACGAGTCGCCATTGTAGTCAGTCACTCACTCACTCACTCACTCATCAATAGGTGGGTCCAATATTGACAACAGAGCTCTTTTTCCTTAACCGAAAGCGACCGCTCGCAACGTCAGAACACGACAGAGAAGCTTTTTCTCAACAGAAGTAGTCCCTCTTTCCTCCACAGTATTCCCTCGGTCTACTATAGCTCTACTTACCTAGTACAATACAATTGCTGCTGCCGCCTCCTGACGATTACACGATGCCCTTCTCTCTAATGATCAGGCACTTGCAGAATCAAAAACTGAAGTCGTCTTCATTTTCAACTTTTCCTATTCGAAATTATTGACGATGAAAGCACTTCACTTGCTTGACCGGAAAGTCGAAGCTGTGAATTTCCGTATTCCCCGAAAATGGCATCATGTATATACTCGCTTTCTTCCTTGTGGTACTATTAGGGTTAGTAGTAGGTGAGCCAATCTAGAGGCTCAGTAGTCCTTAGTTGTACATATCAACTATATAGACTACTAACACCTTGTCCTGCACAATCTGAGTAGTTAGTCTGTGATAGTTTATCTGCAGCATAACACCACTCGAGAGACCACGTCGACGGCGACGCAGAAGCATGCTGACTCACTAAAAACTTGGAAAACATTCCTTATGTATCCAAAAAAGATCTAAAGTTTCTACATCTAGAAAGACTCTACTCCATCTAATATGGAAGGCAGACACTCATTAGAACTCACAAACGACAGGCATAAATATATGTAACGAACTATGGAAGAAAAAACGAGACTTTTGGGATAGTTGTGGTTAGACGAATAGAAGAAAAACAGAAGAAAAGTTCTGGCTTGTCAAAGGCTTCGTCAGGAAATGAAATTCAAATAAACAGAATAAAACTGAAAATTCTTGGATATCAACCTGAAAAGCGAAGTCCCAAATTTGAAAATATCTAAACTCAACTTTCAACATTTCTTCTCCGACCCACCTCCTACCTCCATAGCCGCCTCTACCTCAATACCAAGCTCTATCCCTATTCTATTTACCTCTAAAGCGTCTACGTCTACCTCGTCATCTACCTCTCATGCTGACGGAGTAAAAAACTGGCCATAGCGATACTTCTATTTGAAAAAGCAAGGCGTTTACTGTCCGCACTACTGCCGCTGGCGTCTCGACTGGTGTTATCTCCCTCTCCTTGTATGTCTCCCTTCGAGGTTTACGCGGTAGAGGCCGACGCGCTCTCACTAGAAAAGTGCTTTCTTTGCCTTGCCTTGACTGTCATCAACGACGACTGGTCTCTGGTTGTACCTTCCAAGAATCAGTGGGCGTTTTCGGGGATTCTTTTCCCCCTACTATGCAGTAGTTTGGCGCGAGCATATAGTACCTCCACCGGTGGTTCTCTCGTAGGAAAGTA